>QANY01009435.1:2437231-2646304 GCA_003255025.1 Datisca glomerata
CCCCCCCCCCCCCCCCAAAAAAAAAAAATAATGTGGGGTTGGTGTCTCATGGATGTTCGGATCTTGAAACTTCTGGTTGATGTTATTGTTGTTATTATCGAGATTAGGGTTGTAGCTCTTGAAAACCACAAAACAGATTTATCTGATCCGTTCCCATCCAATACGCTTGGGTTGGGTGGTTGGATTTATACTTTTTGTTAGATTCGTTTGTTTTAAAATCTCATGTATCCAAACTAATTGGATTTGACGCAAGAAACTATAAGACGGATCTGCTTATTCAACACCCCTACTCTTTGTTCCGTTTCATGGGAGTTTGGGACCATAATATTTTTTGCCTGAGTCATAAGTTCTTGTAGCTAGACCCATTGTGGCTTTGAATGTTATTTTTTATTCCCTGAATTTACCTGTGATGGAATTGCAAGTCTTGGCTCTTTTCCTTCTTTCGTACCCTTTGAATCACTACATTATTTGATTCAAAGGGTTCACTTCTCGATTGTTTTATTTAATTTATGGGCTATGGGCGAACGACGAGAATTGAACCCGTGCATGGTGGATTCACAATCCACTGCCTTGATCCACCTGGCTACATCCGCCCCTATACTATGTATAAATTACAAAAACAACTTCACTAAAGATGATGCAGTTTTATATGATGTGCTGCTTGCTTTTGTGGCTCTATGTTAAACATTTCTTCAGTTAGTGAATAAAAATCAATGTCCAGTTGAATTCTAGTTAGCTCAGATGTTATTGAATCGTTTGGTAAAATGAGAATAGCTCCCCTTGATCCAGCCCCTTTCCCTTCCTCTTCCGACTCCTTGATCTGTCCCTAGTCCCTCAAACTTATTGCAGTGAATTTGAATTAGAATCGTGAGTAAGGCATGTAAGTTATCTAGTAATTCTATCCAACAATTGTATGAATACAGTGATTATTAGGACGGTAAAAGGTTGTTATTTAGTACTGATTCTTTGCTGCCTGTCTGAATCTCAGCACTTTCAAGAAGAAGGCTCCTAATGCCATTAAGGAGATAAGAAAATTCGCAGAGAAATCCATGCGGACTAAAGATGTTAGGGTGGATGTGAAGTTGAATAAGCTGATTTGGAGCAGGGGCATCAGAAGTGTCCCAAGGAAAATCAGGGTTCGCATTGCTCGCAAGAGGAATGACGATGAAGATGCAAAGGAAGAGCTCTACTCTCTTGTTACTGTTGCAGAAGTTCCAGCAGGACTCAAAGGATTGGGGACCAAGGTTGTTGAAGAAGATGATTGATTTCCTATCTGTTTTAGGTAAAGAAAATGAGAGTTTTGAGAAGCGTCTTGATATAATTATAAAAGCTAGTACCTAGAGATATATGGTTCAATGTTGTCTATTTGAACTCTACTGCTTCGGTATTGTTAAGACACCATTTTTCTGTGGATCTTTGAATTTTGCTTTTAGTGGAGGATTTCTTTGATTGCCATTTTTGCTTCTTTTCTTTGTCACGGTAATTAGGAATTGTGAGATGTGAGTATAAATTGAGCTAAATTCTAGTGTCATATGTGACAAGATACAACGCATTCACATTATAATTGAAAACATATTTACGTAATGTGAGACCTCACATATTGCTAATGTATATCATTGATGTAGTTTGACATAACATTTTTTGTTATTTTGAATTGAAAGCTCATGCATGAAAAATACTTGAGTAATTCTACTCTAATTAAGTTTTAAGTAATTAAGTAATATATTTATCATTCATATTATGAAATATCTTTAATCATGAAATGTGAGAGGTGACTCTCAATACTAGCAGAATTCTCCTTATACAGCATTGTAACCTATATACCCTAGCATTTTATTCTCCGTGTAACATCTAGGGTACAGCGCTCTGTTTATGTCAATCTAACTACGTGGTGTTTAAAACAATGTATGAGGAGAATATTTAAGCAGATAGACATACATGGAGCAGTTTAAAACAATTGTCCTCTGATTCGAATATTTTGTCAATAAATCGGAAGTGCTGGCTGCTGTATCAATTCTTAGTCTTTCCATTCATGCACGCATTTACTCAGTAGCAAGTGGCGAATACACGGTAGACATTGATAGGGGGAAGAGACTAGCCGTAAAACATGATATTATCTTCGCGAGATCTTTCCAACATGGCTTGAGAGTCTACTGATGGCCGGAGTCAGCTTCTCATGTTAAATTGCTAGCTTTGATAGTTTGATTAATTGCTAGCTTTGATAGTTTGATTGCATACGCAGAGTAAGGAATGAGATTACCAACAACAACAGAGAAGTTAAACCAACCTTACATTAACTTGAGTTGCCACACTACACTCGTTTTCAAGCAGCATAATTGAGTAAAAGGTAAATATCTTCGACTACCTAGAAGATGATAATTTAATACCTTTGTCTTTCTGTCTTGTTCAGCTCCACCCAGATAAATACCAGCTCATTAATGAAAAAACGAAAAAAAAAACTTGTGAATTCCACGGCAGCCATTGGTATTAATGGATAACTTATAGATCTGCTTTCCCTGGATATCTTGGGAATGGAATAACGTCTCTGATGTTGTCTATACCAGTGGCAAAAAGAAGCATTCTCTCAAAACCTAAACCAAAACCGCTGTGTTTAACCGTTCCATATCGCCTCAAGTCAAGGTACCATTCATATGGTTCAACAGGAAGTCCCATCTCCTGGATTCTGTAACCCAAAAATGCATGCTTTATCAGTTCAACACAAGTTCTTTTTAATCCGTATATAATGAAATGATCCATAAACGTATGGGAACTCTAAATACCTGCTTTGAATAATCTCATAACGCTCTTCCCTTTGGCTTCCTCCAATTAGCTCTCCTACCTGTAGAACAAAAAAAATGATCGATTTGCACATGCAATAGAGCACATAATGCTGACAGTAGATAGAATTATGAATGGAGGAAGTAACAAATCCTACCTTAGGTACGAGCACATCCATGGCAGCCACAGTCTTCGAGTCATCGTTGAGTCTCATGTAGAATGCTTTGATATCTTTCGGATAATTGTACACAATAACAGGCTTTTGAAATTTCACCTCAGTCAAGTACCTTACACGTATGACGATGATATCAGTAACTAACAATACAAGCAGAATTCATGACAAAGGTCATATCATATATATATATATATATATATACCTTTCATGCTCGGATGCTAAATCAATTCCCCATTCCACTTTGTTGTCAAATTGTTTCCCGTTTTTTACAGCTTCCTCGAGTATCTTGACAGCCTCTGTGTATGAGACTCTCTCAAAGGGGGTCGAAGCAACCATTTTTAGGCGATCAATGCAGCTCCGATCGTATTTTTCAGCCATAAACTTCATATCATCAAGGCAGTCGTCAAGTAACCACTGAGACAGGAATTTCACGTATGCCTCTGCACAATTCATATCATCCTACAAAAAAATTCAATCATATATTATATTATATAGCATCCTGTCAGATATTAATATGCTTATGCTTGCATGAATGCAAATGCACTTCGAGAGAAGAAATCATAAATTGATCCAGATAAATCATATTGAGACAGAAACTCATTTTCGTTCTCCTTCAAACCAAATGAAATCGTTTTCCAACTGAAGTCATCAAACTATGAGTTTAAGTCTGTTAGCAATGAGAAAAAACATTATTACCAACTGTGAATGTTTATCCTCTTCTCTGTATGCTTGAAAACATATAATTAAAGGTACAAATTTTTGGTATAGTAAACAAACCTTTAAGTCCGCAAATGCTATTTCAGGTTCCACCATCCAAAATTCTGCCAAATGTCTTGACGTGTGAGAGTTTTCAGCCCTGAAAGTAGGCCCAAATGTATAGACACTGCTAAGAGCACATGCATAAGTTTCAACCTGTAGTTGGCCAGAAACAGTCAAAAATGCTTGTCGAGCGAAGAAATCTTGGGAGTAGTCAATCTTCCCATCCTTTTGTGGAATACCAGGTTTTAGCTTAGATCTCTCCTCCAATTTTGAAACATTATCCTTTGCTTTCTTCAACTCAGCCACTGAAGCACTAATCTCCGCCTTGCTTGCTTTCAAAGCTTTCAGCTGAGATACAACCTCTCCTTTCTCTTGGACATTAAGCTTAGCAGCTTCTATGTCTTCTTGGGAAGGTGGAGGATTCTTAATCAATTCCTTCTCCAACTTTTCAGCTTCATTAATCAGGGTAGTAACTTGAAACATTTCCCCAGCACCCTCACAATCACTTGTGGTGACAATTGGCGTATGCACATATAGAAACCCATGCTTTTGAAAGAATGTGTGGGTTGCATAAGCAAGTGCATTCCTGATTCGAGCAACGGCAGAAATCTGAAAACCACACAAAAGCAACAAACTTTACTTAAAAAACGAACTTATTTGAAAAATTACAACATCGACTAGGAAACGCGTTTATTACAGTGAAGACTTTATATGCCTCGTTAGGAAAAGATCCACAAAGGATATAGCCCTTAATTGGTTTTAGCGTAAAATCTTATATCGTCTTCCATCCATATAAATCAATGGTTCGATTAAATTAAGCATCAGTAATATGATGCAATTAAACAGTTCAAAACATCGAAAGCAGATCTTCGATAGATCATACAGTATTCAGAACAACAGAACGGAGTCAACCTAGCATTTAAACACATCGTTTATAGAAGCTCAATAAAAATGAGATAAACTTACCGTGTTGGTTCTGGGACGGAGATGGACGACATCCCTTAGAAATTCAAGAGTGAGCTTTGTTTTCGGCAACGGGTATCGTGCAGGATCCACTGGACCCACATGGATCACTTTTTCAACCCGAAGCTCCACCTTCTGCTGCTTATCCGACGGAGGCAACTTGAGGACACCATCGACTGCCACACAGGTGCCTGTCTGAACCAGCTGGCCAAGCTCCCACAGAGCCGACTCAATTATCACCTGGAGGTTCTGCGGGCAAGACCCGTCATTCAGCTCCAAGAAGGCGAAGGCATCCTTGTCCGCTTTCCGACCGGTCTTGACCCACCCACCAACTCGGACCTTTTGTCCGGAGAGCCCTGCGCCACCATCAGGTCGGCAAATAATTGATTTTATCGTAAAACGGTCGGAGAATTCGTCTTTTCGGATTACATCACCAAGCGTAGTGGCGGCGAGTTGGTCAACGGGTGGCGTGGAATGGTCTGCCATTGGTGGATTTGGTGTTCCCTTCCCTCTGACTGTGTGGCTGATGCTTTGGACAGATACAAGTTCCCTCTACAAAAAACCCTAATCTGCAAATTTATATGTGCGAATGAGAAAGTATATGCTACTTCACAATCTATTACAGCATTCTAGCATAATGCCACGTGTTAATCAATAACGTTTTTTGCAGTAGGTAGTACGATATTCCCCACTAGTAGATTCTGCGTTGATTCTATCCAACGGAATCTGATACGTCCAAATACACCCTACCAACGTTAACGGCTTAACCAGCCGTTAATTTTTCTTCCTTTCCTTTTAATTGCTTTGCTTGTAACCTCTTTTTTCTTTCCTAAAATTTATATTTCACTAACCTCTTTTTTCTTTCCCAAAATTTATATTTCACAAGCTAAGTTATATGTACAGTGACGTTTTTATATTTTAATTATTTCTCCTATATTATTTACTTCTTTAAATAAAAATAAATTTTATTTATTTATAAATTAGAAAACAATATCTTAATTTTTAGAAATCTTACTTACCAAAATTTTTCAAAACAAGTTATTTATGTTAGAAGAACATGCGCACATTTTAGAATTTGTTTTTTAGTTTAACATTTTTAGTATATTATTTTTTTAATCTTTTGTGAAAAATAAACTAACATGTTTTATTTTTTCAATTATTAAATTTTTTTAATATATTTACTAACGAACGAAGTAACTTAAAATATTATCTCTCAATTCTCGCCTAAAAGGTTTCAGGATGAACAGAAATATAAAAATTCAGGTTTGGGATGAGGATTATTCCCGCTGAGTAGGGGTGTTCAACGATCGGTCTGGTCATATTTTTGGAGGAAAATAAGACCAGATTGCAAATAACGGTCCTCCATATAGGAGGACCGAACCGACCAATAAACTACAAAAAATCCGAACCGACCAGATCGAACTTCAACAGTCGATCTGGTTGGATATTACTGTCTTAGACAAAGTTTCTCAATAAACTTTAGTTTAACAAGAATTTCGTATTGCAGATACACAATACAAAGAAATGGAACATAAACACAAGTGATATAGATCTAGAATATATAACATAAACATAAACACAAGCTGATATTGATCTAGAAGTTGCAGAATATAGAACATAAACACAAAATTACGCAGAAATGTAGATTTTAGGTAGAGAGGATCCCTACATGGAGGAGAGATACCGCGCCACTTCATTGTAGAGATTTTCGTTAACAATAGTTGGCGCCATTGTTGGGAATCGACAACAAATCCATCTGTCCCCTTCCAAACACTTGAAGTAGTTCATTCTGCGAAGGCATAATGAGCCTAGCACCCACATCTCACTCCGACGAAATTCATAACAAGTTGGAAGTAGAAAAGGACGACACACCCTCCTTTTCGCCGAGAGAAGAATCGCCCACCCCCACTTTAATCACGATGCGAAAAAAGAAAGAATTGGTGAGTTCTCTCTCCAAGGCAGTCAGGAAAATGACAAGAGAAATGGTGGCCCTCACCAACATTGTCGCAGCCTCCTTCCAGCAAGGCCCTTCCTAATTACCCACGTTCCATGATAAAGGAGCCAATGAGGATGGCCATCTGGGAAAAGACAAGGCAGCCCCCGACATGAAAGAATGAACTAAAGGCGGGGAGGATCGCTCTACTAAAATCACCATGGACACAAATGTGACAAACTAGACTAGTGAAAACTCGAGGTTGTGGACCGAGATACAAAAGCTCCAGCTATAAGTAGGTGAGCTAAGAAGGGAGTAGGGGCAAACAGTCGGGGCCTCCATCGAGATCATTCTGGGGCAAATCAAGTCCATCTTTTTGGTGGAAATCCAGCGATCAGAACTTCCCCCAAAGTTCAAGATTCCTCTGATCGCCCATTACGACAGAACCACCACCCGTTTGCACACCTGAAAAATGTCAAGGTCTAGATGGACCTGCACCACATCCCGGAACCTTTGATGTGCAAACTATTCTGCTTGACACTCAGTGGACCGATCCAAAAACGGATAGGGCAGTTAAAGTCAAAATCCATTCATTCGTTCACTAAGCTATCCCCGTTGTTCGCATGGTAATTTTTTGGAGGAAGGGAGACAGTGAAGCAAAGACCTGATGAGTCGTTGAAATACTACATGAACCGTTTCAACCTAGAATCCTTACAGGTTGATAATGACAGTAAGGTCATGATGGTGGCCATACTAAGGATTAGGATCACTCATTCCAAGACGAGGTGGTCAATGGCTAAACACGATCGTGTCTCTTACTGAGCTCAAAACTAGGATCCAGACTATAATAGTTTATGCCAAACTCTGATTTCTAATCAGTGATTGACAAGTGACAATTACTGTAAATTAAATATTTATTTTAATCAGATAAATATTCACATATCAGTTAATTCAAAATTAACTTATATGATTATCTCTATTAGTTTATATATTACTTCACAAATAACAGATTTAGTTTATTCAAATATTGAATTATTATCCAATAATAATTTAACATTATCTAATTTTACAAATTAGATATAGTGTCTCGCTTATTGATAATTAGAAAATTAATCAATATAATTATTTTTATATAATTTCTAAAAATTAATATAAATAATTTAATTAATTAATCACACATAATTATGAACTTGCCCCATAAAATATAATTTTTTTTGCAAGTTAGTCATTTTCTCATGTCCTGAAATTTTCACACTTTAGACTATGTAGTACAGAGGTGAGTTGAGAACCATGAGCCTATAATCCTAAGCTCTAATAAACTATATTATTAATTAAAATATTTAATAAAATAATCTTATTTACTAATTTCATTATTACTCCACTATAGATGTGAAATTACACTCTTAGAGATTATAGAATATATTTACAGCGTATTCTCATGTAGTCCATTGATCTAATCATTTCACGTAGTTTGGTCCTCCAATTATTGGTTCATAAATTGGAGATGTTTAAAATTATCATTTTACCCTTCTAATTACCTATTGATCTATAAGTACCATTAATTCACTAGTGAATGGCTAATTTATAATCGTATTATAAATTTGGCTCAATAACCATTCAGCTTCAGAATCAACACTTAAAGGAACCAATATACAATCCATTAGAAAATCTTGGACTCCAAATCTTGTAAGATCATGTTCCCAGCCATCCACATCACTGAATCTCCAAAACAAAAGGCATTAGCTTGTTTTACAAACAAACCTTAACGAGTGAATCGAAAGATCCAGTAGACATGTATAGGAGTTCATGACTGCTCAGGATTCAGACTAGTCTACATATGATAATTAGATTGATGTGTATTAAATCTTTCTAATAAATAACAAATTACTAAATATATTAATTCACATCGGTCTTGTCATATATAATTTTATTATATAAAGTATATTCATTAAGATATATATCAACATCAATGATCTGGATCTATATCACATACTTAGTGAACCGTACTAGTAACCATTTATTAAAGATTTCCTACTTTAATATATTGCTGACAATTTTATCCATTATCTACGATCTTAATCCTCTCGTACTAATACAAGATCATAGTCTCATTAATGAATATGG
The DNA here is from genome assembly GCA_003255025.1 of Datisca glomerata. Classification (NCBI taxonomy): domain Eukaryota; kingdom Viridiplantae; phylum Streptophyta; class Magnoliopsida; order Cucurbitales; family Datiscaceae; genus Datisca; species Datisca glomerata. Next base: position 2,445,964 of record QANY01009435.1, read on the forward strand.
AATTTTCAGATATTTATATAAATTATTCAACAATAATTTAAAAGAACAATTATAACAAAAATGTAATTCCATTAAATTTCATATTAAAATGTCAATACATATGCTTTGAGGGTATTACCCCCAACAATCTCCCACTTGCCCTAAAGCAAATGTGACATCTCTCTTAACCCAATGTTTTACACATGACCCTCAAACATCTTCACAAGAAGTGTCTCAGTAAATGGGTCAGACACATTCTGATCTAACATTATCTCCATAACATTCAGAGACACATCTGATCCAACATTATCTTCATAATAGTTAGATTTTGTATGACCCAGAAGTCGACTTTCGACTATCCTTATCTAATTCCTAATCAGTATATCCAGTGCGATTCATGTTTTTAACTGAACAAACAAGCATATAGTTTCTCATTCTCCTAATATATTTGCGAATATGCTATACCACAATTTGATGTTCCAAATCTGGATTCGATTGATAATGACTGAAAATCCCACTACATAATAGATGTTCGATCTCGTACACAACATGATATACATGAGACTACCAACAGCTGAAGCATAAGGAACCTTTCTCATATCCTATTCCCCCTGAGGTGTCTTAGGACATCGCTCCTTGGAGAAGACAATTTCATGTATGGTCGGTAGTTGACCTTTCTTAGAATTCTCCAAGGTGGCATTTGTCGACACAAACACCTTTTGATCTTTGTGACTATAAAAGTACCCGCCTCTAGTCTCTGGAGCATAGCCAACGAATATGCATACTTTAGACCTTGACTCTACACTTTTCAGTCTTGGGTCTAAGAACGTGAGCTGGACACCTCGATATATGGAAATGACGCAAATTGGGTTTGGAGCCATTCCATAGCTCCAAAGGCGTATTGCTTACAGACTTAGAAGGCACTATACTCATTTTACAGAGAGAGAGCAAAAGCACAGAGAAAGAGAGAAAGAGAGAGCGGGGCATATACTTGGATAAGGTGAAGGGTAAATAGATAACTTCATAAATATTTTTTTAGTAGAAAGTGGACCAGAGAGTCAGGGTAAGCAAAAATTATGGAAGAAGTTTAATTCTGCAAAATGGTTAGTGTGAGCTAGTTGGCTCAAAACAGTTTTCTATGTTAAATGTTGTAGTGTGTCGCTTATGCGCGCCTATCGCGGGTGTTAAGATCGACACGAATCTTTACTACATCGGATATCCCAGCAAGGCTCGAGAGACCTCGAGTGATATCGAACCTAGGGGTATAGTTTAACAAAAAAAACCACTAATCAACATTTAATTATCGCCTAAACAATAACCTAAGGTATACCAAAATCAACCAACCCGAATGGCCTAAAAGCAAATAATAAGCAATCAAGCACCGTAGGGGTGTGCAACTGTCTCGAAAAATCCGTCCCGTCCCGAAAAACTGTCTCAAATCGAGCGAGATCAGATGAGATTTTTGCTCTTAGCGAGACGGGATGAGATAAATATTTTTTGTCCCGTTCGGGATGGGACGGGACACATGACAAAAAATGTTGTCCCGACTTGTCCCGTCCCGTCCCAATTTTTCATAAATAGCCCAATATTTTATTTTTTAAAAAAATTGACCCTTAATTTTTAATTTTAACCTTTATTTTTTTATTTTAACCCTTAATTTTTTAATTTTTAACATTTTAATCTTTTGAACTTTAAATCAATTTTTAGTTTTAAGCTTTAAATTTTTTACCCAAAATACCTATCTTGTCCCGTCTCAACCCCCGTCTCGTTCCGCTCAGGATTTCCCCTCAACATGGGGCGGGACAAAAGGCTAAAAACTTGTCCCGTGCACACCTCGCACAGGGAATAAAACAAGACTAAGACACACTGTGGCCAAATTGAGGGTCCTCACCGGCGTCCCCCTCAGCTTGGAAGATTCCTGGAGGATATAACCTTAAAATGGTTCAGCAAGGTCGAAATCGATACAAAGTCACCAACCCCAAATCTTGCCACATGGCACTATAGTAGTGGGCGTGAAGTACTATAGTGCCACCCGACACTACAGTAGTGCCATGGCACACAGTGCCGTGAGACACTGTGTTAGTTCACGGCAATGACAATTTGGTGATTAAATGTTATTTTGTATATAACTCTAAAAATCTGACAAGCCTATAAAATATATATAGATATTATTCTAATGGACTGTTGAGAATACATATTCTATCAGGATGAACTTTCTCTGTGATTAAAAGTTAATCAAAAATTCTGAAAGAATAATCATCATATTCTCTTAGAGAATCGTTTCACTAAATTAATCATTATCAGTAAATCTTTAGATCTCATGTGTTAAGTACATCTAGAGACAAAAGTTATCTTTGAATTATTCTACGTGCTCATTTACGTCCTAATGTGTTTGAAGATTGGCTTGGAAGATATTGGTGTGGATCTCAAAATTCGTTGTTCTTGGGAACACAAGGTCATTGGTTTAGGAGAACTCTTGATATAGACTACAAGAGGTATATGATTTCTATCTATGCATGTCATAGATTGAATATATAAATATATAATGGATTCTGATTGAAAATAGTTTTTCAATATAAGTTTTTATCTTGAAAACCGTTACGTCACGTTTATTTTCTTTTGTAAAAAAAGATTCATTTTTAATAAATTCTATAAAGCCACACGCTTCCGTAGCGTGAGCGCTGTATTTCTAACAAGAACTTGATGCCTCCAAGATACAGAAGATGGAGGAGCTTCGTGCTAAGGCATTGGAGCGTTCGAAAGGGAAAACAGCTCCCTCTGTATCTCGCCCTTCTGTTCCTCAATCTCTGGCTCCCGGGGCACCACCACTGATTCCGCCAATCCTTCTTCATCTTGGTTAAGGCTCGCTGCATACTGACGGTGTCCAGGGGATTCCCTAGAGCTCATCCCGATCTTATCGGCCTTCCACCCCACCCCACATAATTGTCATGTCCTCCGCTCCGATCTGAGACTCCAGTTTCTGGCTCTGGGCAGCATGGGTCTCATGCTGGCCAGAAGCATAAAGGTCCAATGCCTCATAGGGGGCAGAACAAACCGAGGCCTAGGACCAAGCTCAGAATGAAGTAGCCAGGGCGCTGGATTGAGTATCTAAGCACATCAATCCTGAGTGGGAAATTTCCCTCCTCGAGGGGCTCAGGCGGGGTTCCCAGAAATTTCATTGAGCACAGCCTTAACATAGGTTCTAGCTCTAACTTAATACCTTATTATTTTTCCCTCATCTGATTCATGACTTATCTTTTCCTTTCTTTCATAGATCGTGACCTTCAACGCAGTGATGTTGGTGCATTTCTGCCGTTGCGAAGACCAGGTATTGGAGGCTATTCGGGTATCCTCTCGGGCGAAGGCTACTATGGATGAGAGGACCAATGATTTAGATTCTCTTTGCAACACCTATGACAAGGTCTAGTCAGAGGTTAGGAGGTTGAGGGGTCTCGAAGGGGAACTCGCCCGACTTGAGAGGGAGTTAGGTTGTACCAAGGTCGAGTTTGGCCAGGATGTTAACGCTAGTAAGGAACTGGAGGCTCAATTGTACGATCGAGAGAAGGTTGTCTCCAATCTTCAGCAGCATGATAACATCCTGAAGGAGAATATTCGGCTCCTGGAGGATAAGATTTCTCGGGAGATCCATTCCCGAACCAAAACGGAGAACAGGGAGATGGACGCTCAGTGAAAGCTCGACTTGGCTATAACACAATCATATGAGAGTCGTGGCCTGTGAACTGAAGGTCATGCTAAGGGGATGGAAGAATTCAAGGCATTCCCATAGTATCAAACGACCTATCTTACTGAGTTTTCCTCAGGTCACGAAAGCTGCCGTGATGAGATCGTCCACGCCCATCCAAAGTGGGATTTAAGTTTCCTCATTTATCGTCAGATCCTCTGCCCATTCCTGTGCAGTTAGCTTACAAGTGAGTGATGGTCCCTTGTGCTCGAGAGGCTTTGAAAGCTATTGGGATGTTGTGTTTTCCCCTTGTCTGCCAGGATGTCTCCAGGTCCCCGCATGTCTATCCCGAGCTTCCTAGGACCTTGTCGAGCTAGATGTGGAGGTCTCTCATCCTTTACCTCCGGGTCACCTTGAGGAGGGGCCCCTTCGCCACCGCCTGACTCAATTGGGATTACCGGCCCAGCTGATACTCCTTTGACTCTTGTTAGTGATGCTGCTAAAGCTTCCATAGGCCTCGTCGTTTAACCTATTGCGTTCTTTATGACTTGTAATTTTCCCTTTTCTTCCTTGTATATATACATTTTTGTTAAGTACTTTTGTCGAACTTCGTCTCGTCCTCTAACTCAATTTGTATGGACTTTGATTTTTTGATCTTGTCGCCTTATTGTCTCTAATATGAATTCGGGTCCCCTTATTAATACTCGTCTGCCTTGAGTGGTAGGGAATCCTTAACCTTTAGGCCTGGCTTTTTCCATGTATAACTTATGATTTTTTTCTCTAAGTGGGTTGCCCTCTTTGGAAGAGGTCAGGTCAAATAAATTTTTCGAATCCCTAGGGGGTCACATTGCCCCCCCCTTAGTGGGTCTTGTTGCCCCCCCTTAGTGGGTCTTGTTGGAGTAGACCTGCTCCAAACTCTTCCTAGTATTCGCCTAGGTGCCTCTATCTTGATTGACTTACTTTTTTCCTTTTGTTGGGTGAAGGAATGGACGTGGTTTCCCTTCTTTTTATACTTGATCGTTTTAGCTTGGGCATGCTGGGACAAATCACACAACCCTTTCCTTTGTTGGCGTTTTATCCTGGTTTTCCTGCTCGGTAGAGAGCCTCTTTTTTTTCCTTAGCCGTTTGGTTGGGCTTTCTCTACTTAGGTTGGAGTTTTTTTCTCTTTTCCTTCTAGAGTTTTACTGGATATTCCTACATTTGTTTGTAGTTCCTTCCCGTATGATGAGCTGGTGTACTAAGGCAGAACTCACTTTTTTATCCCAAGTAGCGGGCTAAAGCGCCACTCTAGTCATCACTTTTTAATCCAAGCTGGCCGGCTAAAGCACATTTTCAGTCATCACTTTTTTGTTTAATCTAGACTAAAAGGCTAGAGTGCATTGCCAGTCATCATTTTTTGTTTTGTGGAGTCTAGTCAGTCATTTCTGCTCTGCCAGTCAGGATTAAATAAAAAGTGATGGCTGGCTAAAGCACCACGCCAGTCATCACTTTTTTTCTCTCGGCCGGCCAACTAAAGTGCTTAGTCAGTCATCACTTTTTATTTAATCCTGACTGGCAGGCTAGAGGGCATTACCAGTCATCACTTTTTAAATCCCAACTGGCCGATTAAAGCGTCTTGCCAGTCATTACTTTTTGTTTAATCCCGACAGACATGCTAGAGCGTCTTGCCAGTCATCACTTTTTGATTAATCTCGACTGACATGTTAGAGCGCCTTACCAGTCATTATTCTTTGTTTTGTGGAGTCTAGTCAAACATTTCTGCTTTGACCAGAGCTCATTTCTCGTCTAACGGCTAGTGTGCTCAACATACATCACTTTTTTATCCTGACTGGAGAGCTAGAGCATCGCGCTAGTCATCAATTTTTCCTTCAGTCTTTCACAGTAAAACGAGCTCTTCATATATAAAACCTCATGTAATTACAATCCCCCCATTTTTTTGCTTCCTGGGGGGTGAAGTTCCTGCTTGGCCTGGTTCCCCTATCGTTGTGGACTCCTTCCTCTTGAGGGTGGTGGCATAGTATTTCCTCGACGTCTTCTGGTCCCCTTTCACTGATTCTATGCCTGCGAGGGTGGGGAACTTCATTACCTCCTCGATGAACATGATTGCCTCTTACGCCTTGGCCTGAGGTGGTCGTGGGATGACACTGGATGTCCCGCATCTTGAGCAGATGCCTTCATCTTCCGGTTAGAGTCTGAAGCGCTTGGACCCCCAAATATCATCTTGATTTCCCACATGGGGCTGCGAGGTTGGTCAAATCTCTGCTTAGGTTACCTCTCCACCATTCTCTCTTGCCTAGATGGCTATTGTCCCCATGGTTCCTACAATCGGCCACAAATTCTAAGGTACCCCTTCTAGATCAGGGCCTCAATCTGCTCACAGAGGTCAAAGCATCCTTCCGTGTTGTGCATGGAGTACTTATGATACCAGCAATACTTAGTATCCTTCTTCACCTCAGTTGTCCTTATCACTCGAGCTGCTTCATCAGGCTCTTATCCTGGATGACATTGAAAATTTCCTCTTGGCAGGCTGTGAGGGAGTGCAGGTGATAAACTGACTGGCCAAGGGATTCTTCCCATCGCGTTGGCCGACAAGGTGCGAGCGGATCTCAAAGGAGGTAGGTGTAGGGCCCGAGGGTCTAGAAGGATGGGCTCGTTTATCCTTCAGCAATTCCTTCTCCTTCTGGGAGTTCCTGACACTTAGCTTCGTCAGCTCTCTTTTAGCTTGGATCACCTCCTTATCATTTACGTACTCAGAAACACCACCACCAAACACCACGAAGCAAAAGCATGGACCTCAGGCCATCGCAAGGTCCAAGAGTTAGACGAGAAAGAGTAGAGGCACGGAGGAAGGGTTGTCCAGGATCTGAGACAGAGAGAGAGAGAGAAGCCCATGTATCTCACTGGAACAATGTTACCCACCTAAATTGGAGTACTGACGACCTAATTCATAGGGGACAAAATAATAGAAGAAACATGGCGCAAATCTCCTTACTACCATTTTTTCTGGCAAAGGTAAGGCTCTGAGAGCTGCTGAAATCGTGGTCCAACCCCCGAGTCCTAATAACAGTGTGGAGAGACAAGAACAACCACAAAGCTCGAATAAAAACTTGCTAAAGAGAGACGAGACGAGAGCCCATCCCTAAGCTAACAGAGGTTAATGCCAAGCTTGGGTAATGATGAAGCGAAAACCCCAAATAAAATCTAACAATATCAAACACTATTGAATCACACACGATTACCAGTAATTCGATCTTCTGAAACCTGTTGAATTATGAAATTACCAGGATTTAGACATCAACTTCGATAAATCACGAAATACCAAAAATTAGAATTATAAAGAGAAAACGTGAAAACATCTTAAACCATTATCATAAGATGCCGCATGAAACCTAAACAAAGGTATTTAAACTATCTCAGAGAACCCTAAACATAAAAGAAAGGTAAAATTACAAAAATATCCAAAACTCGTGAAAACAACTTCAAGGCCTCTGAAAGTGACCTAAACGACATTCTTTGGGCTGAAACCGGGTTGAACAAGTAATCTATGTCACACACGTAGATCTCTGAACGAGCTTCGATTTGCGGGCCTTGTGAATCAACTCGAGTCAAAAGTTATAGCCACCAGAAGATGGATTGCGCGTACGACGATCCATTCGCTCTAAAAACTCCAACACTACACCGTCCGCATCAGGCAGACAATCAGAAAGGCTCAGACGGCGCTAGGGTTAGGAAGAGGGGGATTTCTAGAGAGAGGTGATACATTCTCTCTCTAGATAACCCTTTTTGAGATTATCTTTAAAGAATTAGTTGCGTTAGTCTTAACCAAGGGTTTTTTTAGATAAAATGATATTTTGAAAATGCATTTGGGAAACATGGGCAGACAAATTTCTTTTGGAGAGAAACATTTTTTGCTTGTAAAAAGATTTTTTTACCCTTTTATGTAAAATAAGTCTCATTTCCTAAAAGATATTGGCAGATAAAAATGAATGAGACAAAAACTACTTGCTCATATAAAGTAGTTTTACAAATTACTTACTAAAATCAAGTGGGTTTTATAAAATACTTGCTCAGGTCAAGTAGTTTATGATTTTAACTAACAAAAATTAATTAAGGCAAAAACTATTTGGTCTGAGCAATTAGTTTATATAAACTATTCGCTCAAATCAAGTAGTTTTTATGAATATGGACAAACAAAATAAAAATAAATAATGTAAAAACTACTTACTATAGGCAAGTAGTTTTTATGATTTTTCAACAAACAAAAAAAATTAATAAGGTAAAAACTATTTGCTCATACCAAATAGTCTTTAATGAGAAATGACGAAAAAATAATTACACAGTAAAAATGACCTAAATTCCCGACAATTTAAAAATTAGTCACATTTACTGAGATTTCTCTTCGTACATATATATTTTATTTCATTGGAAATTGTGTAAAGGGTTTTCTTTTAGGAAATTCACATGAAAGGACTATTGAGATAGAGTTTAATGATATGAAAAACCTTTGATTGTTTTAAGGGATATTAAAATTACTATTTTTGTTGTTCTGCAAGACCATGATCTAGTAGAAAATATTCTACTCCATGATCTAGTAAGTGTTAATTTTAACACAAAACTGCTAGACCATGGTCTAGGATAATATTTTCTGGTAGACCATGGTCTAACAACCTGATACGTAAAAAAAATTTGTTTATTTCGCTAGACCATGGTCTAGCAATTATTAATTTTATCACAAAACGGTTAGACCATAATGTAAAATAATATTTTCTAGTCTAACAGAATATTTTAAACTAAATTTAAATGAGTTTTTATATTGTTCACTCCCCAAATGTCTGAAGTTGAAAATTTTCCTTTTCTTTTAGTATATTGGACAAATGAATTTAGCGTGTCTTGATCGAATTAGGTTTAGGCTAGTATCCGGAATAAATGGAGGCGGAGTGAGCATGAGTTGAAACAAAAAGGAAAGCTAAGCCAAGAACTACAGAGTGAGCTGATACGGAGCAAGGTTCGTAATCTAACTACAACACTATAAAAAATTGAAATAGGAATATAAACGAACCTGAAAATAAGATTGAATAGATGGGAGATTGGTATTACATTGCCTTTTTCACAGAAGAGGGAAATCTCCCATGGAATTATATGATTTTAAGCAAGAAAAATAAAGAAAGAGTTGCATAGTGGTTTTGTCTACTCCTTGCATGGAAGCTCTGAAGTAGCTTCTATGGAGTTGTGGCTCTCGAATTTGCTTGCCTTTGAGCTTCCCATAACGTCCCCTTATAGGCGCAACTTGGGGTTCGTCGTTCAAATTTTTGGTGCCAAGAATCCTTACGCGTTCTCACCGAATCGTCTGCCTGTTGATTTGATTTCTGCAAATTAAGCGGATGACGATCGTGGATTGAGAATATTGGTTGTGTTTGTGTAGTACTGCGTACTTTCCTGTTTTTCCAAGATGTCTCCTGGGTTCCAAGATCCTCTTTTCCCTTTCAGGTGAATTGTTGACTGTGAGCTTTAATGGAGTGCTCTGTTTCTTGCCTCCTTCAATGGGGTTGTTTTTCTTGACTGTGGTGCTCTCCGAATATAACTTTTGCTCCGAATGGGTTTTGGGCCATAGGCTATCATGCATTCTTCAACGTGATGTTGCAACACTACCCTTTAATTGAGTTTGGGTGATGTGATTTGTAGGCTGAATTGAGCTTAAGCCCATATCTGTTTTTTAAATGATTCAAAGCGTGCGCTTGATTAGTCGATTTATTAATTTTCCTCGATTGGCCTAGGCTCTTTGGCGGTTACAATTTTGGATACTAACAAAGTTTAAGTTTAAGTTGTGAAAATAGATTTTTTTTTGAAAACGTGAAAATAGATATTTGAACTTAAAACCCCATACTATTGAAGAGAAACATGATTACTAGTGCATACCCATGTCACTTCTTTTGATGGGTATAATACTTTCTCTAAGTAAAAAAAACTTCAAAAACTAGTGTATAGTTGTTTTTAAAATTCTACGTACAATAATGATCCTTATATTTTTACTATGTAAGAATGATCATTTTTAAAACTTTATATGAGTTAGTTTCTTTTATATATAATAAAGATATTTTGAAGTTTAAATATTTACTCACTATATAATATTAATTAAATGGTTATATTTATATCTAGTACTTTCAAATGCTCATTAGGGGAAATAATTTATTTAAAAAAAAATAAGTAAAAGAATGACAAAAAAATTTGTATTTGCAAGAATGATCTTTTTTTTTTGTAACTGTACATTTTTTGATAAAACTAGGAAAATTTTATATACATGTGTATTACGGTATATAAAAATATAACATGATATATATTTATATGCAAGAGTATATTTTAATATATTATCAATACCGTAGTATAATTTTAAATATCATTCATGGTATACTATGGTATATTTATATACCATAGTATATTTTAATATATAATTTAATATATTGTAGTATAAATTTAATATATTTTTATATATCATCCGTGATAATCATACATCATACCAGTATCATACCCCTTCCCACACCCAAAACCATCCCCTACTTCTTTTTCTTCACATCTCTCTCGCTCAAACCCCAAAAACTCATAAATCAAACCATAAAATCAAGAAATTATTGAATTCTTCAAATCCTAGAACCACGACCTTCAAAGATTTGAAACTTCACTCCTCTCCACGACCTTCAAAAAATGGGTTACGCCATTTTTGTCAACGAGATCTGAAATTATTTTTAATGGTGGCTTTGCGACTCAAGCATTGATTCTCCGCACCACCGCACTTGAGAGAAGAAAGAGGCAGAGAAGAAGAATGAGAGATAACGAGAGAGAAGAAAGAGGACAGAATAGAGATTTATTAAGGGTTTTTAGGATAAATATACTTTTTCATTTCCCTTAACCATTTTTATACCCCTTTCTGAAAATAAGGAATTTTATACCATTGACCCACCAACTTCAAACACCACTTACAAATCTCTCTCTTCTCTCATCATTTCTTTTTTCTTTCTCAATGTACATGTCAAATCAATTTACTAATATTTTATTATTCTTCTACTTCTTTATTTTACAACGAAGTTTTTTCTTCTAATCGAAGGGTTCAAGTAGTTTTTATGACTAATTGAACCCTTCGAGTAATTATTTTTGTTGCTGTCAGTCAACACTCATACATTAGACAACTACGTTAAGGGTTCAAGTAATTGTTTATGACTATCTGAACTCTACAAGTAGTTGCTTATGACTGCATGAATTAAACTGACTACTTGAACGGTTCAAGTAGTTGAATCTGACTACTTGAACCATTTAAGAAATATTTTTTTACTTCCAGAATCAAACTCACTACTTGAAGGGTTCAAGTAGTCAGATACAACTACTTGAATCCTTCAAGTAATACTTTTTTTACTTCCAGAATCAAACTCACTACTTGAAAAATTCAAGTAGTCAGATACAACTACATGAACCATTCAAGTAATTATTTTTGTTGCTGTCAGTCAACACTCATACATTAGACAACTACGTTAAGGGTTCAAGTAATTGTTTATGACTATCTGAACTCTACAAGTAGTTGCTTATGACTGCATGAATTAAACTGACTACTTGAAGGGTTCAAGTAGTTGAATCTGACTACTCGAACCCTTCAAGTAATATTTTTTACTTCCAGAATCAAACTCACTACTTGAAGGGTTCAAGTAGTCAGATACAACTACTTGAATCCTTCAAGTAATATTTTTTTACTTCCAGAATCAAACTCACTACTTGAAAAGTTCAAGTAGTCAGATACAACTACTTGAACCATTCAAGTAATTATTTTTGTTATTGTCAGTCAACACTCATACATTAGACAACTACATTAAGGGTTCAAGTAGTTGTTTATGACTATTTGAACCCTACAAGTAGTTGCTTATGACTGCAGGAATCAAACTGACTACTTGAAGGGTTCAAGTAGTTGAATCTGACTACTTGAACCCTTTAAGTAATATTTTTTACTTCCAGAATCAAACTCACTACTTGAAGGGTTCAAGTAGTCAGATATAACTACTTGAATCCTTCAAGTAATACTTTTTTTTACTTCCAGAATCAAACTCACTACTTGAAAAGTTCAAGTAGTCAGATACAACTACTTGAACCATTCAACTAATTATTTTTGTTGTTGTCAGTCAACATTCATACATTAGACAACTACGTTAAGGGTTCAAGTAATTGTTTATGACTATTTGGACTCTACAAGTAGTTGCTTATGACTGCAGGAATCAAACTGATTACTTGAAGGGTTCAAGTAGTTGAATCTGACTACTCGAACCCTTCAAGTAATATTTTTTACTTCCAGAATCAAACTCACTACTTGAAGGGTTCAAGTAGTCAGATACAACGACTTGAATCCTTCAAGTAATATTTTTTTTTACTTCCAGAATCAAACTCACTACTTGAAAAGTTCAAGTAGTCAGATACAACTACTTGAACCATTCAAGTAATTATTTTTGTTATTGTCAGTCAACACTCATACATTAGACAACTACATTAAGGGTTCAAGTAGCTGTTTATGACTATTTGAACCCTACAAGTAGTTGCTTATGACTGCAGGAATCAAACTGACTACTTGAAGGATTCAAGTAGTTGAATTTGACTACTTGAACCCTTTAAGTAATATTTTTTACTTCCAGAATCAAACTCACTACTTGAAGGGTTCAAGTAGTCAGATATAACTACTTGAATCCTTCAAGTAATACTTTTTTTTACTTCCAGAATCAAACTCACTACTTGAAAAGTTCAAGTAGTCAGATACAACTACTTGAACCATTCAACTAATTATTTTTGTTGTTGTCAGTCAACATTCATACATTAGACAACTACGTTAAGGGTTCAAGTAATTGTTTATGACTATTTGGACTCTACAAGTAGTTGCTTATGACTGCAGGAATCAAACTGACTACTTGAAGGGTTCAAGTAGTTGAATCTGACTACTCGAACCCTTCAAGTAATATTTTTTACTTCCAGAATCAAACTCACTACTTGAAGGGTTCAAGTAGTCAGATACAACGACTTGAATCCTTCAAGTAATATTTTTGTTTACTTCCAGAATCAAACTCACTACTTGAAAAGTTCAAGTAGTCAGATACAACTACTTGAACCATTCAAGTAATTATTTTTGTTATTGTCAGTCAACACTCATACATTAGACAACTACATTAAGGGTTCAAGTAGTTGTTTATGACTATTTGAACCCTACAAGTAGTTGCTTATGACAACAGGAATCAAACTGACTACTTGAAGGGTTCAAGTAGTTGAATCTGACTACTTGAACCCTTTAAGTAATATTTTTTACTTCCAGAATCAAACTCACTACTTGAAAAGTTCAAGTAGTCAGATACAATATTTGAACCATTCAAGTAATTATTTTTGTTGTTGTCAGTCAACACTCATACATTAGACAACTACGTTAAGGGTTCAAGTAATTGTTTATGACTATTTGAACTCTACAAGTAGTTGCTTATGACTGCAGGTATCAAACTGATTACTTGAAGGGTTCAAGTAGTTGAATCTGACTACTTGAACCCTTCAAGTAATATTTTTTACTTCCAGAATCAAACTCACTACTTGAAGGGTTCAAGTAGTCAGATACAACTACTTGAATCCTTCAAGTAATATTTTTTTTTACTTCCAGAATCAAACTCACTACTTGAAAAGTTCAAGTAGTCAGATACAACTACTTGAACCATTCAAGTAATTATTTTTGTTATTGTCAGTCAACACTCATACATTAGACAACTACATTAAGGGTTCAAGTAGCTGTTTATGACTATTTGAACCCTACAAGTAGTTGCTTATGACTGCAGGAATCAAACTGACTACTTGAAGGATTCAAGTAGTTGAATTTGACTACTTGAACCCTTTAAGTAATATTTTTTACTTCCAGAATCAAACTCACTACTTGAAAGGTTCAAGTAGTCAGATACAACTACTTGAACCATTCAAGTAATTATTTTTGTTATTGTCAGTCAACACTCATACATTAGACAACTACATTAAGGGTTCAAGTAGTTGTTTATGACTATTTGAACCCTACAAGTAGTTGCTTATGACAACAGGAATCAAACTGACTACTTGAAGGGTTCAAGTAGTTGAATCTGACTACTTGAACCCTTTAAGTAATATTTTTTACTTCCAGAATCAAACTCACTACTTGAAAAGTTCAAGTAGTCAGATACAATATTTGAACCATTCAAGTAATTATTTTTGTTGTTGTCAGTCAACACTCATACATTAGACAACTACGTTAAGGGTTCAAGTAATTGTTTATGACTATTTGAACTCTACAAGTAGTTGCTTATGACTGCAGGAATCAAACTGAATACTTGAAGGGTTCAAGTTGTTGAATCTGACTACTTAAACCCTTCAAGAAATATTTTTTACTTGCAGAATCAAACTCACTACTGGAAGGGTTCAAGTAGTGAGATACAACTACTTGAACCCTTCAAGTAATATTTTTTTTACTTCCAGAATCAAACTCACTACTTGAAGAGCTCAAGTAGTCAGATATAGCTACTTGAATCATTCAAGTATTTTTTTACTTCAAGAATCAAACTCACTATTTGAAGGGTTCAAGTAGTCAAATACAACTACTTGAACCCTTCAAGTAATATTTTTTTTACTTCAATAATCAAAATCACTACTTGAAGGATTCAAGCAGACAGATACAACTACTTGAACCCTTCAAGTAATTATTTTTGTTGTTGTCAGTTAACACTCATACATTAAACGACTACGTTAAAGTTCAAGTAGTTGTTTATGACTATTTGAACCCTACAAGTAGTTGCTTATGACTGCAAGAATCAAACTGACTACTTGAAGGGTTCAAGTAGTTGAATCTGACTACTTAAACCTTTCAAGTAATATTTTTTACTTCTAGAATCAAACTCATTACTTGAAGGGTTCAAGTAGTTAAATACAACTACTTGAACCCCTTCAAGTAATATTTTTTTACTTTCAGAATCAAACTCACTGCTTGAAGAGCTCAAGTAATCAGATACAATTACTTGAACCCTTCAAGTATTTTTTTACTTCAAGAATCAAACTCACTACTTGAAGGGTTCAAGTAGTCAGATACAACTACTTGAACCGTTCAAGTAATATTTTTTTACTTCCATAATCAAAATCACTACTTGAAAAATTCAAGCAGTCAGATACAACTACTTGAACCCTTCAAGTAATATTTTTTTTTACTTCCATAATCAAAATTACTACTTGAACCCTTCAAGTAATATTTTTTTTACCTTCAGAATCAAAACCACTACCTTGAAAGACCTTCGTATACCACCTGAAGTGGGTGAGAGAGGGGCATATCAGATTTTGGAGAAGTTCTTTATGTCTGTTAGTATTGACAATTCCTGGGCCAAGGAAATGGTGAATAATGGATTGGGCCAGAGTATAACATGTATCTTTAGTTCTGGTATGGGTACCAGTAATCGGGTCAATGTTAATTTTGAAAGAGTTTAAGATTTATTGGTGTTGACTTTTAGTGAGACAATTGTCCCACCAATCTTTCAGTGTTCCTACGAATCCATTGACCAGGAACTTGCAGATCTGATGATTTGTATTCTCATTCTGTTTACATACAGAAGAGTACATAATCATCTGATGAATGGTCTCAAAGACATGATATTCTATTTTTCCATCTATGTTCCATTCATAGATGGTTTTGTTATGGTAAGATTTCTGAGAATAAAGAAAGTCTTCTTCATACCAGATATCTTGGGGAGTAGGTCTGGGATAATAATACCTACTTGGTCCAGTTAAAGCCATACGAGTAGTAGGCCTCTTAGAATAGCCAAAAGAGAGTTTATTGATAGAATCATCAAAATTCTTCTGGATGTTTAAGATTTGAGATAGGGAATACTCTTCAGGTTCTTTCGGATTAAGTGACTCATCCTGATTCATCATGTTCAACTGTCCTGAAGATGATTCAGGAGTGAAGCTCTTATCAGGTGTGGAGATCTTCAGATTTTTTATCTTATTTATAATGGTTTCCATGAAATCCTCCTCCTTCTTATTGGATTTTAATTTAAAATTTTGAACATCTAAAGGAGGTTTAAGAGTTACTGGTTCAATTATTTTAGGTTTTTCTAGTGGAGGAGTTTTAGCTTGTATCTCATGGATTTGAGAATCTGCTCCTCAATCCTAGTTAATTGTGTTCCTACAGTTTGAAGGAAAATGTTGGTGTAATTGTTTTGTTTGGTTAAGAATGAAATGTCTTTTACCTTAATAGGGTCCTGATGGTTGGTTTTGTCTGAAACCCCAATATAGGGATTGATAACCAATGGTTTCTGGTTGCCTTATCCTGGAGCAAGCTCTAAGGATAAGGGTGGTGGATGAATAACTTGGTAAGTTCTACCAGTTGTGGTGATCCACATTTTCTGTATATTGGTTAGAACTTGTAACTGTTAGTCATCTTTTATTTTGATTCTTTGAGTGAGCTGGTAATACCATTCAGGGAAAGACTGGAGGCGTTAATCCTGTTCTAAATGGAAGTAGTACAAGTTTTTCAGATCTAAGAGCTGCTGAGGATTATGGTTGGAGAAATATCAATATCTAAAATCCGTATATTTTGATTGCATAAAATCATGATGAAGACTTTGTCTTAAAACACTATTGGGTGTAAAATCCATCTAAATATTGAATTGCATGTCACTTGCGGTTGGGCTCATTGGCCTTCTGTTTATGGTGGATTCATAAACACCATGAGAAATTTGATTTTCACTGATGTGAATTCCTCTAATCTGATCCTCCGGGAGAAAAGAATGATCAGATTCCTCTTATCCAAGAGGGTCAGCTACGGAGGCCCTAGAAGATTCAGGTATTTCTACCTTATAGGGAGGAATACTATGGCTTCTTAGACTAGAAGGGCTTCTTGTCAGAGGTAGATGTGGTTTTTGAAAACGAAGATAGACATCGCCTCTGTGAGTTTGTATGACATCTTCGAGAGATTGTTTGATGACAGCCTGGGGAATTTGCCAGGTCTCAAGAAAGGTGATTTGAGACTAGGGAATCATACGAGGAACAACCACTTAGCTGTTGAATAGATTAGTATCAATAAGGACTGTATGTCCTTGCTCACTTTGCTTTCTAGTGTTAGAATTCAAGGTTATCAAAACCTTAAGATGAATCCTAAAGAGGATAGTAAAGGGAGACGATCCTGGTAGATAATCATAGCCATGAGATTGAACTCTCAATTCAAGGACTTTGGCTAGATTGCTATCAGCCAGTGTAATACTTAAATTCAGATAAATGTTAAAATAAAAAGGTCCATGAGATAAACTAGTATCTACGGCTCCCATAAGGGAAGCTTTCCAGTTCAGACACCTACCAACTCTAAGGGCACACTGTATGCTGGTGTTCTGTCCTAACAGAGTTAAAGGTTTTAATGCAATTTGCACTAAGCCTATATGCACATATTTGTATTTTTGCATGAATATATATAAGTCGTGCAGATGCAACAGATAAATGACATCATCATTATGCTGTAAGGGAATAGCATATTCAAATGTTTTAATGATTTTACGGTTAGTGAAATCAAATGTTCCAATTTAAAATATTGTTCCAGGTTTTACCTTAGGTATAGTCCATTTATCTAAGGTTTCTTTAACATCTTGATATGCAATTAATTCGGTTACCTCAGATGTGGAGGCTACTGTATTAATTCAGTTATCTCTCCACACAACAGTATTCAACCAGATTTGAACACTATAGATACATTTATGAAGCTATAGTAGTCTCATCTGGGAGCATGGAAATCAGACATACATTCCATGACTCGAACCGAAATATCAACCCTATTACTTTTAGTAAGACTGTAATCCGAAACTTCATCTCCATCAATCAATGTGGTCTACATCCCCATACTACCAAAACTATGGAAATACATCAGAAAATCATAAAATACAGTTATTGAGATTATATAGAATCCTTTACAAATACATTCTATTATCAAAATCCGATATGTAACCATACATGATTTATCCGAATATGCCCTGAAGTATTAGACACAAGATTACTAAATTGGTTCCTCCTCTGGTAGGATAAATTTGGTCTTACATTTAACACTCTACCCTAAATACTTCAAACTGAGTTCAAAGAATGGTATTCACAATATGCCCTGATCAATAAAAATAGTACCGTATCCAAAGCATTGGTACATTTTATTATCCGATTCAATATCCCATGGATTTGAAAATGAAATCTTAAATGTGAATACCAGAATGACATACCCGTATTATATATATATACACACACTACCAGAACTATGGAGATACACCAGAAAACTATCAAATACAGTTATTGGGATTACATAGAATCCTTTACCAATACGTTTTATTATCAAAATCCGATACGAAACCACACATGGTTTATCCGTATATGCCCTGAGGTATTAGACGCAGGCTTACCAAATTGGTTCCTCATTTGGTGGGATAAATTTGGCCTTATATTTGATACTTTACCAGAAATATTACAAACTGAATTTAAAGAATGGCGTTCATAATATGCCCTCATCAATAAAAATAGTACTGTATCCAAAGCCTTAGTACTATTATCCGATTCAATATCCCATGGATTTGGAAATGAGATCTTAAATGTGAATACCAGAATGGAATACCCGTATTAAAACGTATATTCTTTACCAAATGGTGGGACAAAGGCATGAACCCCCACTTAACAGAATTAATCAAATTGATCAAGACCCATGCACAAGCATGCTATGAATCAGTCCCAAAACATGTACCAGTACCAACGAGCAATCCATTCTTAAATGCTCAAAATATGATTAAACAACAATTTCCCCAAATCAGTGAAAAAGAATTAGCTGTAAGAACCATGGCTTTTGTAAAAAACCAGTTCCTACATGTGTTTGGATCTGATACAACCTCCGTGGCCACATCCAGTACCAATCCGAGTCCACAAAGGCAATTATCAATATCTCCTCCTACTGAGCCAACCACTGATATCAGTTTGGACATCATTCAGCACAATGCCTTCAACATCCTTGCTGGCGAGAGTCAAGACCCCAATGATGACTTACCAGATCTGACACCAGCAATGGACCCACCAGAACCAACCATTGCTGACTTTTGGGACTCATTAGCGTCCATTATTTCAGACTAGCTCGAGAAAGACAAAGACCATTAGGGAAAAGGCAAACTCAATTAACATAAACTGACCAGCTGTCAAGCACTAAACAGAAGCAAACAAAGGTCTCCACAGTAGCTTTACCAAAATCACACACGTGGACGATGTTTGTCACACCACGCTATCCTATCTAATCAATAATGTTGAATAGTTACTTTAGTTACTCTAGTTAAGTTACTTTTCTGAATAATGTTGTATAGTTACTTTAGTTACTCTAGTTTGAGTTAAGTTACTTTTTTGTATTATATAAGGGCCTCTCACCCTTGTTGAGAGGCAAAGCTTTTCCTTTCATGTTTAATAGAATGCTCATGTGTTGAGCTCTTAAGTTTGCCCTCACATTCTCTCTCTAAATCCTCTCTCATTTCTTATCTCCATTACTGTCTTGTTCACACCTGCACATATATAACGCTGTTGTACTCAGGAGCTCTAGTGCTCCCTAACCGTTAACTCCCCATATTATCTGTTCATGAGACCATGTATGTATTAATGTAAACCGTGTATAACCATGACTATAAGCTCTACTAATCATGATCTTGTTGCTAGCCCAAGGCACTCAATATGTATTTGTTATGGTTGAGGAAGTACTCACTGTACTACAGTAAGTTCAGAAAACAATCAATGAGCACTGAGTGGGACGTCACCCAAGTCGCGTCTGGGTAAGGTCTGTTGAGCAGAGATTGTGTTAAGACCGTTGACCCCTGTAAAACGTTGACAGACGTGCTCAATGTAAGTTATTTTATTATCTGAACTGACTCGACCTACAGTGTTTTGCTTTCTCACATGATGGGTGCGTGTTGGTTTGATTTGATCAGCTGTGGGAAGAAGAGATCGTTGAGTATCAGTTAATACATTTAGATCTGGTCCTTTCAGATCTAAACCGTTCATTTCAACAATTGCCTTCCAATAATTAGTTTCTGTTATGGTATTGCAGTTCTTAGAGCTGCAGTAAGGTTAATCAGGTTGTTCAGATGTGACAGAAGAATCAGATTCAGATACAGAAAGATATGCAACGTCATCATCTGAATTGGCAGTAGAACTGTCGTTTACTTTGCTATCCTCTTTAGGATTCATCTTAAGGTTTTGACAACCTTGAATTCTTATACCAGAAAGCAAAGTGAGCAAGGACATATTGTCCTTATTGATACTAATCTATTTAACAGCCAAGTGGCTGTTCCTCGCATGATTCCCTGGTCTGACATCACATTTCCTGACACTTGGCAAATTCCCCAAGCTGTCCCTACCAGACCTGTCAGACGACAATCCCTTGATGATGTCATCCAAACTCACGGTGGCAACGTCTATTTTCATTTTCAGAAACCACCTCTATCTCTGACTAGAAGCTCTTCTAGCCTCAGCCGCCATAATATACCTCCTTATCAGGTGGAAATCCCCGAATCTTTTCGGGCCTCTTTCACTGAACCTCATGGATCAAAGGAATCTGATCATTCTTTTCCCTCGGAGGATCAGATTAGAGGAATTCACATCAGCGAAAATCAGATTCCTCATGGTGTTTATGAATCCACCATAAATAGAAGGCCAATGAGCCCAACCGTAAGTGACATGCAATTCAACATTTAGATGGATTTTACACCCAATAGTATGTTAAGACAAAGTCTTCACCAGGATTTTATGCAACCAAAATAGAAGGATTTCAGAGATTGGTATTTCGCCAACCATAATCATCAACAACTCTTAGATATTAAGAACCTGTACTACTTCCAATTAGAACAGGATTAATGCCTTCAGTCTTTTCCTGAATGGTATTACCAGCTCACTCAAAGAGTCAAAATTAAAGATGACCAACAGTTACAAGTTCTCACCAATATACAGAAAACTTGGATAACCATAACTGGTAGAACCTACCATGCTATTCATCCACCACCCTTATCCTTAGAACTTGCTCCAGGACAAGGTAACCAAAAACCATTGGTCATTAACCCCTATACTGAGGTGCCAGATAAGACCAACCATCAGGATATTGTTAAGGTAAAAGATGTTCTACCCTTAACCAAACAGAACAATTACACCAACCTCTTCCTTCAAACTGTAGGAACACAGTTAACTAGGATTGAGGAACAAGTTTCTCAAATCCAGGAGATCCAATCTAAAACTCCTCCAACAGAAAAACCTAAACTCATGATTGAACCAGTAACGCTTAAACCTCCTTGAGATGTTCAGAATTTTAAATTAAAATCTAGTAAGAAGGAGGATAATTTCATAGAAAGCATAATGGATAAGATCAAGAATCTGAAGATCTCTATACCTGATAAGACCTCCACACCTGAATCATCTTCAAGACAGTTGAACATGATAAATCAGGATGAACCACCTAATCCTGAAGAACCTGAAGAGTATTCCCTCTCTCAAATCTTAGATATTCAAAAGAATTTTGATGATTCCATCAATAAACTCTCTTCTAGCTATTCAAAAAGACCTACTACCCGTATGGCTTTAACTGGACCAAGTAGGTATTATTATTCCAGACATACTCCCCAAGATATTTTATATGAAGAAGACTTTCTTCATTCTCATAAATCTTACCATGGCAAAACCATCTACGAATGGAACATAGATGGCAAAACAGAATATCAGGTCTTCGAGACCATTCATCAAATGATCATGTACTCTTCTGTGTGTAAGAAGAATGAGAATACGGATTACCAGATCTGCAGGTTCCTGGTCAATGGTTTCACAGGAACGCTGAAAGGCTGGTGGGACAATTGTCTCACTGAAAGTCAACGCCAAGAAATCTTAAACTCTTTCAAAATAAATATTGACCCAATTACTAGTACCCATACCAGAACTGAAGATGCATGTTATACCCTGGACCAATCCATTATTCACCATTTCCTTGGCCCAGGAATTGTCAATACTGATAGGCACATAGAACTTCTCCAAAACCTGAGATGCCCTTCTCTAACTCACTTCAGATGGTATAAAGATGTCTTTCTAATGAAAGTCATGCAGAGAAGTGATGCAAACAATGAACATTGGAAGGCAAAGTTCATTGATGGCCTCCCAAGTCTTTTTGCTGAAAGAGTAAGAAGAAAACTCCGTGATAAACACAATCAAATGGATATTCCTTATGATCAATATACTTATGGACATCTCATTGCCCTAGTAATAGAAGAAGGACTAGGATTATGCAATGATATGAAACTACAACATATGATGAAAAGTCATAATCTAGACAACAGAAAAGAATTAGGCGAATTTTGTGATCAATTTGCCTATGATACTAAAATCCATTATCCAACTACTTCCTCATCATCCAAACCTCCGAGAAGTTCCTCAAAGCATTCTAAACCGCATAAGAAATACTTTTCAAAGAAGAAATTCAGACATAAAGAATCCAAATATAGATCTCAACTACACCAGAAAGCTCATAACAGCAAAGTCAAAGCCATTTGTCATAAATGTGGCTTAACTGGACATTTTGCCAACAAATGTCGATCTAAATTCAAAAAGAAACTTCATGAGTTAGCTCTCGATGAAGAAACATAACAAAAGATTCTGAACTGCCTCTCTGACGACAGTTCTACTACCAATTCAGATGATGACGTTGCATATCTTTCTGCATCTGAATCTGATTCTTCTGTCACATCTGAACAACCTGATCAACCTTGCTGCAGCTCTAAGAACTGCAATACCATAACAGAAACCAATTATTGGAAGGCAATTGTTGAAATGAACGATTTAGATCTGAAAGGACCAGGTCTAAATGTATTAACTGATACTCAACGATCTCTTCTTGCCACAGCTGATCAAATTACTGATCCTAAAATGAAACTCAAGTTTCTAGAAACATGTTACAAGGAATATTCCACTCCTGAAATAAAACCTGTAGAAAATTACAGTATGAAAGAATTATTAACCCGTATTCAACAGGATTATATACCTCATAAACCCGTAACTATTTCTGATCTGAAAATGAAAATTAATATTATTAAATCTGACATCCAGCAGTTAAAAACTGCACATCAAATCCTTTTCTCAAGAGCTGAATCTCTTCAAACAGTCTACAGCCAAAAAGAAAGCCCCTGTAGTCTTCCCAGACCTGCCTTCACCAGATCAGCCAAGTCAAAGTCAAGGGCAACCTTTGACGTCACCAGATCAGCCATCTCCTAGTCAAAGTCAGACTTTGACCTCCCCAGATCAGCCTTGTCAGATCTCACCAGATCAGACAAAGGAGAATAATCCGTACCTATTCCTTCTAAACCAGGTCACCTTCCAGAAATGGTATACAAAGATTACCTTAGTAATCAAACCTGATTTTCTCATTACTGATATCATTGTCTTAGTAGATAGTGGTGCAGATATGAACTGTATTCATGAAGGATTAATCCCTCTAAAATATTTTCATACAACCACTCAATCTCTCACAAGCGCTAGTGGGAATTCAATGAGAATCCAATACAAAATACCAGAAGCACTTATCTGCAAACAGGGAGTTTGCATACCTGTCTCATTTGTGCTCATTAAGAATATGACCAAAAGTATTATCTTAGGCAATCATTTCCTTAATTCAATTATGCCTATTACCAGAATTGATACCTCCGGTATCCATACAGTTGTTAATACTGTTGACATTACGTTTGAATTCATCACCAAACCGTATATTAATGAAGTAGATATTATCAGACATTTGATTGATAATAAAATAAATCAGATGAATTTATTAAAAAAAAAATACACTTTTTGACAATTGATCAACGTATTCAACAAATATATATATATATATATATATATATATNCATTTTCCCTTATAAATAAAGTCCGTTAGCCGTAACACACGACTTCTAATCTTGCCCCACAGAAGCAAACGCAGCAGGGAAATCACGACAAGGCGGCCGAAGAATTATTAGAAATCTGCCATGGGTGAGCTCCATTGCTGCTAGAATCGCCCTCTTAACTATCCTATTCATTTCCTCCCGTTTTTAAATATCGATTTCTTTCTTATACAGGAAAGGTTCACGGTTCTTTGGCTCGTGCTGGTAAGGTTAGAGGGCAAACTCCCAAGGTAGCTAAACAGGACAAGAAGAAGAAGCCCCGTGGTCGCGCCCACAAGCGCATGCAATACAATCGCCGATTCGTCACAGCCGGTAACATTTAAATACGTTAAAGTATCGTTGAAACTGAGTCAGGCTGTTAGTCTTTCGTTTTTAAACTGAAATTCGAAACTCTGGCTATTGGGATCTTTCCTTTGTGAAATCGTTTAGTACTTTTTTGTTTCCGTTAGAAATTGACGGAAAGCCATTGTTTTGGAATGTGTAGTGGTTGGCTTTGGAATGAAGAGAGGACCCAATTCATCCGAGAAGTAAGCAAGTTTGAGAATGTCGATGAACATTGGAGTCAAAAGGATTTTCTGGAGTTCCAATGGGTTTTTAGGTGATGCTGTGACTTATATACTTCATTTTAATTTTCATTTTCCCCTTTGTATGGGTCAATATTGAAGTCCTATTATGCGGTAGATGAAGTAGATGACATGTGATTTTGGATCTGGAGCCTGTTAATTCCATTTGATTAATGACCACGGTTTAAATTTGAAATCAATGATGATTCTGCACTCCTGATGCTAATTATGTTATGGGCAATTCTTGAACTCGTATAATTCGTGGAAATACTTCAATTATTATGGTTAATTCTTGAAGGAGTGGGAAATGGCAATGATAGGCATATGCGTTCACTTTATGAATTTTGTGCCACTGTATCTGTATCTTTATGGCAAATAGGAATGATTGAATGCCATTAGTGGGTTATACTTCGATCTCACCATGCTTCTATTTATTTTTTGTGATCATCCACAAACTTCGATCTCACCGTGCTTCTATTTATTTTTTGTGATCAGATCATCATTTTGACCCGTAACGATAAAAGTGTAGTTGTAGTAGTGATATTTAGCTCTCTTACGTCTCACTGGTGATGTGAGAATAATACAGAGAGGCTGCATCTGTAATGCGTACTAGCATGAGTTGTCGCTTGCTGCTGTTGTGGCTAACTGAGAAGACTAGAGAGATGGTAGCTGCATATGTGGTTCATTGTCTTATCACCATGTGTCAGAAGAATGTAAAAAGAAATAATAATGTGTTTCTATTACAATGTCACATAGTTGGTAGATAACTAGGCAATGAGTTCGTGTTTGGTTCATACAAATTGGACAAAAAATGAGAGATGTAAATGATTATGAGAATGTAATAAAAAAGCGAAATGATCGAATTAGGAATGGAATCCACCATGGTTGATGTTATACCATAATTCTAAAGTAAATATTTTCATGAATAATCTGATCCAAACTCTTGGAGAGACGCGTGAGTGTTGAATTTTAATGCAAATAAAATGGTTTAAATGGTATATTACTAGAGTAAAAGAGAAGTCCCAACAAGCATGTGCCAAGAGAGCTAGGCTCATAAGAGGAGATGAGGAAGGAGATATCGGCTTAAGGCTGAGGTCCTTAAAGGAAGAAGACCTCGATGTAAGGCCGAGGTCCCTAAAGGAAGGAGACCTCGATGTTAGGCTGAGGTCTCTAAAGGAAGGAGACCTCGACGTTAGGTCGAGGTCCCTAAAGGAAAAAGATCTTAGCTCTGAACCAAGGTTCGTCTCACCAAAATAAAATTGGGTTTTAACTCGAGTGTCTATGATAGATCTGTGATATGTCATTAATGTAAAGGAGAAATGACTCAGTAAGGAGTAACTGCACAACTAGTCAGGAGCTAGAATGAGCCATTAGCAAAGTTTCATAATAGTAAGGTCCAAGAATAATTAGAGATCTGAGACATGTCCTTAGTAACGCCTAAGTCTCAGAATGAGAAAGTATGAAATCAAGTTAACCTTATCGTGGCAAACATGGATTGACCGGAGCACAACCACCGATGACACAGTCCGTCGTCAGTTGCATTAATAACATCTTAATCAATAAGAAGCCAACACTAATAGCATAATACCAAATATCTGAAGTCAAGACAAATTAGTTTGACTATGGTAGCATGTTTAAAGCGTAGGAATCAATGACTGAGCTCCAAGTCAATACATCTTAGTACACTAGTAGGCTGGACTGATCGATGACGTTAGCCCTCGTCAGGTTGTTACCTTCATGGCCAATAAGCTGAGGCGAGAGACTAGAAGAACTCCAAAGTCATGCCTCATCAGAGTAGCAGAGAGGGAAGAGATGCTATTGAAGGATTAGAGATGTCGTACAATACTTTCAAAGCTCCAATCAAACTAGCTCGCATTATAAATAGATGAGACATCATGGTGAAAGGTATGCAATCATTCTCCTACCACTTTTCTGACTTGTTTATTCCATACTGTTCTAACTTAATCTTCAAAGGGACAACAAGGGGACCACCCCTAAGTTTGTCACATGGTTGCCTTTCCCCTTTTACAGGTCATGAAAAACAATATCCAAAAACGGAGATTCCCCATTCTTTTGCCTAAAAGGTTTCACTAATTTCTTTCTCTAACCTCATCATCACTTCATCATTTATTCATCCAAAATCTCCTTAAAACAGTTGAGATTAAGGATTAGAGATGTATGTGGTAGGGAATTGTTTCTTTTCCAAGTAATTCAAAGCAGTTAATTTAATTACATAAGAAAAAAGAAATCACAGGGTAATCCCCATTTTCATTTTAATGGAGCCAAACACCACCTTGACCATATATAAACTAAGCACTCGGAAAGTAAGGTTGGAGTATTATAGGTAATACACATTTAAGAATTACCAATCTTACCTAAAACTTTGGATAAGTGCTTTGAAATTATTACATGAACCTTTCAAAAATTTGTACGTGTAAATACATAAATTGTAACATGTTTGGGATGATAAAAGGATTCAAATTTGATAATGATCTAAAAATGCTTCAACCATATTAGCATTTCTTTACACATTAAGATACGGAAAATTACTAATACATGGTAGATTCTTTGGTGTTGGGCCTTTACGGTAAAGCAAGTATCTCTAATATGTGGGGTACGTCAATGTGTTGAATAATAATATATTTCAAATATATTGTAAATGCCTCAAAGTATTCAAGTATTAAATAAAAAATCATAATCAAGTACCAATGCGGTTCTAAAGGACCCACTTATACATTTAAGCGTGAGAAATAGTTTGAGGTATGATTACTTTTAAGATTTTATATTTGTAATTTATATTCAATGTTGAATAAAACAAAGATTCACAGATTTTCATGGAGCCCACAATTTTATCGGATTTATAATCTTTTTCTGGTGGATAAAAAATTAGATTACAAATTCAAATCTAATGCTGATGAAGACAAGTTAAATTACACGCGCGGTGTACGTAATATGCATAATTTTATTATTTTGATTGTTTTTTATATATTATTTGTTCATATAAATTTTTTTTTCAATCAAATGCGTTTGTTAGTGGATAAAATTAGAAATTATAATTATTTTTTTATGCTTTTCACAAGTCTTACTCATCAAAATATTTTTAAATAATTTTAATTATGTCAGAAGACCATCGTCTATATATTTTGATTTTAAGCATGTTTTATTCTTCTATTGCTTGAGTGAATTTTTCTAATATATATCTTAACGATGAAATAATTTAATATATTTTCATGTCTAAAAATAAATTTTAAATTAGAAATGATGAAAAAATGAAAAGTTTACTCAAGAGACACATCATTTGGAGAAATAAGAATCATTTGGAGAAATAAGAAAAGAAGAAAAATTAACAATTTATGATGCATCATTAATACCCTCAAAGGCAAGTTTGAAATTGTAAAATAAGGAGTGGACAAAATAGTCTAAAAATGATTATCCTTATCATCTCACTTTTAATATATTAAAAATTTGATGAGAAGAACATAAATGCCCATATTATAAATGAATATCAAATTTTTAACGAATCAGAATTCTATTGTACAGTTACATCATGGAGGGTCAAACACCATTTCAACAAGAACCATTCCCTTATCAATCAAACTACAAATATATTGTGATTAACAAGAGGAAATAAAGAAACTCCTGCTCTGATCTTGCTAATATTAAAAATAGCGGCAACAACTGAGTTTATTTTTCCATTAACCAAATAAATGAACCATATAGTAATTTGACATAATATAGACATCACTTCTTCACCTATAACGGTGGCTAATTGCACACATTCTGAATAAGAAAACTATCACAGCTCAAGTTAAAGCAAACCCTCATCAGATGGTCTCCAATTACGATTATCTGGCAAGTTAATCTGTAGAGGGATAACTCTACTACCAGAATCAATAGTTTTAATAGACAAAAAATTTATCTAATTCCCTTCTGCTAATATTATTGGTTTGATAGAATCAACATCAATTCTCATCTTTTCTAGAAACTTAAAATCTTAAAATATATTAATAGCCCGCATGATTTTTTGTTGTTGGCTTCTTGCACTCTTATGTAATATAACAAGAGAAATGTGATAATCAAAGATACTAGGGGACTTGAATTTAGAAACGACTAGCACTAATCAAATGTTATAGGACTTGAACTTCGAAACGACTAACACCAAGGCCAGATGACGTGCACTTAGAAGCGAATCACACTAATCAAAGACTAGGAGATGTGAGAATGAAGAATTTTTGAAGACGTAATAGCACTTAGTAAGATCTAAAGTTAAAAGACGGAAAGACTTTGAAAAACCGCTTATCACTGAAATTGCATTCTTGGAGATTTTTTAAGAATTCTTGGAGAAACAAGATAGATGTGTTAGAAAAGCACATATGAATATCAATTGCTCTAATCATTCCTATCTTTTTTTTCTTCACACACATCCAAATTGAATATTTTAATTATATCTAATATATTTTTAGTTATTAGAGAAAATTAGGGTAGTCACATCTACAAAATAATATTGTAAAGTAAGAACAAATTGAAGGGCATTTTAACGATATCATCTAATTTAACCTAATTCAAAATATATAAAAAAACACAAAAATATAAGATGTAAATCTACTATGGATCGAAATCTTATATTCAAATTATGAATCTTAATTTGGTAAACCTCCGTTTAATGGTCATTTGTGAAGCTATTTGGGGCTCATTTCCTACTTAAAAAACAAACTTTTGAGAGTATTACGTTCCGGCAACAGGAGTAAGATCGGCGGGACCCATACCCATTTTGCCTATCAACTGCGCGCCACGTGGATAACAAGGGCTCAATCAACGACGTGAAGAAAAAGGCGAAGTAGCTTCCTCGTTCTTCTCTAACTCAACGCGCCTAAGAAAACCGGTACCTCAGATTTCTCTATAATTTCCTCTTTCAAATCCCAATTCTCGATCTTTCTCATCTCCTCTCTTCTATTCACTCGTTCATTTAGGTATGTTCACGGGTGTTTTCTTAATTTACTGATCATTTTGACGGATTTTCGAAGTTTTGATCGGGCGGAGTGGGAGTCTGAGATTAGGGTTTTGTGTAATCTTATCGCGTGGTTCTTCTTGTTGTTGCAGAAGTTTGAGGGTGAGTTTGTATCGCGGATAATCAACCATGTTTAGCAGGATTTTCGGCAAACCTAAACAGGAAGCTAATGCCCTCACCACGTTAGACAAGTTGAACGAGGTATTAATATTAGCACTCACTTATTTGGATTCTGTAATTAACTTTGTGATAAACACGGATCCTTTTTTTATCTTATTTCTTTCCGTGATCGGTTTGATTAGTAAATAGTAAAGACACAATCTTTCGTTTCTTTCGAATATAAGTCCAGTCAATTGTTGGCTTATGATGTATTAGTCAATTTTCATTTTGTTTATGTAAATTGTAATGGTCTAGGGTTGGTAGTTGGTTAAAAATGATTTTGCAACTGATCGAGAATGGATTATATCACAATTGCATATTGATTCTTTATAGTTGTACAGTCTGTCAATGCGCTATTGTGTTTTGATGGAAAATTATTTGCAGAAGTAAAGGACTGAAGCTAATATTTTTGACGTAATTGTGGTTGCTGTATATGGTAAAGAGATCTTAATCTCGGATGTTTGTGTAGGCTACTATGTGGAGTGCACTAAATATACGTGTTCTCACTGAGTTGTACAATATTTATGGTTTTCTATGCCTTTGGTTCCTTCATGCCCATGCCAGTTGCATCTATTGGTGAAACTGTACTTATTCGTTCTTATTTGTACAGACACTTGAAATGCTAGAGAAGAAGGAGAAAGTTCTTTTAAAAAAGGCTGCTGGAGAGGTTGAAAAAGCCAAGGAATTCACAAGAGCAAAGAATAAACGAGGTATGGTTGGACATTCTTAAAATTTCTCATAAAGTGGAATGCTTTTTATGGTCTTTCGGATTTTTCCCATGAAAAGATTGTGTATGTAGCTTATTTTTGTTCAAGGACAATTCAATGGGTTTTCTGTTGTGAATCACATTCTTCTACTTTGGGGTATTGTTTAAGATGTGGAATATGAAATTCTGTAGTTTCTACCAATTCAAGATTAGAAAGAGAGAAATTTCTGTATTTCTCCATAATTTTCTAAGTTCATCTTGTATTTATCCTTCCAACGAGAGTCATTTTGTTGGAAATGTCGGTTCATCTTCTAAATGTGGATCTAAAGAATATATCGATTGGCGAGTCTTTACAACAACGAATAAAATTGATTTTTTTTTCAAAAGGAGACAGTCCCTTCAAAATTTATGAAGTCTTTCTATGCTAAACTGCTAATCTTGGAATTAGCTTTAAACATTCTATTGATTCAGTAGTATTCCACACCAAGAATGTTTGCTTTCATGGCTTTCGCAATTGGTTTTCTACCTTCCGGTGATCATTTTCAATTGATCTGCAGCGGCTATACAATGTTTGAAGAGGAAGAGACTTTATGAACAGCAAATAGAGCAGCTTGGGAATTTCCAATTACGTATTCATGATCAGGTCTAGTGCTGATTCATGTTTACTTTTACAGCTAGCTTCTTCAAACATCTATTTTTTTTTGTTTGGGTAAGTTGCATGGAGAAAACGAAATGCATTTGATATGTTACATACTTACAATTGCAGATGATAATGTTAGAAGGTGCAAAAGCCACAACTGAGACCGTAGATGCTTTGAGAACTGGAGCTGCCGCAATGAAGGCAATGCAGAAAGCAACGTATGCCACTGTTTGATATTACATAACATTTTTGCATTTACCAGAATGCATTTTCATGATTCACTGCATGTCGGCTTATTGAATTTATCATCCCCTGTCTATATAATTCTAGACCCTACAGTCTTTCCAGTGTAGATGTGCATTTTAGCAGAGGGGATAACTATAGTTGTTTGACTTTCTCTAAAAGTAATACAGTTATTAAAGGCAAAGGAGGATGGAGAGCCCTCACGCTTGGAGTTTTACTTGATAAACATAAGCCTTTATTTTTTTTGTCAGACTAGTTGCTAATCTGGAGCAACTCGTGTCCAAAGACTATTTCTAGTTTTTTTTTTCTTTTTGGTGTTACTTGGCATGGGTTGGATTTAAGTGCGAGTTCTCAAAGTAATATATCATACAGAAAACAGGAGTTTTGTATGTTAGTCTAAATTGTTGCCTCTAGTGCTTCATAAATTATGTGGTTCAGAGTCATATAGGTATCTGGTTGTAGTAACCTGTCATGCATGAGCTTGACTGATGGTCATCTTGCCTTTACTCAGGAATATTGATGATGTGGATAAAACAATGGATGAGATCAATGAGCAGACTGAGAATATGAAACAGATTCAAGAAGCATTGTCTGCTCCAATTGGTGCTGCAGCTGATTTTGATGAGGTTTGAGTACTTTCACACAACATTTTTTCTGGTCCTAGTGTATTTACCATTACCAATTGTATTTCTTATAAAAACACATCTTCAATAATTTGGCTGGCATTGATATTACATAACTGTCAAGTCTTGTTATCTTTGTCCATTCAGGATGAATTGGAAGCAGAACTTGAGGAGTTGGAAGGAGCTGAGTTAGAAGAACAACTTCTTCAGCCGGCGTCAACTGCTCCTGCAGCTCCAGTACAGGTCCCACCGGGCAGACTACCTGCACGTCCTGCTCCTGTGAAAAGTGCGGAGGAAGATGAACTGGCAGCTTTGCAGGCCGAGATGGCTCTTTGATCAGGTATTCTCTCAGTCTCCTTTGTAGTTTGGCAGTTTTATCCCAATTCGGAGCCTCAATGAGTTCTTCCACTTGCAATGCGCATGGTGGGATGTGGGGTAGTGGGGTGGGTTATACTATTGTAGCCAGCAATGCTGATCTCGAGTATTTAAGTTCATATGTTTTATGCATATTTCTTTGGTTTCAAATCTTCATTAGATGTTTGTGTTTGAAGAGTTCAACTTCAATTTGCCATTTGGACTTCTGCAGATGGTTTTACAAGCATGCAATGAGGATATGTAAAGGAGTGGCTTGATTCATGCTACTTTCAGACAACGAGATTTCGTTCAAGATCAGAGTGGTAATTAATCATGTACATAAAACATGGCGTAAATTAAAAGATTTCTCCATTGAACTTGTATTCTATCTGAAGGAACTTCTTAACTTTGCCCTCTTCCCATTTTCCTGTATTTTATCTTCTTTTTTCTTTTACCCCTTAGAAAATTTCTTGGACATTTTTTACAGTGCTTGTGAGGGTCCAATGAATGAATACCTTACACTTCTCATTTGATGTTGTTAATGCATCTACGTTGAATAATCTTTTACCATCTACCGTGAGGCAAATGCTATCCTGTTTTCTTCTGCTGTTGGGCTCTATCATTCGATTTGTATTTTTATTGATAATTATAAACATACATGAATTGATTTGGGTACATGAATTGATTTGGGTTCAAGCATCACAGCCGGGATCAATTCCTCGTGTCAATCACCCTCCAGTGATTTTGCTTTCCGTAGGACCTTTGCTCAAATCAACTCCACCATCAATTTCAAACCATCGCAACTAGTTCTCGGCCATGCTAATGGGTCTGAGTTTTCATTCTCCAATGACACCTACAACTTCTGCGTTGATTTAGACTCTGGTAATCTCGTCTTGATAGTCAACTCTTCAAAAATATTTGGCAGAGCTTTGATTTTCCTATGAGCAACACAAGCTTTACTTCAATGCCAAGTGTATGGTAATGTTGTTCTGTCTGCTTTCGGTTATGCTGAGCCTGAATCTCAATCCATGGTGAGCGAGCCCTAGCGTATAAAAGAAAAGAACTAATAAAAATACATAAAATAAATAAAAAAGAAATATATTTCAAGGAAATGACTCGACAATATTTTAACTAGTCATGTCTTGTTTTTGGGACAAAAATGTACTAGGTAATTAACAAAATACTTACGAGTTAAAGTAAGAATGTTAGGAAAATTAAGTTACCGGGTAAGTTTAAGTGATAAAGTTAGATGACAAGATGTTAAGATTATCATGTCTGGGAACACATAGTTAAGTAAAAAAATTACTGAAAAAATAAGATTTCCTTGTTTACTATGTAGGAAACTTGAGTAAAGTTGTTGGAAAAATTTGATCAAGTTGTTGGAAAAGTTATATACATTATATGAGAGTAATAAAATTATTGATTATTTGTAATTTTTTTATCAAGTTTTAATTTGTTGTTAATTATTATTTATAAACTCTAATACACACAATGTCTTATATATATATATATATATATATATATATATATATATATATGTTACTCACTAATTAATTAACTCCACCAATAAAATAAAATCAACTATTTTTCTTTTACTACCGTACAAATAAATTTAATGACAAATTTATCAACATTACATAGCAAAATTGTATACAAATTCTCTGCTTGTAACTGATAAAAAATCTTAATAATTCATATTGTATTTGATTAAACTTTCTTCGTTATCATGGAATTAATTATAACATATAAATTTTTCTCTTTTATTTATCAAATTAAATCTGATATAAATAACCATCATTCACACATAATCTATATATGGTATGTTGATGATTTTTCGGGTATATCAGAGGTATATAGTTTATATATCGATTTGAAATATGCTAGAATTAATGATGTAATTAATGCTCAAAATTTGAAATACATAACAATATATAGTGTGTTTGATGATTTTCTGTGTATATTAGATATATATAGATGATATACTGATTTGAAAGATGCTAGAATTAAGGATGTAATTAATGCTCATTAAAATATATAATAATATAGAACAATTTCCCCTTTATATATATTTTCTTCAGTAGATACGTATACCATGGTTATTAATTTCGTTCCGCTCCGACTGGAACGGGCAAAATATTCTGGTTCTGGCACATGAACAAAACGAAATATACAAATTTTTGTTATATTTCATTTTAATACAATCTAAAACTGAATATAAATGATTCAGGGAAAACCCCCATTTGCGGCTTCATCCCACGGATCCGGTCCTCTACACAAAAAATGAGACGTGATAAACAATCTCATTATAGTTCCATATTTATAATTTTAAAATTTTTTAAACATTTATAGTTTATGAATAATATTTATTTTAGGGAAGGAAGTAATTTTTCATTTTAAAAAATATTTGATATTATTAACATGCATTAAGGTATTAGATTATGAATAAAATTGTCAACAACATATTAAAGTATGAAATTTTTAATGAATGGTTACTAGTATGGTTCACTAAGCTTTATGAATGCGTGTGATCTAGATCCAAATCATTGATGTAAATAGAAATCTTAGTGAATGTACTTTCTATAAAGAAATTATATATGACTAGACTGATGTTAATTAATATATTTACCAACGTCCTGTTTATAATAAAGATTTAATACACATTAATTCAATGATCATATGTAGATTAGTCTGAATCCTGAGTAGTCATGAACTCCTATATATGTCTATTAGATCTTTTGAATCACTCGTTAAGGTTTGTTTGTAAAATGTGCTAGTTACTTTTATTTTGGAGATTCATGGATATGAATGGCTGTGAGCATGATCTTACAATATTTAGAATCCAAGCTTTCTTAACGAATTGTATATTGGTTCTCTTAAGTGTTAATTTTGGAACTCAATGAGTATTGAGCTCAATTTTATAAGAAGATTATAAATTAGTCACTCACTAGTGAATTAATGGTACTTAAAGATCAATATGTAATTAGATGGGTAAAAGATAATTTGACTAGTTCTAGTTTACAAACTAATAATCGGAGGACATAACTATATGAATTGATTATATCAGTGGAGTACACGAGAATACTCTGTAAATACATTCTATAATCACTAAGAGTTCAATTTCATATTTATAGTGGAGTAATAATGAAATTAATAAATAAGATTATTTAATTAAAAAATTTAATTAATAATCTAATTTATTGGAGCTTAGGATTATAGGTATATGGTCTCCAAGTCACCTCTATACTACGCAGTTTAGGGTGTAAATATTTTAGGACATGAGAAAATGACTAACTTGTAAATGAATTTTTATTCTGGGGTAAGTACATAATCATGAGATAATTATATGTAATTAATTAATTAAAAATTAATTAATTGAATTGTTTATATATATAAATGTAATTTTCGGAATTAATATATATAAATAAGTATCGATTATTTTTTAATTATCGATAAGTGAGATAGAATTTCTAATTTGTGAAATTAGATAATTAAATAATTATTAGATAATATTTTGGATCAACTAAATTTGTTATTTGTGAAATAACAGATAATTTAGTTGATAGGGGTAATCAGATATGTTAATTTTGAATTAACTGATATCTAGATATTTATCTGATTAAAATAAATATTTAATTTATAGTAATTGCCACGTGTCAATCATTGATTGGATATCAAAGATTGACATGGACTACTCTAGTGCCACGTGATATTGCAGTTGTGCACCATTACACAGTGGGTCCCACCGTATTAGGCAATTTGAAATTAAATATTATTTTTTTAATTTTAATTATCCTTAAATTTCTGATACACCATTATCTAGAGAATCGTCTCACAAAAGTCATTCTCAGTAAATCTCTAGATCTCATGTGTTGAGAACATCTAGAAATAAAAAAAATATCTTGTAATATACTACATGCCCACACATATCCTAGTGCATTGAAGATTGACTTGAAAGATTTTGGTGTAGATCTCAGAGTGTACTGATCGTTGGAACAGTTTTGTTGGACGAATGATCGATCGGTTTTGCAAGGACGCTTGATTAAAACTATAAGAGATATATGATTCCAAACATTGTATGTTGTAGACTTAATATATAAATATATAATAGATCCAGACTGATTGAAAAGAGTTTTCAATAAAAAGTTTTTATTTTTAAAAATCGTTGTGTCGCGCTAGTTTTTCTTTTTATAAAAAAATTATTTTTATGAATTTTTTAAAATGCCTATGCTGCGCCTACGCCCTGTTTTCCAACAATTCCATGATCATGATATTTTATGACATTTTTATGAGTTTTGATCTTGAAAAAAATAAAATATCAAAATCAAGTAGAATAAATTGAAACAAATAACAGTAATTTTATGGGGATTTAGAAAAGTAAAAGTTATTTTGAAAAATATGTAGATGTGTTGTAAGATGGATAAATGAATTGAAAAATTATTTGACAAAGTAGATTTTTGAGAGAAAGTGGTAGGGAAAGTAATGTGTGATTATTATTTAACTATCATGTCAAATGAAAATACTTGAGACAGACGTGAAAAATATTAAAAAATAAGTTTATCACATATTTTATCATGAGGATAATCCCAACTAAACGTCCCCATAACATAAACATGAGAAAATTTTATTATATCAAGCCGGTAATAAAAATTATCTATCATTGGATCATCTCATTTAATACTCATGTAAGATGATCCAATCACATTACAAACAGGTTTACTTTCATAATTAATAGTTGTTACATCAAATTCAAAGTAGTATCAAATTAGAAAAGCCGATTGCGTCAGTGGTAAAAGATTAAAGGCGACAACTTCATCTTTTGTAAAGATGGTGCATTTGATTGATTAAGACATTAAACTAGTTTCTCTGGTAAATAATATACCTTTTTCTTTATCTTTTGCATATAGGTGTTTAACATTTTGTCGCGGTATTCTACTTCGATCTACCTAAAATTGTCGACAACAAATATAATGGCCCATCAAGTCCAACCTTGGGTATTTTTCTCTTGCCTTGTAACAAAACATGCATTTTTATATTTTTATTATTTTCAAAAATAGCTAACTTAATTTCAAGAGAAGTTTAAAAAATTATTTATATTAACAAAGATGAATTCAACACCTATGCTGTTTTTCACTTCAAGATATTCAATGGGATCGAGTGAAGTATTGTACAATAATGAGCATCATGTTAGAGATATTTTTAATATAAAGTAGCGTTTGGGTAAGCACCCAATAGACACACGCTCGAAACCAAAGAATACATATGAAAAGATATCAAGTTAAATTGATACAACTAAATCAAAATATTGCATAAATTGAAGAGTTATAATGCCAAAATGAAGAGGTAAATATTGAGGATTTATAATGCCAAATGAAGAGGCATATAAGAAGGTTTATAATAGACTATTAATGAAAGCTTTCTTAAATATTAATCATTTAAGATAAATTAAATTAATTAGTTAATTATAATTATTATAAACAAAAATAATTAATTTACATTACTAAATTTATTAAAATTAATTGATTAGAATTAAAGATGAGTTACTAATTAGTAATATGCATAAATTATTAAGAATGCCAATCATATAAAGATAAACTGTTAATAATAGTTAATTTATGCAAATAGAATGATATAACACTCTTGAAGGGTTATAATGTCCAAATGAAGAAGCATATTGAAGAACTATAATGCAAAATAGAGAGGCATATAAGGAGTCAATACTTTGATAAGAGGGATGTGTGTCAATGGTGCCGTTAGGATTATGAATGTGACCAGTCATTTGGCCTCCTTTTAAAAGAGTGAAATTCTAAAACCAAGAAAAAAATAGACGTGTGTAAACTTATAATTAATTAAAATAGAGGGGTAAAGTTATAATTAATTAAAATAGTTGGACAAAGTAGTATAATTCAAGTGCTTTACACGTGCTATGTATTTTTATAATAGTATTGTATTTTAACATGGACAAAGAAAAGATGAATTAGTAATTTACATAATATAAATTAATAAATTTATGCATATTAGATGAATTTCCTTACGTACTGATGAATAACAGATTTACTTAATGATTATGTTAGTTGTTAAGTGCCACAGAATGAGCTCTAGATAGTTTTTAATAATTTACATATGTGTGTGTCCAAACACGTGTTTATCAAACAATCGAACCAGCGGAATAGATCTGAACCAATATGTTCCTTTTATTAGAGTAAGTATTTAGTTACTTAAGGTTAGTTTAGTTATTAAGGGTATTAATGTCCTTTTAGCTTTACTAGCCAGCACATAGTTTCTCTTTTAGTTATATACTTCTGCTTCTCTTGTATTTGGTTAATTAATCTCTAATGAAAGGATTATTCATCTCTGTCTTCTCTTCCTTCATTCCTTCTTGATTCTGTTCTTCTTCATTCTTCTACATGGTATTAGAGCCAGAGCTAACCGTCTCTGTTCATGGCTGAACTCGAAGAAAACTCTTCCTCTGAAAATCTTAACTCTGTCGAGGATCAAAATATTTCTCAAATCAATATCCTGACACTTCCCTCTTCATCCAATCTCCAGAACCTTTCTTCTCATTCTTAAGAGGTTAACAACAACGCATCTCTCATGACCACAATAGATTCATCTTCTCACTCTCCTATAATCCTCCTTTCAAACATTTGCAATTTAATATCCATTCTCCTTGACACAAGCAATTTCATTTTCTGAAAATTCCAAATTTCAGCAATCTTGAAGGCTTATGTTGTCTTCGGCTTTGTGGATGGATCAATTAACTGCCCTGCAAGAATTATCAAGACTGACAATGTGAAGGACATTGTGAACCCTAAGTACGGTCAATTACTTAGGATCAAGCATTGATCACATTGATCAATGCAATTCTGTCTTCGATGGCATTTTCTTACGTTGTTGATTGTAAAATGTCAAAAGAAGTATGTGATTCAATTGAAAAGATATTTGCGTCTATATCCAGGACCAACATACTTCAATTGAAGTTAGACCTTCAATATATCTCCAAGAAACCAACGGAGAATATTGATTCATATCTGCGACGAATTAAAGAAATCAAGGACAAACTTTCAGCTATTACAGTTCGAATCGAGGATGAAGACGTCCTAATATATACAATCAACGGGCTCCTTACATAATATAACACAATTCGCACCTCCATTTGCACTAGGACAGAACCCCTTTCACTCTAAGAACTTCACATCTTGCTTAAATCAGAAGAGCATTTTCTTGAAATGCAACACAAGCAACAAGAACCTATTTTCCAAAACACCGTGTTCTTTGTCGCTCAACCCAATCGTGGATCAAATCGAGCTCGTGGTTTTCACAATTTTAGAGGTAATAGAAATAGTGAAGGTCGTTCTGGATCAAACAGGGGTGGATAAATCAAAATTGGGGATCCGTACAACTGTCTTCCATTCTCGGTACTCCACCACAACAAATTTCTCAATCCTTCAAATATCACAACATCAATAATGGAGATAAAAGCGCTCATTCTACTAGAGGATGAGTACAATGCCAGATATGCAACAAATTGGGGCACTCTGCGCTCGATTGCTTCCACCGCATGAATTTTTCATACCAAGGTCACAATCCTCCCACCAATCTTCAAGCTATGGCTGCAATGAATTCCGGATCCACCTCCTACAGAGAATCATGTATGGATCACTGATACAGGGTGCAACACCCATCTCACCCCTGACTTACAAACTATTTTCTCTCCTACTGAATACTCTGATGGAGAGCAAATATCGATTGAAAATGGTCAGAGTCTGCCCATCTGTCACATAGGTTATGTCATTCTCAATACTCCCTCAAATTCTTTTTCTTTATCTCAAGTTATGCGTGTTCCTCATCGTGCTTCTAAACTCTTGTCTGTTTATCAGTTTTGCTTGGAGCATAATTGTCTTTTTATCTTTGATGCATCATATTTATTTATACAAGACAATGAAACAGGTGATATCTTGCATAAAGGTCCCTCTATAAATGGACTTTACCCAGATCCTACTTCTTTGTCCAAATAAATTACTACTTATCTTGCTTCTAAGAATTTTAATTCCCTGTGGCATAATAGACTTGGTCATCCTAGCCCTGTTGTTGTTAGGAATTTTTTTGCTTCTGTTGGTATATCTTGTAACAAATGTGAGTTTGATTCTTGTATATGGGTTAGCTGCTTGATGAATAAAATGTCTAGTATTCTCTTTCCTGTCTCTGTCTCCACTGTTACTGCTCATTTATCTCTCATTCACAGTGATGTGTGGGGCCCTTCCCCCGCACCTTCTTTGCTAGACCATAAATTCTATGTTTTGTTCATTGATGATCTCACACGTTTTACTTGGTTTTACCCTATAATTAATAAATATGATGTCTTCCTGGTTTTCAAGCCATTCAAATATATGGTTGAAAACCTGTTTTTTACAAAAATTAAGACCTTCTGAAGTGATGGGGGTGGGGAGTACAATAGTACTGCTTTTTAATCCTTTTTGAATGAATGTGGGATAGTTCACCGAAAATCTTGCCCACATGCCCCTCAGCAAAATAAGGTTGCTGAGAGGAAACATAGGCCTTTGGTAAAAACTGGATTAACCATGCTTCATCATGCTTCCTTGCCTACTTACTTTTGGACTTTGCCTTCTCTACTGCTGCGTTTTTAATAAACATAATGCCTAGTGTTACAATTAATAATATGTCTCCTTACACTTATCTTTTTGGTAATTCTCCAAATTATAAGGATTTACATGTGTTTGGGTGTTCTTGCTTCCCAAACTTAAGACCATCTATAAGGAATAATTTTTCTCCTAAATCTATTGAATGTGTTTTTTTTGTTATGCGGCAAATAAAAAAGGATTCCTCTGCTATGATTTTTAAAATAAGAAATTCTACACTTCAAGAAGTGTTGTATTTTCTGAAAATTCTTTTCCCTTTTCTGCCAAGACGCCTATGACAGACTCATTTTTTGGTCTTAATTTAACTGAGCACTCTAAAAGGTACATATCTCTCTTGTCTTTATTTCTTAAGGACATTGCTCTTTTTGGTAATCAATCTGGTTTCATTTCTAATAATAGTCCTACTCTGCATACTGATTCTGCTTCTTTACTTGCTGGACATGTTCTGCATTCTGATTCTATACTACATACTGCTTCTTTTGATAAAAATAATGGATTTCTTTCTGATGAGGCTTCTACTTTGCGTGATATTGTGCCTGTTTCTTTTGCTTTGAGTGATACTAGAACTGCCAGTGATGATATTATTGTTCAAGATATGCATACTGCTGTTGGAACCTCATTTTACTGCCTCGAATTCTCGTGACATTTCTCAAAGTCTTAGCATAGATCTTCCACTTACTCCCTCACCTAATCTTGACAACATACTTGCCTCACACACTCTTAATACACATCCTATGCAAACTAGGTCAAAATTTGGCATCTCTAGGAAAAAGGCCCTTGTTGCTACTAACTTAGAGTCTCAAGTTGAGCCTACTAGTTTCATTGCTTCCTCTAAAAGTCTTGAATGAACTAAGATAATGAATGATTAATATATGGCTCTTATTTCATAAAACACTTGGAACTTGGTACCTCTACACCCTTCTAAGAACCTAGTGGGATGTAAGTGTGTTTATAAGCTTAAATACAATCCTAATGAGACTATAGCAAGACACAAAGCCAGGTTAGTTGCTAAAGGTTATCACCAAATGGATGGATTAGATTATGGGGAAACCTTTAGCCCGGTTATTAAGAAACCAACAATACTCATTTTACTTTCTTTGGGTACAACTTTTGGATGGAATCTTAGACAATTAGATGACAAAAATACTTTCCTACATGACATTCTATCTGAGGAGGTTTACATGGCACAACCACCAGGTTTCATAGATGAAATTCACCCAAATTATGTTTGCAAATTAAACAAGTCATTGTATGATTTAAAACAAGCTCCAAGAGCTTGATTTGAAAAGTTCACTTCCCATCTTTTGTCCATTGGTTTTGTTGGTTCCCAAGATGATAGTTCTATGTTTGTGCAAGTCTCTGGTTCTTCACTGACCTATATACTAATTTATGTTAATGATATCATTATTAGTTGCACCAACACTACGAACATTGATCATATTGTTAAGAACTTGCAACAATCATTCGATATGACTAGTCTAGGTGATTTGAAGTACTTCATTGGGTTGGAAATAACTAGAAACAATGATGAAATATTTGTGAATCAACAGAAATATGCCAAAGACTTGCTCTTGAAGGCTGGCATGATAAATGCAAAATCACGTCAAACTCCTTGTGCTTCTAAGTCTCTTCTTTATTCTCATATGGGTTCTCATCTCTCTGACATTACACTTTATAAGAGCATTGTAGCCTCATTACTCTATCTTACTTTTACACGTCCTGACATCAGTTTTGCTGTAAATAGAGTTTGTCAATTTATACACTCTCAATTACTGCCCATTTTTCTGCGGTTAGGAGAATTCTTCGATATGTTAGTTGTATTATTGATCATGGTCTTATGTTTAAACCAGGACCTCTCCAATTGCAGATATTTAGTGACTCAGATTGGGCTGGAGATCTCATTGATGGAAGATCCACTTCTGGTTTCATCATTCTTTTTGGATCAAATGCAGTTTCGTAGAGTGCAAAGAAACAAAGCACAGTTGCGAGGTCCTCCACCGAAGCTGAATATAAGGCCCTTGCAAATACTACAACAGAGTTAAGTTGGTTGAGACAAATCTTGTGAGATCTTCATGTTTTCCAAGCCAATGCTCCTACTCTGTATTGTGATAACACATCGGCTAGCTCCATTGCCTCAAATCCAGTTCTTCACGCATGTACCAAACATGTTGAAATAGATTACCACTTTGTTCGAGAGAAAGTCATGAAGAAGGATATAATAGTCAAGCATATACCTTCACATTATTAAATTGCTGACCTTTTTACTAAACCCTTATTCACCTTTTTAAGAGACAAACTTATCACTTCACCTATGATAAGTTTGAGGAGGGATATTAGAGTAAGTGTTTAGTTACTTAAGGTTTGTTTAGTTATTAAGGGTATTAATGTGCTTTTAGCTTTACTAGCTAGCACATAGTTTCTCTTTTGGTTATATACTTCTGCTTCTCTTGTATTTGGTTAACTAATCACTAATGAAAGGGTTATTCATCTATGTCTTCTCTTCCTTCCTTCCTTCATGATTTTGTTCTTCTTCATTCTTCTACACCTTCTATCTTAATCTTTGTTATTTTAAATTTTAATATCAATAATTAAAGAACCGTTTAATTGAACGTGTAATTCGACAAAGGGAGATACAATGCACAATAAACATAATCTAATTGATGAACTACAATAAAGGATTTAAGTAAAAGTATCATTATGCTAAGTCTTTTCAAATGAACGTTCGATTTTGATAGACAACCAATAAGATAAGGCCATGTGTCTCAGGCATGCAATATTGAATCTTTACATCATGATAGATTAATACATTCAAAATGAGTTAATATATAAAAGTATAGTAAGATTTTATTCACGTGTTAGTTTTATACTTTCTCTGATTTCTGATTTATATGAGTTAATTTCCTAATACACATTAGCTTTTTTACTTAATAATAATTTTTTTAGCTTTAACAAGTATTTCTTCATAAACAACTATATGGTACGTATATGCCCCTTGTTAGTGTTAATAATTTGGTTGAATGTATTTAGCCTTAAAAAACTACATGGTATGAATTCACATGATGTTTTAATCATAGCAATACATATTTTAGTTAAGTACAATTAAAATGATAATCTATAACTATAGTCAATCATATAGCTACTATAACTATTGCCTTATCCAATTATTCATAAATCTTCTTCTAATCAAATAATAATTATTTGCTAACGTAGTTATACGTTATTTTTCATCTAACGCGTGCAGTGCATGAATGAAATTTGAATTGCTTGTGCTTTATAAAATTTCTCATACCACTTTTAAATGTCTAAAAAATTCAGTTTATTCATATAACAATAAGTACATAAGAGGGATCACAACAACTAATAAACTATTGGTGATAATTATATATTCATTTTTGTATTAAAAAATAAGAACAGAATAAAAACTGGACAATATATAGTGTCTGAAAACTATCATAAAATTTTTCTTATAATTTATCAAAGATTAACCAAGCATTAACACATGTAGATTAGGAGGTCATTTGACTATTGTAGGGATATTAGTCGGACAAAATTGTCAAAAAATATTTATTTCTTCATTTTAGTTAGTTATTAATAATTATTAATCAATTGTAGTAAAATATATACATTATATTGAGAAAAGGTAAAGTTGAAATTAATGTTAAAGTGCATTACTAAATTAATTGCTAATAGGGTTAGGGTTGTACTTCCTAACCTCATCAGTGTCAACCAAACTGCATTTATGCCAGGGAGATCTATAACAGTTAATATTTTGCTAACTCAAGAACTTCTTAGGGGATAATCATAGGAGTCCGCTGCTCCTAGGTTTGCTTTCAAAGTTGATTTGCACAAAGCTTATGACTCTGTAAGCTGGTTCTTTTTGGGAAGGGTTTTACAGGGAGTTGGGCTTCCTGATAAGCTTGTAAACTGGATCATGGAGTGTGTTACAACTCCTACTTTCTCTGTATGCATTAATGGAGATTTACATGGTCATTTCCAAGGTAGAGGGGGGGTTAAGGCAAGGATATCCCTTCTCTCCCTACCTTTTTGTTCTGATAATGGAAGCTCTTACTGGAGTTCTTAAACACTGTGCATCTTTTCCTACTTTTAAGAATCATTGGAGATGTAGGAGGAATAAAATTGTTAATCTGTGTTTTGCTTATGATTTCTTTGTGTTCTCTAATGGTGACATTGAGTCTGTTAGGACTATTAAATCAGGGTTGGATTTGTTCAAACTTTTATCTGGGTTACAACCTAATGCTGCAAAGAGC
Source organism: Datisca glomerata (assembly GCA_003255025.1). NCBI lineage: Eukaryota > Viridiplantae > Streptophyta > Magnoliopsida > Cucurbitales > Datiscaceae > Datisca > Datisca glomerata. The sequence continues at coordinate 2,490,816 of QANY01009435.1, forward strand.
CAGGCCTTTTTCTCAGGTGTGAATGAGTCTGTGCAAGAGCAAATCTTGACTGAAACTGGCTTCACAAAAGAAGTCTTGCTTGTTAAATACTTGGGTGTTCCATTGGTTTCTTCTAGATTGAATAGAGCTCACTGTGGAATGTTGGGGGAGAGGATTATCATGAGAACTAAACAGTGGGAAAACAAGTACTTATCTTATGCTGGAAGGCTTCAACTGGTCAAGTTTATCCTCACTGCAATCTAGGGATATTGGTCTAGTCCTTCATTTTGCCTAATTAGGTTTTGAAGAAAGTCTCTAATATTTTTTAGAAATTTTCTGTGGAATGGAAATTGTTCTATAGCTAAGAGAGCTAAAATTGCATGGGACAAGATTTGTGTTCCCCTTGATGAGGGTGGGCTTGGCTTGAAAAACCTGGTTATCTGGAATATCTCTGCAGTAGCTAGACACTTTTAGAGACTTGCTTCTAAGACTTCTGACTCTTTGCGGGCAGTTTGGTGCAAACTGTACCTCTTTAAATCCCAGTCCATTTTTACAGTTAAGTGTAATTGTGGCCCCTCTTGGTCATGGAGGAAGATTCTGAAAATTAGGGATATTGTTGGTGATTTTTGCAAGGCCTTACGAGGTAGAGGTGACAATATCAAGATTCTGATAGATCCATGGCATCTCATCAGGGTTTTGCTTAAATATGGTGGTAATGACCTTATACATATATCAGGGTGGGACTTGAATACTATTCTCTCTATTCTGATCAGAGATGGAGTTTGGCATTTGCCTAATTCGAGTTTGCAGCTGAGATTGGCTTCTTGGGATATTCATTGACATCTCTCTCCCCTGCTGGTGTGAGTGATGATCATTGGAAATGACTGCCTAACCATAAAGGGAAATTTTCTGTCAGTTATACTTATAACCAGATTTGTGTGCAGGGTCAAAAGCTACCTTGGACTAAGTTAATTTGGTTCAAGGGCCACATTATTAAGCGTTCCTTCTTGTTTTGGTTGGCTTGCCAAGATAGACTTGCTACCATAAACCTGGTTACTAGATGGTGTCCTAACATTGGTATTGACTGTGTTTTCTGCTGCCAAGGGGTGGAATCTGTTACTCACTTATTTTGTTCTTGTTTAGTTGCTAGGCCTATTTTTGACAGGCTGCTGGAATGTAGTGATTTAAAATGCTTCGCTACTGATTGGCATCAAATGGTTAGTTGGCTGCTCAATAACACTTCTGCTCCTTAACTGCACAGATTGTTAAATTAAGCTTCACCACCTTGTTACAATCTTTAGGTTGAGAGGAATAGAAAGGTTTTCCTTGGCAAGATCTTGGACTCTTCTCTATTTTTCAAGCAAAGTGCTAGAATGGTGAGGGAAAGGGTTTGGTTTATCTTCAAACATGACAAACATGAAGAGTTCTCTGGTTTATATGAAAAATAGAATCTATTTAGGAACACTTTTGTTATCTTAAGTGCTGTTTCGGTCCTTTTTTTCTTTGTTTGTTGCTCTTTGTGAGTTAATGTGGTCTCGTTAGTTTGTTGTTGCTCCTATGTGAGCAACAACATAGGAGCAACAACCTATGCGGTATATCCCTTGAATTTTCAATTTTTTTGGTTGAATAATACTTACATTTTTATAAAAAAAATTTAATATTTAATTGATTAGATAAAAAAGTCTAAAAAAATTTCTCACATCATCCATCTTTTTATTATAATAGTGATGATAGTGATTGTGTATGTGTATTTACGCATTTTTTTCCACATGCATGGGCGTCGTAGTTTTGGATTATTCACAATTATTTTTTTTATTTTATTATCGTGTCTTTTTTGTTATATTTTTAGTAGTTTTTTCAACAAATATTATTGTTTTATTTAAATAGATTATCTTTAGCCTTAAGAATTTCCTATATACTAATAAAATAAAATATTGGGTTGTATTGTCAGCTTTAGACCAGGAAAAGGTATGCCTTACGCGCCATTAGCTCGATCCCTATTAGTTATTGTAATGGTTAATAACTAAGTTATGAATATCGTCATGACTTAATAACTCATGTGACATAAATCGTTCATTTATATTTTTAGATACTCATAATTTATTATTTAGATTAATAGGAGGTGGATCTGTTATATCTTGTCTGTTAATTACGAAAAGAGATAGATTAGATATGTTTGTACTGGAAGATAAAAAACAAAAAAAGACAGATATACTTTCTCGATATTTATGTTGAATTAATTTGAGTATTTGTTGAGATGCCCATATCTCTCATCATTACGTCTTGTTTGAAAATCTTAATAAGAGATGATCTCTATCTCACATATTTATGAAAAATTTATAACATCTCACGTGGAATGTTATATAATACTAATTCATAATAGTGATGATGATAGTTTTAATATGGATTGCTTATTGCCACATTATAGTAATCTGATATCAGACGATATATATTTGGGCCCACTGTTATGTTCAAACAGTCTAAAGAAAAGCAAGCAAAATATCATGTATAGGATTGACATAAATAAAAGAAACAATGTTTTGGAGGATTACATATGTCGGGAGCACATGAAATATATTTTTCTAAAACCCACTTGTTTCTAAAAATATTGTTTGATTTATTTGTACGTGTCTGAAAACCTTGTATTTTTCCATTTTGATTTCTTCGATTGTGTTGACCATCTGGCTGCTGTTCGATGACTATTCAACACTGCTTATCTCAACAGAAATTCACTGGCACATGTCATGTATCAGTCTTGATAACCGTGATAATATAAGTTGACATGATTTGTGTTAAATCTTAAATTGTAGTGACAGATCTAATCCAATGCACCTCGGATTCTAACCTTAATATACATCAAGAGTATGTCTATTATTGTTTATTACAATAAGTGTTTTCATAAATTGAAATAATAATATTTTAGATCATAATTATGTCATATATGATTTTTTAAAAAATATTTATATATATTTTAAAGTATATTTATGTGTATGTAAAAATATTTTAAAAACACAGTAAATGTGTTTTTGTAGAAATATTTTCAAATACCAAAATGTGTTTCCAACAACAATATTTATTGAGTACATGTGATTTGATATAATAATTTTAAAGTATTAAAGTGGTTCTAGACGAAACGCTCTCAAACTCACCCTGAGTCTAGGTTGATTAAGTGACAAGCAGTGTATTGAAACTCCTATGAAAATTTAGATGTATTTAATTATGCTTCTTACAAATCTAAATTAGAGAATTCACTTTTCTGATTTTTATCATTTCATAGGAATGAGGCTTAATTTCTTAGGTTTATAGTTTAACAATAAATCTCAATCTATAGTTTTCCACCATTTCTATTGGGAATTTGATTTTTTTGCTAATTATTGGGAATTTGAATTTACTTTTTAGATTAAGAACAAGATTTAGAATTTGATGAAATAAAGATGAAATTATAAATAACACGGAGAAATGAAAATATTTATATCTTGAAAAACCTTTTAAACTACTTTGGAACATGTGAGTATATGAAAATTCTTTGGTACTGGGAGGATATGTCACCGAGAGTACCTCACTGTGTGAGGTACCTCAAAATATATAGTGAGTTACCTCAAATTTGTTACCGGTACTTAAAATGTGTTATAGGTACTTCAAATATGTTATAAGTACCTCAAATAAAATTCTGGTATGGTACCGTCACCAGTTACCAAGGAATGATCTATCATTATAATGTTAATACACGATGAAATTAAGAAGATTACATTAGGTAGGTCTTTCTCAACATATGCTTTTAAAGTATCCAATATTCAGGTCAACAAAGCTCATATCTTTGAAACTTTTAATATTAACTAGTCATATGCAAGTGCGTTGCATGTGGTATAGTGTTTTAACATGTATAATATTTTATTGTGTAACATAGTTCAATATTATTTACAGGTAAGGGGTGTGCACGGGACGGTTTTTGAGTCTTTTTGTCTCAATCCTCACTCTGTAATGGTCAAAATGGATCCCGGCAATTTTTTTAAGTTTCGTCCCGTCTCCTGTTGAGGGAAATCCTGAGCGGGACGGGACGGGACGGGACAAGACAGGTATTTTGGATAAAAAAATTTAAAGGCTAAAAATTAAAATTGGTTTAAAGTTCAAAAGATTAAAAAGTTAAAAATTAAAAAATTAAGGGTTAAAATTAAAAAAAATTAAGCGTCAATTTTTTTAAAATAATAAATATATTAAACTATTTATGAAAAATCGGGACAAGACAAAAGATTTTATCCCAACCTATCCCGTCTCATTCGATTCAGAACGATTTTTCAAAACGGAATGAATTTTTCGGGACAGTTGCTCAATCATATTTATAAGAGATGAAAATATCAAGATGATAAATTAATGAAATTCGACTGATTGATTTTTTTTTTCTGCATTAGAAAACGTACATAGGATAACAAAGTAAAATGTTTTTTTTACAATAAAAAGAAATATAAAACGATAGCTGAAAGATAACAAAGTTAATTAATATATAAACACAAGAAATTATAATTAGAGAGAAGGTCTAGAGAGGAAGGTCTCACCTCTCTTTAGAGACTTCTCCTAAAATAAACCTTGGCCGCCGAAAGGTTTTTGGTTCCGATATTCGTTGAGCTTGGGCGCTCTCTTAGGCGAAGGATTCTGGAGGTGCTGAAGAGATCTGTTCCTGTCGAGGTTTTTTCAGTGAGACACGAGGAAGTAAGCCTCAGGTTTTCAGAATCTCGCCTTCCACCTTTAGCGTTTTCAAGCATCGCCGGGAAAAATGGAGAGCTTCATGACTGGAATTTTTCACCTCTCTGTTTAACCGCGAGTCTGGTTGCCCGCTTCCTCCTCTAAGATTTTCGCCACAGTTCCAACCGGGGATAGGGTTTGCCTCTGCTCGGAGCGAGGCCTTTCTTCTTCTCTGTCCGCCGCAGTGATATCTCCCCTGTTCTTGAATCTCGAGGATTTGTTCGAGGGCCGGACTCTCCACGCTGACAATGACTGATTCGCCGAGAGAGGACTCCCAGATCTGAGGTGTGCTATGTACTAGTCGCCTGAGTTGTACTAGGCGAGGCTGAAAATCTCCTGGGAATCAACCATTGGCGAGGGTTTTTCTGGTGAGGTCACTGGCTTTCGTCATTCTGGGGTATCGGTCGTTGTTCCGTTTTTGGTTCCTGGCTGTCCAACATTTATGCGATTAGGCTAGCTCTATGTTGTTTGCTGCGGTGCACCTTGGTATAACTTTTGAGATGATTAGTTAGTGGTGGATTGAGTGCGCTGTAATGGTTAAGTTATTTGTGTCGTGCTCTAGGTATAGGTTTTCTTGATTTGGTTTGTTTCGTAACCCCCTGATGTGGTATTCGCGTTGCATTTCTATGTTCAATTTAATCTGTCATGTTTATTCTTTGGTTTTGCAGTATAATGTGTTTTATATTACCTATCTGGTTCTAAGTTTTAGTACTATAATGCATGTTGTATCTGTAAGATATGGTCATTGTATAAATGTATATTTTTTATTGAATATATTTACCCTTTCAAAAAAAAAAAATTTAAAAAGTCAATTTATTATTAATTAATCAAAATTAATAATTAATATTAATAAGAATAATTAACATAGTTTTATCAACTTTTATTAAGTGAGTTGATTTGATGTATATAAATATTCATATCAACCAATCGTATAATTTAGATGAAATCACCTATAAAATGATTTTTTTCTCATGTGACTCATAATTTTTTTTATTATTATTATTAGAATATAAAGCTTATACATAGATGCAAATCTGAATCTATAATATATTATCTATATTTGTTGAATTTAGTTAGTAATTTTAACTTATTAATTTCTATTATTCTATTAGTGACACATCAAATATTTTCAAGTTAGTATAACTATTCAAATCAAAATTTTAGCTATTCAATTAGATTTTTTAAAATTAAATTTGGAGTCTAAATATATAATATAAATAATGTAAGGTTAATTAATTAGATATAAAAGGTTAATTTTTGCATAGGCACTTGTTGAATTCAAACTGGAGATATATGAGAGAGCAAATGACTATTAATACTCTTTCATAAAAGTGGCTCTTAAAATGCCTTAAAATTATGAAGAGTGTTAAAATGGTTGATTACGTCTGATTGATGATCCGTTTTATTTAATCAATCACAGATTATGTGGCTTGAAAGCCAAGAGTCTCTAACTAAATGTGCTTAAAAGTGGCTACTTTGAAATGCTAAAGGTGAAAATGATTAAAGGTAAAATTGAAATTAATTTTTGAAGTGAGATCATTAGAAACATTAGAAACTTAAGAAAACGGTTCAAGATGAAATGTGATTTTTTTGCAAGGGGTGATTTGATGAGAGATTGCGTAATTTATTATAATTTACTATACTATTGTGTAATATATGATCTTCGATATTTTTAATTGTAGAAGTGTTATACATGCACGTCCCATTTGATTCAACCAATTTATTAATTAAAGTTATTACAATGAATGTCATAATGATATCAAATCATATTTATTATATTAATGTGGAAATTAAGCTTTTAAATATATTTAGGACCCGTTTGACTCCACTATCTCACAGCTTAAACTTTTAAGTTGTAATTTATTCAAGTTTAACTTTAATTTATAAGCTAAAATGTGTTTGAGTTAGTTTATTATAATTAACTTTAAGTTATAACTATTTTAAATTATTGTTTGGTAAATAAATAAATAAATAAATTATTTTAATTAAAATTATTTTAGTATCTCTCTTAACGATATAACTTGCATTTAGCTTATTTCCATAGTATCCATCTTTTTTCAAATCGTGAATCTAAACGATAATCATTCCGACCCCTTCGTTTACCCGACTCGTGTCCCACTCGACCCCGTCTCCCCGACTCGTGTCCCACTCGACACCGTCTCCCCGACCCAACCTTAGCTCTCCAACCCGACCCGACTCCCTGACCCATGTCCCCGACCTGTGACCCTCGACACCGACTCGATCCGTGTCCCACCCGACCCGACCTCCTGACCTCGTGTCCCTGACCTGACTCCCTGACCCATCCCGACCTGTGTCCCACCCAACCCCGACTCCCCAACTTGACCTGTGTCCTACCTGACTCGTGCCCCCATACCATGGGCTCCCCGACCCAACCCCACTCCCAAACCTGAACTACTGACCTCCTGTCCCCGACCTGACCTGACTTTCTGACACATCCTGACCTGTGTCCCACCCGAACTCGACCCCCAACATGTGACCCTGACACGAACTCGTGACCTCGTGTTCCTGACCCGACTCTCTAACCTGATCCCACTCCCCGAACTGTGACCCCCGACCTGACCTGTGTCCCGATCCAACTCCCTGACCCGTGTTCTTGACCCATCTCGACCCATGTCCCACCCGATCCAGGCTCCCCAACCTGACCGGACTCCTTGTACTATGACCCACCCCAACCTCACCGACTCCACGACCCGTTCCCTCAACCTCGTGTCCCCGATTTGTTCCGACCCATGTCCCACCTGACACCTGTCCCCCGACCCATGCCCCTTGACCAAACTCGACCCGGTCTGACCCGTGTCTCCGACCTGAGTCTCTGGCCCGTTCCGACCAATGTCCCCTGACCGGACACTCCTGCCCGTGTCCTGACATGACCCGTGACCCCTACTCGAACTCCTGACCTCATGAAAAGCACCGCCGAAAGAATCGATGATTGAATCGGTGCCACTACTCCAATTCAACGCCACACATTTTCCTTTCCATTTCATAGATCTGTCTTGAAGAAGAGATTTATGTTTGTGTAGTTTTTAAAAAAGATATGGGTAATTTTGGAGGTATGAAAAAATGAAAAGAATTTTAAGTTAAAAAACTAGATTAGTTTAGTTTAAAGATTATTAGTTTTTTAGCTTAAATAAGCTGTGTCAAACACCCTTTGAAAATAAGCTATTTATTATTTAAACTATAAGTCATAAGCTTCAGCTTATAAACTGTGTCAAACGAGGTTTTATTATAACATAATTTATTGTATTTATTTTTTGACCTGAATATAATTATAAATTATAAGAATTATATCATATTTGTGTTTAATTTAAGTTCTTAAATATATTAAAAAGGTGGAAGACACGCTATTGTCTTCTTTTTGTTTACACATAAACTTGATATAATGTGATTTTGAATATGATTATAAGTACTATAATATGTGTTTTAAAATAAATAATATTGTTTAAATTGGTTTTAAAAAAACAAAGTTGATTTTGAGATGATTATAAATTTATAGTACATTTAATATAACGCAAGTTTAATGAGAGATAATTGTGATATGACACAAATGTAATTAATGATGAATATGATATAATAAAATTTTAGTTGAACAAGTGTGTTCAACAAATATTAAAAAATGCAAAGTTAAAGATATAGTAATATAGTTTAAGTTATTTCTTTTAAAAGATTCATCTACAAGAATGCAGCTTTTTTAGTACAACATCCAATCTATTCCACAAATACTCGATCTAATTACATTTTGGAGCCGTGAATCTTGTGAATTTTAATATAGATCTAAATGTAAATAATTTTTAGACATTTGGCGTCGGATTCCATTTTGATAAATGGTTTAAAATAAAGGAAGCCATCATTTTGTGTTGGTTTTTTTATATTTTGATGAGTCATTTTTCCATTTTTGTTAATATAAAAAACTAAAAATGATAAATAATCCTAGTAGTATGTATATGTTGCTCTATATTTCGACACCCCCTCAAGCAATATAATGGTTCCTAAGGGCGAGTCTACTTGTAAAGGAGGGGCAATTGCCTCCTCTCATTTTGTAATTTTTAATATTATATATAATAATCCTCTACATTTTATAGAATTTCTTTATAGTAGTTCATAAATATTAAGATTAAACCTTATAATTTTAAACTAAATGATTAATAACAATGTTAACTTCTTCAATAATATTGGCTAAAATATTTTTATAATTTTTTAAATTATTCTTACGTACCTAATAATTAAATATTTTAAATTATAATATATCATCTTGAATAATTATTCAGTAACACTTTTTATCATTTTTTTAATTACATCTTATATCTTCGTTTGTTAGACTATAATAAACTTTTTTAATATAAAATCAATTGTATAACTTAAATTTTTTAAGATAGTACCTTAAAATATATTTAATGAACCAAATGTAATTTTAAAATATATTATAAATGACATTAGCATGTGAAACAACTATATATAAGTAAATGAAATATAATATGTTATTATTAATTCTACAAACATTTTATTCATATCATTTTTTGTACCATCTAACCATGATATGTTTAATACTTTTTTTCACCATTCACTACAAAAAATTATGGTTTTCCTGGTGGTTTTTATATCTACTCTGGGGGTTACAATACTTCTTAATCATAATATCTAAGTTAATCACAATCAACACCAAGAAAAAATAAATCACCCAAAAGAAAGAGAAATAAAAATCCGTAACTCATTAAAATGCATACAAAATTCATCATCATACACATAATCGCCATCACTATTTTCATTCTAATCTCAATTAGCGCTACTAATAAGACTTAAATTACCAAATTATTGCTAAATAATTTATAATCTCAAAGGTATGCAAAAAAGAGGAAATATATAGATCTTTGAACAAAAAAGAAATTCACATTTAGCCAGTGATTATATATAAAAAATAGACCAACCCCTTGAATCACACCCTAAAAGAAAAAAAATTAACAACTGTTTTTGCTGAAAACTGCCACTGTACAGATGTGGGAGTCCTCCTAACAGGGGGGATTTGCCGGAGTGACGTTATGCGAGTTCTTTCCTCCTTATGGTGGGCGTACTATTCCTCCTAACTAGAGCTCCTCACAGCCTCAACGCTACAAAGCACAGACAAAGAACCCTAAAGGTTAGGAATTGGGGGTGGTTGCCTCGCCTAAGGGCATCCGATGACTAAGTAAGTCATTTGTCGATATTTTGGCATAATTTTTGTAGGGGAGAGAAGACATACCTCTTTTGGCAATTAGGGGAAGTATTTATACCTGAGTCCTCGGGTCGAAGAGGCCTTTGTAGGACACAATATATGTCTTGCCTGACATTGATTGAATGGAAAGGATGCGACTTTTGACATAAAGCTGGTGGACATTAAATGTTGATGTGCCTATGAGATGGCATTTCGAAGATTAATATGACGTTCTGCTATGGTGATTGGACCTGTTGAGTGCTACTTACGGTGAGTAACGATGGCTTCGTGCTTGTGGTTATCCGAGCTCTCTCTGTGCACCTTCTTCATGCTCTTACATATGCTCGGGTCTGTGCAATCCGAGCTCCATAGTGTCCGATCAGATGAGGCCAGTTCTTTTCCTTTAGTGATCCCCCTGTTGTGAGTTTCTCAGAGTTACTGGACACATGCCGTTACGTTATTGGTGGTTGGAAAAACATCCATAACAACAACTAAGATAAAAATCAAATACAAAATCATAGTTGTCGAAAAAAACTTAGCTCTAGGGTTTTCAAGGAGAGCAACCAGAGAGAGAATCGGTGGAGAGGAAGTAGTGAGGGATAGAGAATTTAAGAGAGATGGGCGTAGGTATGCTATAATGGCGAACCATGCGCGGGGTGAGGGGTGAATTAACCCCTAACCTCAGGCGATGTTGTTTTTGCCTTCAAAACGAAGGCAAAATGACGTCATTTCAAAAATAAAATTTTTAAAACCCTATACATGACGTTTTCAAACTACCGGTAAAGAATAGGAGAATCGACGCTATTGCTTTGGCATTTATATTCTATTATAAAACTACCGGTAAAACTCTCATTTTCCACAGTTTTTCTCGACGCCTTCTTTCCGCCGGTAAAAACCATCAGAAAAAATCGTTTTCCTAGTAGTGTTATGAGATATTATTTTAATTGATTTTTAATTGTCTATATTATCCCGTGCAACATAAGTTTTGGGAACCGGTGTGTAAAAAAAGTATAAAATTAGTAAATAATTTACTATTTGTCCGTTTCCAATTTATAAAATTATAAAATTGTATGCTATTACCCCCTTTGAATTTATGAAATTATCTACTTTTATACGATCATCCCCTTCAAAATTGTAAACTAACTAAATTCTATACTATTTGTCTAATTCAAAATTTTAAAATTGTATGAATTACTTCACTTAACTTGGGGTACGGTCAGTTCACCGAGATGATCATTTTCTCAATTTGAAGTGTTTTTCTAGAAGTTTTCACCTTGTTGACTATGACAACAATCGCAACTATAAACAGACTCGCGACTATGACAGGGTGGTACGCTTTGCGCTCTCACGACCGCGACCTCTACTCTAATCAAAAGATTTATTATTATGTCACATAACATGAGTTTTGAAAAAAAAATTTGCTCCTTCTAGAAAACTTCTAGTCTCGTCCTTACTAGTTCCGCCCATGATAAGACGTACACCTATATTAATGAGGAAGTGAGTTCTAATCGTAATATTTACTTTTCTTTAGAATTTATAGCCTTCGCACATCTTTATTACGGTGAAAAGTGAAATTTAAAGGATTAAACTATGAACACCGATTTCATAGAACATGCAACTCTTTCTATTGTTTTTTTGTGTTTCAGAAATAATTTCTAAAAAAAGGTATTGAAGGAATATTTAAATCTTCATTGAAAAAAGCTTGTATTCTAATCTTAGCTGTTTTGTAAAATTATTTTACACGATTTTAAAAATATATGTATCTATATCTATATATATCTATACCATATTAAAAATGACTTAGATTCTTTTTTACCATTTGGGCCCTTTAAAATATAGTAGAAATGGAGTTTTCTCCTCTTTTTAAATTTAATTTACAAACATTTTTACATTAAATATATTAATATTATAATCAAGAATGTGAAGGTCCATAAAGATTCATTTCGAGATTTTATGTAGAAGGAGTTTATATTTTTCAGTCAATAATAATTTGTTCAATTTAATTTTTAAAATTTAAATTATGTAAGATATATGTTATTAACAACATAAAAATTCATAAAAATGAATTTAGAGAAATATATTAATATATTTTTAAATAATCTATTAATGATATAATCGTTTGTATAAATGTACCGAATTAATCTATAGTATATATAAATGATATTAAGAGGAGAGAAATGTTTTGGAGAAAAATTACCCTCACTATTTAATAAAATTATTTCAATGTCCTTCGTAAATGTTAGTTCAAATAATAATACTTTTAAATCAAACTAGTTAATTTACACGTGCGGAGTAAATGAAAGTATGTTTTTTTGTTATTTGATTATTTTTCATATACTAGAAAGTAAAGTTGAAAACTATAATTATAATTATAATGATCTTACTAAATTTTATTCTCAAAGTGTCTCTCATTAAGTTACTAATGTCAGAAGAAATTGCTCACACTCTATGATAATTTTAGCTTGCTTTTGTTGTCATTATTTCTTTGATTTTTTGTGACTTATGAATAAAAAACATGTGTTTATTTATTACTGATTAAAAAACTTCAATATATATTTTAATGAATAAAATAACTTAAAATATTCCCCTATAAAAAAAATAAAGTTTAGATTAGGAATGATGGAAAAAGGTAAAAAGATATACACCATTATGAAATATAAAGACAAATAAATTTTAATAATTAATGATGCAAGATTAGTATTTTCAATAGTAATTTAGAACTTGTAACATAAAAAATAGACAAAATCATCTAAAAATGATTACTTTTCTCATCCTACTTTTAATATATTAGGGATGATTACTAAAGTTTGTACTGAAAAGTTCAGTAGTGAAGCTTTATGTGATCTCCTCCTTTTAGGTAAACTCTCTCAATCTAAGAATCTACAAAACACAGACAAAGAACTCTCAATACGAAGAGAATCGGAGGGGGGGGGGAGGTGAGTTCCTCGCCTAAGAGTCTCTGATGCCTAATTCAGTATCCTGGAGTAATTTTGGCAGAGTTTTGCTTAAGGGAGAGTTGCTTACCTTGAACTATTGTAGATGAAGTATTTATACCCGGAGATTTTGGAGAGGGGTGCATGTCGAGGAACCTTAGATATTGTCATCCAAGGAAGCGTGTCGAAGACGCCTTGGAGATATGTGATCTCCTTCTTTCACGTACACTCTCTCAGTCTAAGAATCTACAAAACACAGACAAAGAACTCTTAATACGAAGAGAATCGAGGGGGGGGGGGGGGGGGGGGNGGGGGGGGGGGGGGGCGGGTGAGTTCCTCGCTTGAGAGTTTTCCTTACGTAATTTTGACACTATTGTAGATGAAGTATTTATACCTGAAGCCTTTGGAGAGGGATGCATGTCGAGGAAGCTTCGATATTGTCGCCCAAGGAAGCGTATTGAAGACGCCTTGGAGATATGACGATTTTGTCTTATCATGGCGAGTTGGAAGAGACATTTAATGCCCTTGTCATTCGAGCTGACATAAGGTCAAGATGACTTGAAAGAGACTTGTGTGACATGTGAGGCGACGACTAACCCCTGAACCAGGAGATGAATAGGGAGACTCCACCTAGTCCCTACTTTACGTGTGCAATGATGGTGCTGATGTTGGGTCGCCGTTCAGACATCCAGGTCCTCAGCGCGACTCTTAAGTTCCTCACGAGCTCTGTCTAGCCTGGCCTTTCCCCGTCTTGGGTTGGTGAGGTTAAGTCGGGTAAGACGCCTGGTGCATGACTGGGACTTGGTGAGATTCTCATGCTGCGCATCGTGATAATGTTCGGATACATGCCCTCCTTTTATTGGCTTTCTTTGATCACCCATAACATTTTCCCCTAGTCATGGACTATGTACAGATTCTATCTGCTCGGGACTGAAGACTTTCGTGCCCATTCCTGAGTATGTCTCGAATTGCTTGGAGCTTTAGTTGCTTTAATTAACTCATATGGGCGTGACTCTATCCCATTGGAGCGTCCTCGGTGATCGAGTTTTGGCAGCCAAATTGTTTTTTGAGATGAAATTCACCGTGCGCGCGCTCCTATGTTTGTTGTATTTGAAATTTGCCTCCTCTCGGGAGTAGCCGTAATGATGGCACATGAGAGAGGGTGAGGGTTGTGTGATCTTGGCTATTGAAGCATCACTTGTCACATCGACGGGTGCGTGCACGTCATTTGATTCCTCAAGCCTGTCAGCTCGCAGACCGGTGGCTTCCTAATCCGTTGGATTGCTTTAATGGTCCTAGTTGTTGCTTGTTGTGAAGTCTATAAATGAGATGCTTTCCTCATGTTTCTCAATTTTTGCCCATCAGAGAGAGACGAGCCCCCTAACAACTTCCCTTTTCACCTATCGCCTTTTTTACCTCTCTTTTCTTTATATTGCTCTACCTAGGGGATTTAGAGAGTTTCATCGATCTCATGGATTCAAGTTCATCGATCGAGGCCTCCAGTTCCTGTGTTGACCCTAATCGTTTCACGAGTCTAGGCGAGAGTTCTAGCTGCTGGGAACCGATGATTATCCCGCCTCTTTGACCGAGAATGATCTAGTCCGCATCCAGAAGAAGTACCATCTCCTGGATTACATCCACCTACGATTATCAGAGGTAGGCGAGAGAATCAGCGCCCCGCGACATGGAAGGATCGGGTTATACCTGACGGCTTTGGAAGGTGGGTTGCGCCTCACTCTGTATCATTTCTTCACGAGATGGTGTTCCTCAATGGGGATAACTCTGGCCCAACTCCAATCTAACTCTTGGATGGTCTTAGTGGGGTGCTGGGTCTTGTAGAAGTTACACTGTTGTGAGGACTTCACGTTGGAGGAATTCAATTTTCTGTTCCAACTGAAAGCTCCTCTTAAGAAGCCTAGTGATGAGGCTTCTTCTCGGCGCCCCATGCTAGTACTATATCACCGGTAGGACCGGGGGGTGAAGGGACTTGTGGGCAGATGGAGTAACGATAGGAAAGGCCGTTGGTTTATGTTCTCCAAGTCCTAGGAAACTCATGTTGGAGATTTAGATATCACAGACTCGATGCCTCGGGTCTTCGGACTACAGGCGAGATCGTGACTTAGAAGCAGAGAACGTGTTTGCACCTAACCCCAAAGTTAACCTCTTCTTCCCTTTTTTTATGTGCAGTTGGGAGGCAGAATGAAAGAACTTTTCACCAATTTCGAGGCCTGAATCTTTAATCTCGTCGAGATCCATGCAAACCAGCGTCACTTTAGTTTCTTTACCTCTCCCGCGTCCTTGTTCCTGGCTAGATTGTATCCAGATCTTCCAATGGGTTTTGTAGCTGAGGTCCTTGATGAATCCTATTTGGCGGGTTCAAGCTCGGAGAACCTTGGCTCTTACAATTACAAAAACCCTTCCTCAAACCATATGTGATGCCATCTGCATACCTTATTACCAACCCTTTTCTTATTGTGCGTGGCATTATTGTCGTTCTATTTCTTGTAGAAACGGCCAAGGACACTCCTTTGTGGAAATCTCGGTGGAGCTTGATGGCGTTAAAGCGTAGAGGATAGAGGCCGTTCGATCCAAGAAGCTGAGGAAGTCAAATGAGGGGAAGGTCCTTCTCGCACCTCTTCCCCTACTCATCCTCGAGGAGCGTTATGGGTGTTACCGCCACCTTCATCTTCCTCACCTCTTTGTATACTTGCTTCTTCTCCGTAGATTGCCGAGAGCCTCCCCAAGAGACCCCAGTCATCCTTCGAGTAGGGTCTGTCACGGGACGGTCTTGACCGTGTGCCTTCTAAGGGGCCCTCCCAATCCCTTCAATCAGCTCGAGCCTAGTCTGAGGCAACATGTTTTGAGATCTAGAGGTCTCCGGCTCAACTCCTTGGGGTCGCTACTCCAGGTTCCGATCGGCCTAGCCTTCATGGTCAAAAGTGCAAGGCTCTGATGACTGCTGTCGTGAGAGGAGAGAATCCTAATCCTCAGGACCAAGCCTGGGGAGAGGTGAAAAAGGTTGCTAGAATGGTGGTCAGCACATGTCAATCTTAGGAAGGGGGATAGTCTTCTCGAGCTGCCGGAGGCAGAGTTCGTTGATGCCTATAAGGAGGATACCTTGGACGTGAGCACCATCTTTTCCTGTACCTTGTATGTTAGTCTATCATTTCCTTACATGCTCTTCATTGTTTATAGATTATTTCCCACAACGCTGCGATGTTGGCACATTTTGGTCGTTGTAGATCTACGGTGTTCGTGGTGGTTGTGGCCACTTTGAAATGTGAGGCTGAGCTTGCCGTCAGGGCTCGAAGGTGTGATTCCCTTTATCAGGCCAATGAGCAGCTGAAGAGGAAGATTCAGGAGTTTGCATTGTGGTAGGGAGGTCGCGAGTCTCGAGGAAGAGTTGGCTCAGGTCTAGGGAGTTCGTAGGGATTTGGAGGCTCGACTATAAGATCATGATAAGATTATCACGAGTCTTCATCAGTAGGAGAGCATCCTGTTAGAGAAGTCCCAGCTTTAGGAGGAGAAACTTGCTCAGGATGAAAGTTGGACGAGGGAGATTACTTGGTAACTGTCCTTGGCAGAGGCTACTTTGAGGGAAAGATCAGACCGACAGTCTAAGAATTATGTGATGGGTGTGGAGGGCTTCAGAGAGTCTCCCGAATCTAAGGCTGCTCTACTCTTGGAATTCTCCCATAGCTAAGACAAACGTCGAGATGAGATCGTCGAGGCTCATTCTGAGTTGGACTTGAGCTTCCTCAGCCACCCTCTGGAACCTTTGCCCTGTCCTCAAAATTCTGATTCGGTTCATGCGGAGGATTCCCAACCTTCTTCTGTTGTCTCTCGTTTTCTACTATCGGAAGTCCTCCAAGTCAGTTTTATTGTGGGGGGTCCCCTTTACCTTTGGGTTAAACTGATGAGGCTCGCTCCCCATTGTCAGAGCTCACTTAGGATTCCTGCAGGTACTTCTGGAGCTTTTATTTTTCATCATTTTTTGTAATTTATCCTTTTGCCTATAACATTTTCTTCATTCTTTGAATGAAGACGTGATTTCTTTGACGGCTCTGTCTCCTTTCTTGCTTTTTTTATAATTCTTATGGGACTCAAAATTTTGGTAAGGCCTTAAGTTCCTGAAGCTTTATCATTGTCGAGTTTTAACTTGCCCTGGACGAAAGTTTTTATTTTTCCTCGTTCCTGATTCATGAATATTTAAGCAATAATTCCTATCATCCTGGGTAACGGGGCTACGTTTATTTTTCCTTTCCCGGTGAGTTGCCCCATTTGAAAGGGGTCAGGTCGTATGGTCCTCTCGTAGCTTCAGGAGTTCTTTATGTATTGCTCCATACGGGAGCTCCTGTCTAGCTGATCTGCTTCAAACCGAGCTAGTTCCTCCACTGACTAGTTGAGGGGCGGGCTCGACTTCCTTTTATTCTTTGACATTTGGTTATATATCCTTGCTCGGGGAATTATCTTTCCCTTTTTGGAGTCTAGCAGGCATTTTCGCTCTAATTAGAGCTCCTTTCCCATCTGGCAAGCTAGAGTGCTTCACCAGACATCACTTTTTTCCTTTTTAGTCCATCATCTAGAGAAAATAACCTTTATATTTGATGTCCGGTTAAGATACAATCCTTTGCCCCCCTTTTTGTTCATTGGTAATAGAGCTTCGGGTGCTCCACATTCCAAGGGTGTGTCAACACTCGTATGTCCATGTCCTGCAATCAATACGTGCTAGGGCGCACTACCTTTGTTACCTGGTAAGGTCCTTCTCAGTTGTGGTCAAAGGCTCCTACTCCCGTGTCCTTCCTTTTTCGTGGGACCAGGTCACCAGTTCAAAACTGTCGGATCTTCATCCTAGAGTTATAGTATCATGAGGCTACGAGTTGGTGAGCTTCATTTTGTAGGTTGGCCCTATCACGTAGCTCTTCCAGATCATCCAAGTTGTGCCTCAGCTTGATGGCATTCTACTTCAGGTCATACCGCTGGACTCCGTAAGTGGGTATGTCCGTTTCCACCAGTATAGCGACCTCCGTGTTGAAGGCTAGTGTATAGGGGTTTCTCCTGTTGCAGTTCTGCTCTTGGTCCTATAAGCCCACATGACATTTAAGAGCTCGTCGACCCACCATCATTTCCTTCCCTTCAGTTTGGTCTTGATGTTGTGCTTGATAATCATGTTGGCTATCCTTACCTGTCCATTGGACTGCAAATGGGCTGGTGAAGAGGTGAGGTGTCTGATTCTGAGGTGCTCGCATGTCCACCTGAATCTAGCGTTATCATACTGCTTACCATTGTCCATGATGATGGTGTGAGGGACGCCAAACCTCCATATCACATTTTTCCATAAGAATTTTATGGTTTTATACTCTGTGATGGTGGCTAAGGCTTTGCCTCTACTCACTTGGTGTAATAGTCGATGGCGATAATGAAAAACTTGTTATGGCCTTTTCCAATTAGTATGGGCCCGATTAAATCCACCCATTGAGTGAACGACAACAGACTTGGGATGAAGGTTAGAGGTTCTAGTGGTTGATGTGGAATGCTTGCGGTCCTCTGGCATTTATCTCATTTTCTTACAAAATTCTTGGTAGCTTAGATCACCGTTGGCCAGTAATACCCATGCCTTTTAACTTATGGTGTGGTGTATGGGCACCGTTGTGGTTCCTACAAACTCCCTCGTGGACCTCCTTCATGACATATAGTGCATCATTGGTGTGATGCACCTCAGGTAGGGATACGAGAAGGCCCTTTTGTAAAGAGTTTTATCGATAATTATATAGTTGAACGACATGAGGTGAAGCTTTAAGGATTTCCTATCGAAGAGTAGAGTTTCATCTCGTAAATACTCGAATATGGGGGTGATCCATGATGGTGCCACTGCTGCCTTAATGGTTTCTAGTACTTCCGGTCCATTGATGCTCGGGAAAGGGAGAAACTATACTGGTACCAACCTGCTGCTCTCAGTGTCATAGGCGGAGGGCAACTTGGCCAACACTTCTGCGTTGGTATTCTAGCTCTAGGGGTTCTATCGGATCGTGTAGGAATCATATTTTTTAGGAGGCCCCGTACTTGGGCCAGATATCTGGCCATATTGTTGCCCTTTGTTTGATACTCCTCTTTGATCTGGTTGATAACGATTTGAAAGTCATTATAGATCCTCAATGTTCTCACATTCAAGGTCCATGCCAACCTCAGCCCCGCGAACAACGTCTCATACTCCAGTTCCTTGTTTGAGGCTTTAAACCCAAAACTTAGGGCATATTTGATCCAAGTTTTATTGGGTGCTAAGAGTAGTATTCGCGCTCCGCTTCCCATCTCGTTTGAGGCACCGTCGACATATAAGGTCCAGGGGTCCCCACCGGTATTCGCTTCCTCTTCACGACCCGTTGTCATATCCGTGATGAAATCTGCTACTGTCTGTCCTTTGATAGCGGTTCGTAGGACAAATCGAAGGTCGAATTCGCTAAGTTTGATGGCCCACTTAGCTATGCGTCATAGGGTCTCTACTTTCTAGAGGACCTGCCTGAGCGGGAAGTTCGTAAGGATATTATTGGAGTGGGCTTGGAAATATGGATGTAGCTTCCGTGCCGCGGTAACAAGGGTGATGGCCACCTTCTCCAAGTCCACGTAGCATTTCTCTTCCCCCCACCATGGCCTTGCTAATATAATGGATTGGCTAATGGACAAGGTCATCCCCGATTCGGACCAGGGTGGCGCTGACGGCCATTTTAGAGATCGTCAAATATAAAGACAACCTCTTCGAGCACAGGTTTAAAAAGCTATGATGGGGAACTCATGTAAATTTTCAGGGTCAAGAAGGCATTCTGGCGCTCCTCGGTCCATTCGAATGACGTGTTCTTCCTCAGGATTTTGAAGAAAGGAAGGCATTTATCTATTACCAGGGAGATGAAGCGATTAAGCACAACGACCCGTCCTATGAGACACTGGACCTCCTCAATACTTTTCGAGGGTTCCATCTCTAGCAACGCCCTTATCTTATCGAGTTGGCTTTTATCCTTCTTTGGTTAACCATAAAACTCAGAAATTCCCCCGAGCCAACGCCGAAAACACATTTTAAGGGGTTCAACTTCATCGCATATTTCCTCAAAGTGTCGAACATATTCATGAGGTCGACGACATGGTCTACAGATCTCTTGCTTTTGATGAGCATATGGTTTATGTACACCTCCATATTCCTTGATATATATTCGACGAACACCTTGTTCACCAGCTTTTGGTAAGTGGCCCCTGTGTTTTTTAATCCGAATAGGAGACTTCGATGTCGTTTCCCACAGACAATGCCAACTGTTTGTACTAAAAAGTTTAGCAGTGAAGCTTTATGCGATCTCCTTCTTTCACGTAAACCCTCCAAGCCTTGGAATCTACAAAACACAGACAAAGAACTCTTAAGATGAAGAAAACTTGGTAGTGAGTTCCTCGCCTAAGAGCCTCCGATGTCTAAGTCAATATCCTAGAGTAATTTTGGCAGAGTTTTCCTTACGGGAGAGTGTTGGGGGTAATGCCCTCAAAGCATGTGTATTCGACATTTTAATATAAAATTTAATGGAATTTATTTTTCTTATAATTGTTCTTTTGAATTGTTGATAAATAATTTATATAAATATTTGAATAATTCTATATTCATTAATGAAACTATGATATTGGATTAATACAAGAGGATTACGATCATAGATAATGAATAAAATTGTCAGCACTATATTAAAGTATGGAATCTTTAATGAATGGTTGCTAGTACGGTTCACTAAGTATTATGAATATATATGATCTAGATCCGGATCATTGATGTGGATAGATATATGGACATAATCAATATGAATTAATATCTTTATTAACTTACCGTTTCTCATAAAAATTTAATACACATCAATCTAATGATCATATGTAGATAAGTCTAAATATTGAGTAGTCATGAACTCCTATGCATGTCTACTGGATCTTTTGATTCACTCGTGAGTGTTTGTTTGTAAAACAGGCTAGTGACTTTTGTTTTAAAGATTCAATGATATGGATGGCTAGGAACATGATCTTACAAGATTTAGAATCTAAATATTCTTAATGGATTGTATATTGGTTCCCCTAAGTGTTAATTCTGGAACCGAATGGTTACGGAGCTCAAATTTATAATACGATTATAAGTTAGCCATTAACTAATGAATTAGTGGTACTTAAGGATCAAGAGATAATTAGAAAGGTAAAACAAGGATTTTGACAAGCTCTAATTTACGAACTAATAATTGGAGAACGAAACTACATGAAATGATTATATTAATGGACTACACGACAATACTCTGCAAATATATTCTGTAATCTCTAAGTGTGCAATTCCATATTTATAATGGAGTAATAATGAAATTAATAAATTAAATTATTTAATTAAAGAGTTTAATTAATAATCTCATTTATTAGAGCTTATAATTATAGGTCCATGATCCGCAAGTCATCTCTGTATTATGAGTATATAGGATATGAGAAAAGGACTAACTTGCAAAATGAATTTTTATTCGGGCAAGTACATAATTATGAGAAAATTATGTGTAAATAATTAATTATTTATATTAATTTTCAAAAATTATATGTAAATAATTATATCGATTAATTTTCTAATGATTGATAAATGAGACATAATATCTAATTTTAAAATGAGATAATTATAAATTATTATTAAATAGTAATTAAATTAACTAAATCTGTTATTTGTGAACTAACAGATAAGTTAATTGATTGGGATGATCATATAAGTTAATTTTAAATTATTTGATATATGGATATTAATCTGATTAAAATAAATATTTAATTCACAATAATTATCACGTGTTAATCACTGATTAAGAATCATAGATTGACATGAACTATTGTAGTGCCACGTTACATTACAGCAGTGGGTGTGCAGTATTGTAGTGTCGTGCGACATTGCAGTTGAGTAGAAAATTACTGTGGGTCCCACTGCAATGGTAATTTGGTGATAAAATATTATTTTGTGTACATCCCTAAAAATATGATGCGCCTAGAAAATATAAATATATATTATTCTAATGACATTAGTGTTGGTTGAGTGTTAAGAACACAGTTGCTATCGGGGTGAACTTTCTCTATGATTAAAAGTTAATAAAAACTCTGAAAGAATAATCATCATATTCTCTCAGAGGATTGTCTTACTGAATTAATCATTCTCAGTAAATCTCTAGATCTCATATGTTGAGTACGTCTAGAGACAGAAAATGAGTCTTTGAATTATTCTACGTGCTCACACACGTCCTAATATTTTTAAAAATTGGCTTGTAAGATCTTGGTGTAGATCTCGAAGTCCGTTGTTCGTGGGAATGCATGATCATTGATTTGCGAGGACGCTTGATATAGATTATAAGAGGCATATGATTCCTATCCATGTATGTCGTAGATTTAATATATAAATATATAACGAATCCTGATTGAAAAGAGTTTTTTAATAAAAGTTTTTATTTTGAAAATCGTTGCGTCGGGTTTATTTTCTTTTATTAAAAAAGGTTCATTTTTAATAATTTTTTAAAAGCCTCACGCTTCTGCCGCGCGAGCGTCGTGTTTCCAACAAGTGGTATGAGAACGGTCTTTTATATATTTATGTATTAAATACTGTCTGGGTTTTCTTGCATTATTCATAATATGTTTGATATGTATGAATGAATGGTTTTTTTTTTGAACTAATGGTTAAATAATGGATCATTAATTGTATGGTGATTCTTGAGTTATAGTTTGTTCTTTAATTTTTCCTTAGATCTTGTGTAAACCGTTTTGGGGCGTAGGAATATTTGTAATTTTGTTTTGAATATTAAATTATAATTATTCCGATCGCGAGAAGACAAAGAACGCACAAGACAAATGTGGAGGAAAAAAAAGAAATAGGAATTCTAGTGTCGGCACCGAAAATAAGATTTTTGGCACTGGCGCCATCGGAAAATTTGGCTCTAGCGGCGAACTCGCTGAAAGCTTGACACCGACGATGATAATGCTGTGATTGATGGTGGCAGTCAGCGGTGGCTGGCGGCGACTGACGGTGGTGGTCGGTGGCGTATGTGGTTGGCTGACGGTGGGAGAGTCCTGTCATCGATCGCAACTGTTGTCATAGTTAGGAAAGTTTCGCAGAAACCCTGATACCAATTTACCCTATCAATGCAGAGTTTTATGAAACCTTAACTCTATATTTTATCTTTTAAATTTTAAAATTAATGTAATTTTAAAATCAATTATTAATTATTAATTTCATGAAAATTAAAGATTAATTAATTGATTGTGTTTGATCCAAGTTTGGCCTAGTTAATAAATTATTTTTTTACTAAGTCAGATTCAATAATTTTAAAAGATGATTATAGAGAGAATTTTTAATCAAGAAAAATAGTTTTTTCTAATTAAAAAGGTTTTGTTCAAAACTTGAAGATTATGAAGATGGACATCAGGTGGAGAATGAGATATTTTGGAAATATTAGTCTTGAAATTTTCTTTATAATATTATTTCGTTATTTCAATGGTTATAATTTTAGAAATACACAATAGTCACTCAGTATATTTAAATAATTGTTTATTGATATGATTGATAACATGACCATACTTTAGTCGATGGCATGCCATAAAAGAAATTCCATATGGTTTTATTTAATCATGCATCTCATCAATAGAAACATGATTTATTAGGATTGTCCTAAAATGTTTATATGAATTGTTTAGAGAAATCAATTGTATGTAAACTGTTAGGTTTTAATTAGTTAAAACTTGGTAATCACATCACTCTAAAGGCTACATTAGCCTTTAGGATAACCAACTTTATTAAAATAATTTTATTAAAGTTTAATGAATATAATTAATTAGTTAATCTAAGTTCACCTAATTATGACTTAGGCTCTTTAGAAGGTTAAATAAACTTAGACCAATGAGATTGGATGAATTGTTAATTTAATGTTCATAGGGTTATTATTTTAACTTTTAATTAATTTAGAATTAATTGATTAGTTAAAATAAAAACACATTATCCTACAATAGTGAGTGGGAGAAGGTTGACATGTCAATGTAACATATAGTCTCCATTATTAGTACAACACCGTGAGGTACAGTGAGGGCCTCGAGATGACTTTGTTTTTATCCCCCTATGGAAAGTTTCAAGCTATATCAATATCAATGTTGAACTTCTTAAGAAGATAGGACTAAGTGATGTAGTTTAGTTTTGACCGACCTTATGGCGGGATATTCTGAATGAAGTCATGGAATCTGAAATAATGGGTTACACTCATAAAGTCACAATTAAACTTTGAGTGGATAATTGTGACATGAACAAATAAGCAATATCCTTTTATTTCAAAAAAGAAAATATGAGATATTTTGAGTTTTAATTAATAAGGATGAGAATGTCTCATAGACAGTCTAAAATTAATCTGACCGACCCTAAGACCGTACATTAATTATTAGGTTACCTTATTGTGGATTAGTAAATGATAAATTTATGTGCTTAATATATTACATTCATGCATCACGTTTACTTTCTGAATTCTGGATATTTATTTCAATTATATTGAATTATGTATGTTTTATTTTTCAGTTATTATTATGTGTACCATGGGTAACCTTACTACTGCTTTACTTGCACTTAAAAAATTGAATGATGATAATTTCATAAGATGGAAATCAAATTTAAACTTGATGCTAATTTGTGAGAACAACAAATTTGTTCTTACTAAGAAATATCCTGAGGAGCTCACTGCCAATGCCTCTAAGAATGTTAGGAACAAGTTTGATGCTTGGATTCAATCCAACAAAAAAGCAAAATGCTAGATGCTTGTGAGCATGAATGATGTTCTAAGAACCAAGCCTGAGAGCATGAAGATGGCTTATAAGATTATGGAATCTATACAAGCGATGTTTGGGTAGTAGTCTGATCAAAGTCATCATGTGACTACTAGAAGCTACATGACAACAAAGATGAAGAAAGGTACTTCTGTGCGTTAACATGTTTTGAACATGATCAACATAATGCATGAGGCAGAAGTACATGAGGCGACCATTGATCAGCGAACTTAAGTCAGCATTATACTTGAATCGCTCACACCTGCTTTTTCTGTGTTCACCATCAACTATGTTATGAATAAGTTACAATTCAACATAACCCAAATGTTGAATGAACTGCAGATTTTTGAATCACTCAATAAGAGTATGACAAAAGGTAAATGTTGCCGAGCAAAAACCTTCTTCAACTATTTTTAAAAGAAGATCATTGGTAAGGTCAAAGGTAAGGACAAGAAAGAGAAGAAAGTCAAGACATCACCAAAAGTCAAGAAGAACAAGAACAATAACAAGCTCAAGGGAAAATGTTTTCACTGTGGGGTTGAATGTCATTGGAAGAGAAACTGTAACAAGTATCTCTCCGAGCTTAAAAAGAAAGGTAAATATGATTTACTTATTGTTGAAGCTTGCTTAGTGCAATATGATTTGTCATCGTGGATACTTGATTCATGAGCCATCAGCCATCTATGGTCTTCATTGTAGATGCTTGATTCGTCAAGGGAGCTGGCTGATAGCGAGATTGTTACGAGAGTTGGCAGTGACACGCTCGTGTCAGCTAAAGTATTCGTGACAGTCTGTTTACTTTTTAAAAATAATTATTTAGTTTTGAATGATATTTATTATATTTATGGATTTTCGAAAAATTTGATTTCTCTTTCAGCTAAAGCATTCATGACAGTCTGTTTACAGCATGAACATTTTTTTGAAGTTTCTTTAATGAATAATGAGCTTATTATTTCTAAGAATGGATTCAATATGTGTCATGCAAAAGTATCGAATAGACTGTATATGCTTAACCGACTGAACGTGCGTTAAATAATTCAGAATTATTTAAAGTAGCAAATTCTAAAAGTAACAAACGACAAAAAGTTTTTCATTATTATGATAGCACGTATCTATGGCATCTTAGGTTGGGACATTAACCTAGTTATATTAAATAGGTTAACAAAGCATTGTGCCTTGAGAGAACTAAATTTGAAACTCTTCCTGTTTGTGAATCTTGTCTAAAGGGTAAAATGATCAATAGATCTTTCACTAGAAAGGGCCAAAGAGTCAAAAAATCACTTGAGCTAGTACATAGTGATGTCTGTGGACCGATCAATGTACAAGCTAGAGGTGGGTATGAGTATTCAGTCACTTTTATTGACGATTACTCAAGATATGATTATACTTATCTAATGCATAGAAAGTCTGAAACTTTTGGAAAATCTAAGGACTTCAAAGTTGAAGTTAAAAAGCAATTAGGTAAATTATTAAAAACACTTCGATCAGATCAAGGTAGTGAATACTTGAATTTAGACCTCAAGGATTACTTGCTGCAGTATGTCATCTTCTCCCAACTCACAGCACCTAGAACACCACAACAAAATGGTGTTTCAGAAAGGAGAAACTGAACCTTATTGGATATGGTTAGGTCGATGTTAAGCTACTCATCACCACCACTCACTTTTTGGGGATATGCACTTCAAATTACAACTTATATTTTGAATGTAGTGCCTTCTAAGTCTGTAAGCAAGACATCTTTAGAGTTATGGAATGGCTCCAAACCCAGTTTACGTCATTTCTGTATATGAGGGTTTCCAGCTTACGTTCTTAGACCTAAGACTGGAAAGTTAAACTCAAGGTCAGAAGTGTGTATATTTGTTGGTTATGCTTCACAGACTAGAGGTGAGTACTTTTGTAGTCACAAGGACCAAAGGTGTTTGTATCGAAAAATGCCACCTTCCTTGAACACGACTATATGGAAAAATACAAACCTCGAAGTAAAGTAGTTCTAAAAAAATTAGCGTCTAATGAGATCAGACCACCTTCATCACCAATTGATAAATGATAAACCATAGAAACCACTATTTCTTTTCAGGAAACCCCGGTGCAACGTCTTAGTGGAGGGTTGTAAGACAACCTATTAGATGAAATAGAGGCACATGTCCTAGTGTCTGACATTGATAAGGATGATCCATTAACATTTAAAGAGGCAATGGATGATCCTGAAAAGGAGAAATGGCAAGATACCATGAACTAGGAAATGAAATCGATGTATTCCAATTCTGTCTGGGAACTTGTAGATCCACTGAAGATGCCATGCCCATTGGATGTAAATGGATCTTTAAGAAGAAAAGAGGTGCAGATGAAAAAGTAGAGACTTTCAAGGCACGACTGGTAACCAAGAGCTATACACAAAGGGAATGAGTCGATTATGAAGGGATATTCTCCCATGTTTCCATGCTAAAATCCATCCGTATCATTTTGTTTATTGTCGCTAGTTTAGACTATGAAATATGACAAATTGATGTCAAGATAGCTTTTCTGAATGGCTCTCTTCAAGAAAGTATCTATATGGTACAACTAGAAGGGTTTGTGAAAAGGGGCAAGATCAGAAAGTGTGCAAGTTGTTTAAATATATTTATGGATTAAAGCAAGCATCTAGATCTTTGAATATTACCTTTGATGAGATTATTAAAACATATGGCTTCGAGAAAAATGTTGACGAGGCTTATGTTTATAAATACATCAAAGAAAAGATAGTGGTTTCTTAGTTTTTTATGTTGACGATATTCTTCTCATCGAGAATGATGTTGAAACTTTGTCAAAAGTAAAGAAGTGGTTAGCTGAGAAATTCTCAATGAAATATTTGGGAGAGGCGAGCTATGTTCTAGGCATCCAAATCCTAAGAGATAGAAAGAACAAACTCTTGACGCTTTCTCAGACATCTTATTTTGATAAGGTGCTGCAGAGATTTTTTATGGAGAATTTCAAGAAAGGCCAACTATCGACCAGACATGAAATTGTCCTCTTTAAGGAGAAATGTCCTAAGAAAGGTTCCTTATACTTCAGCTGTTGGTAGTCTCATGTATGTCATGTTGTGTATGAGACCAGACATATGTTATGTGGTGGGAATTGTCAGTCATTATCAATCAAATCATGTTTTAGAACATTGGATTGCAGTAAAGCACATTCTCAAGTATCTTAGGAGAACAAGAAACTATATGCTTATTTATTCAAGTGGAGACCTAAAACTTAGTGGATATACCGATTCTAATTTTCAATCAGACAGAGACAGTTGAAAGTAGACGTCTGGATCAGTATTCACTCTAGGTGGATGAGCTATAGTCTGAAGGAGTATTAAACAATCAAGCATTCTAGATTCCATTATAGAAGCCAAATATATAGCGGCTTGTGATGCTGTAAAAGAAGCGTTATGGCTCAGAAAGTTTTATATTGATCTGAAAGTAGTTTAAATATGGAAAAGTCGCTGATCCTATACCGTGACGACAGTGGGGCGGTAGCTATTTCCAAAGAACCGAGAAGTCACAAGAGGGGCAAGCACATATAGAGGAAATATCATCTTGTAAAAGAGATCATGCATCAAGAGGATGTGACTGTTATGAAGATAACGTCAAATCAGAACCTGACTGATCCTTTTACCAAGACACTTCCTGCGAAGTCATTTGAGGGTCATGTGCGGAACATGGGCTGAAAGAGATGTATATTGACATTTTAATATGAAATTTAATGGAATTACATTTTTCTTATAATTTTTCTTTTAAATTGTCAGTAACATATTAAAGTATTGAACCTTTAATGAATGGTTGCTAGTATGGTTCACTAAGCATTATGAATGCATGTGATCGAGATCCGGATCATTGATGTGGATAGACATCTTAGTGAAAGTACTTTATATAATAAAATTGTATATGATAGGACCGATGTGAATTAATATTTTTATTAACTTACCTTTTATCTTAAAGATTAATACACATCAATCTGATGATCATATGTGAATCAGTCTGAATCTTGAGTAGTCATGAACTCCCATGCATGTCAATTGGATCCTTTGATTCACTCATTGAGGTTTGTTTGTAAAACTGGCTAGTGACATTATTTTGGGGATCAGTGATATGGATGGACGAGAACATGATCTTATAAGATTTGGAATCCAAGCTTTCCTAATGGATCATATATTGGTTCCCTTAAGTGTTAATTCTGGTACGTAACGGTTATTGAGCTCAAATTTATAATACGATTATAAATTAGGCATTCACTAGTGAATTAATTGTACTTAAGGATCAAGAGATAATTATCAGTGTAAAACGGTGATTTTGACAAGCTCTAATTTACGAGCCAATAATTGGAGGACAGTGGAGTAATACTATGTAAATACATTCTATAATCCCCAAGAGTGCAATTTCATATTTATAGTGGAGTAATAATGAAATTAATAAATAACATTATTTAATTAACGAGTTTAATCAATAATATGATTTATTGGAGCTTAGGATTATAGGTCCATGGTCTCCAAGTCACTTCTGTACTATGCAGTCTAGGGTGAGAATATTTTAAGAATTTTTATTCTGGGGCAAGTACATAATTACGAGATAGTTATGTGTGATTCATTAATTAAATTATTTATATTAATTTTCAGAAATTATATATAAATAGTTATATCGATTAGTTTTCTAATGATTGATAAATGAGACAGAATATCTAATTTGTAATTAGATAATTATAAATTATTATTGGATAATAATTTAATCATCTAATATGTTATTTGTGAGCTAACAGATAAGTTAGTTGTTTAGGATGATTAGATAAGTTAATTTTGAATTAATTGATATGAATATTTATCTGATTTAAATAAATATTTAATTCGCAGTAATTATCACACGTCAATCATTGATTGGGAATCATAAATTGACATGGATTACTGTAGTGCCACGTGGCACTACAATAGTGGGCGTGCAGTGTACACAGTGCCGTGAGGCTCTGTCTTAGTTCACGATAACTGTAGTGCCGTGTGGCACTGCAGTTGTGCACCAAATTATATTGATTCCCACTGCAATGATAATTTGGTGATAAAATGTTATTTTGCGTACACCCCTAAATATATGATAAGCCTAGAATATATGATAAGCCTAGAATATATATATATATATATATATATTGAACAGTATTTAAGATGGGGTATTAAGAGGAAAGAAGATAAACAGTAAAAATTGTATTAATAAATAGTAAAAACAGTTACTATATTGAGATGTAAGATTAAAGACTTACACAAACAGAGTTTATTGGCAACAATAAATTAGTGCTCCCGCTCACTAATTTACGTTGAAGAAAAAAGAAGAAAAGATTTACAAAAGAGGAGTAGAAGAAGAAAGCTTTGTTTCACAAAACATGTTTTAGTTCTCAAATAGTAAGAGTTGTAAAACGAGTTCTGATTCACAAATGGGAGAGGCTCCCTATTTATAACTAAGAAAGGTGGAGTTCACCGGGAACTCATCATTTACCTGAACTATTCTATTCTACAAAAGTAAAAACATTTTACATTTCTACTTTTGACTAAGAATAATTAAAGTACAATGATTACAAAGAGACAAATTACAAAGAATCTTTAGTAGACGAAGCATTTTGTAGTCGTCATGATTGGTTGAGACTGTTGGTGGATAATTGTTATCCTGATCTCATCCTTTGATTGTGTTGAAGGGCATGATGGTCATGGCATTGTGCTTTTGATCTTGATTGCTTAAATATCTTATTGGCATTTTGCCAATAATGAAATTATTCATCTTCATCTTCACTAAGGTCTACATCCTCAAAAGAGTCTTGAGAATCTTGGAAAGGATCATGGGCCCATCGGGGAAGAGACCGAACATGAGATTTTCCCTTTGATTTTTGAGATGGAGATTGACTCTTTTTTTTTTGATTGGGTGACTTGATTCTACTGAGGATTCAGAGTTAGAACTAGAATTTTCCAGAAGAAGGAGCATTTTTTGTATTAACTCCTGCTTTTCTTTTGATTTTTTAAAATTCTTTTTGCCTTTTGAAGAAGGTCTTGTGGTGGATTTTGAATTTTGGGAGGAGTCTAATGATTACTTAATTTGTAGAGCCTGATTATCTGGTTCTTTAATTTTTAAGGAGGCCACTAGATGCTTGAGAGATTTTTTCTGAAGGTGAAATTTTGCCAACTCTTCATGTATTATAGTGAGGATTTCTTCTTCAATGGCATCTTGCCATATAAGGATCCAAGGGATTTTGAATTTATTTACAAAATAAATTATTGGAGGAAAAGAGGCCTCAACTGTTGAGGGTTTAAATAATTTTAAAAATAAACTATAACTTTGTTGTAAATCAATTGGAAAAATCTCAAAGACAGGAGCATGGATTGACCACCATCTTAAAAGCTATTTTGATAAATTAATTTTAAAATTTTTGTCAAAATTTAAAAACCAAGAGTGGTTAAATTTACTATTTTGATGCAAAAAAATTGTTTGCCATGCATCAATATAGTCAAAATAATTATATTACTTTTTTTATTTAAAAACGGTTTTAACCCTGAGGGATGGATTTTCCATTCCTCCAAAGTTATTATTTTGAGGATATAGAATGAATGATAAAGGATTTTTCCTTCTGCACTGTTTATTGGTTTGATATTTATTGATTTTATTTCTAGGAGAATATCTCTATAGAAACTAAGGGTTTTGTCCTTGTGTCCAAGGACAAAATGGGAATTAGGAAGAAAATGAGCCTTCACTATTTCTATCGGATTTTTGAAATGGGTGAATGGGTGTTCAATATAGAAGATATTTTTACTTGGGGTTTTTCTGTAATAAGGAGAAGATTTTCTATAATTGGTGAATGGTTGGTTGATGGCCAATTGTGGGTCAAATGGTTTAGAAACTTCAAATGGGTCAAATTTATTGACCAATTCATTTTGGTAATTAGGTCTGGTGGACCCAAGAACCGTTAACTGGGTATTTCTAGGAGTAGAAGACTCCTATTTGATTTGGGCCTTAAGGGCCAATTGGTGTGTGGAGGTTTCTCCTTTGGTTATTTTCCCGGAAGCTTAGGGCCTAGACCCCATCCTTTTGTTGCCCCTGCAGGAATTCACGTGTTAAAAAGTCAGGGACTGAATTATCAACTCCTTTAATAAATTCAATATTGAAATCAAATATATTAAGTATAGATTGCCATCTAGCAAAGATTTGTTTGGAAGCTATATTTTTAACATCCTTTTCTAGAACATGCTTAGCAGATTTGCTAATCAATTTTTAACAAGAATTTTTGATTTAGCAAGTCATCTTGAAATTTCTGTATGCATAAAACAACAGATAAAATTTCCTTCTTAATAGTACTGTAATTAATTTGTGATTGAGACCACGTTCCAGATGTAAACCTAGCAATTTGTTCAGGTGCTTCTGGGGAAATCTTTTGTAATAGGATGCCTCCATATCAAATTTCAGAGGCATCAGTTTGGACAATTTTAAAAGAATTATTAGTGGAAATGTCAAGACAATGAAGTGTCTTAACATGAGTTTTAATTTTTCTGATTAAATTAGTGTGGACAATTGTCCAAGGAGGAGGATTCTTTTTAAGCCTGTCAAAGAGAGGCTTACAATTAATTCTCATTTTATTGTAAAAATCAGATATGTAATTTAATGATCCTAGAAACCTTTGCAATTGTGTTTTATCTAGAATTTCATTGGAGAATTTGTTAGCAAATTATATTACCCTGTCAATTGGCTTAGTTATAGAATGGTGTATTTCGAATCCTAAGAATCTAATCTTAGATTGAAATAATTTAATTTTGCTTGCAGAGATAACTAGACCATTTTATTTTATTATCCTAACAAATGATTCAAGGTGCCTCCAATGTTGTTCTATTATTTTTGAGAAAATAAGAACATCATCAATGTAAACAATTGAGAAATCAGTAAATTGATTAAAGATGTCATTCATTATATTTTGAAATTCACTAGGAGCATTTTTAAGGCCAAAAGGCATTACGTTCCACTCATAATGACCAAATGGAGTTACAAATGCTGTTTTGTATTTATCACTTTCGTTTATCTGAATTTGCCAAAATCCAGATTTCATATCGAATTTAGAGAATATTACTGCATCTCCAAGTCTATTTAGAAAATCTCTTTTGTCTGTTATTGTATATCTTATCCATTCTAAATTAAGGGGCTTATAATTGATTACTAAACGAGAAACTCCTCGTTCGATTTCACTGGCCTTCTGGACATAAAAGGCCGAGCAGGACCAAAGAGATTTGCTTTTTCTAATAATATTCTTATTGAGAAGTTCCGTAATTTCCTTTTTACAAAACACAAGCATTTCTGAATTCATCTGAATTGGTCTTGCCTTTGTTGGAATATTCTTTTCATCAAATCCCTTAATATAGGGAATATTGATAGTATGTTGCTTTCTGTGCCAGAAAGCATTGGGAATATCATAACATAATTCTTTACAGATTTTTTGTTCAAATATTTTAATTTTATTTTGAAGAATAGAACTTTGAAGTTGTTCTTCAATTCTGTTAAATTTTAATTCATTTTGTAAAAAACATAATTGTTTTTCCTTACAGGAAATGAGATTTATTGATTTTGAGATAGATTTTTCTTTTAAAAATTTTAATTTTTCATTACTGGGAAAATAGAGGAATTTAAATTTTATTGGTTTATTCATGACATAGGTAATTATTCCATCATACTCTGTTGAAAATGGATATAGCAGAGCAATAAATGGTAGGCCTAGGATAATTTTGTCAGTCATATTTTTTACTAAGACAAATGATGTTTTAAAACATACATCGTCTTGACAAATATGAACTGTGGGTATTTCATAATTAATATGGATACGAGTACCATTAACATAAGATAAAGATTCTTTTGTCTTCCTAAAGTACTTGGTTGGAACTAGTGCTTCCTGCATACAATTCAAATCTGCTCCCGAATCTACAAGAGCCATTGTTGAAAAATAGAAATCTTGAATGATTATTCTAACCATTATGTGCCATTTTTTTATTTTTATATGATTGAGGATTTGGAAGAAATGTCCATCTCCTTCTTGATAGTTTATGGGTTCTTCACACTCATTATCCGAGATTAGTTATTTACTAGGTTCACATAATTCTTGTTTGTTAATTAGATTTTCTATTTTTAAAAGATTTAATTCTTCTTTTATTTCAGTGTTTGAATTCTTCAAATATTTTATTTCAATCTTGATATCTTTAATTTCCTTTTGAAGTTCCTGTAGGGTAACTTCCTTTTCTATCCCTTTTATCTTATTGAATTTTTCAAAGGTCTGTGAAAGACTTGCAGTATTATTATTATTATTAGATTTCATACTTTCTTTCTTTAGAACTATTTTCTTAAGTCTTTCAAGGTGTTCTTGTTTCAATTCAGGATTTTCAATTTTACAAATTAGATCTAACAAGAGGGTTTCTTGTTCTTCATTTTTATTTAGGACATTGATTTTTTTACAAAAACTATCCTTACATCCCATAGTGATGATAGGAGAATCAATGTCAGAACTTGATGATTCGGTTTCAGAGGATTCAGGTGTTTCATATTCTCCTAAATCTTCACTATAATAATCTATTGTTTCTAAGATTCTAAACAATTCCTGTTTATCTTCTTCAGAAATTTTTAATTGGTTAATTTTATTCTTGACTTGACAAGTATTTGAAAGGTGGCTTTTCTGACCACATTTGAAACACGTAATATTAGTTTTATCAAATTTTTTATTAAACTTTTTTCTGGAATAATTTTTATTCCTAGAGAAATTTTTATTCTTAGAAAAGTTTTGATCAAAATTTCTATTTATATGTTTGTGGTAATTTTTCCTATAGGACTTATAAGACCTTCTAGGGTTTATATGATAATGTTTTCTACTCTTCTTAGAAGGGGCAATAGAGGGTAAACCGTATTGCTCACAGAAAATACCTAACTCATATTTAGCAGTTTTGCTTTCTTTTTTAATTTGTTTGTTGATTCTCATATCAACACACATTTTTAATCATTCCTTTTGTATTATAGTAATTATGGTTCCATAGGTTAGACTATCATAGTCTATATTTTCTAGGTCATTACTAATGACTGTCCTTATTTTATGGGCAAAAAAATTAGGTAATCCATTAATAAACTTTTGTTTCCAAAATGGTTGATTACCATCATCCCTCGACATTACTCTAGATAAGAATATATTCTTATACCAATTAAAATCACTTAATGTTGGACACCTAAGATTTGTTAATTGGTCATGAATACGCGAAGTAATATTACTTGGCGTACCAATGAAATGTTCAATTATTGTGTAAAGGAGCGTATTTATACCATCAGATATTGTTTTCTGATTTTCTTCAATAATTGGGTTTCCTTCAGCATCAATCTTAACTACCGAGAGGATGGCAATCTTGGATTCATGTGTGAGATGTTTTTCCCACCAGGAATGAAGCACTCCTGTGAATCCTGTAACTAAAAGATTTATACTTCTTCATGAAGTAAACTGTGAGAGGTAATGTAGCTATTAGCTACCATTTCCATGTGTTGTAATCTATTGAGGAC
Source organism: Datisca glomerata (assembly GCA_003255025.1). Classification (NCBI taxonomy): domain Eukaryota; kingdom Viridiplantae; phylum Streptophyta; class Magnoliopsida; order Cucurbitales; family Datiscaceae; genus Datisca; species Datisca glomerata. The sequence continues at coordinate 2,526,059 of QANY01009435.1, forward strand.
TTCCTGTTTAGAAAGACCATCAATATTCCACTCATATAATTTTTCTGCAGAAACAGAAAATTGATTAACAAGAGATGATTCAGTAATTTGAATATCAGGAGGCATGAGCTTCTTATGCCATTTTCTTTATAATTTATTAATTTCTAAATTTTTAAATGTTTTTTCAATATTGTTAATATTTGAAAATTTATCTAGTGCAGATGATTCGTAAGTTGATTCTGACCTATGACTATCTGAGTTAGTATTATCATCTTGGTTAATTACTTTTAATTCTTGAAATATTTCATCAATGGTTAACAACCTTAACAGAGGAAGATGACTCAGTAGATTTATTTTTTAAATCCTGAATCATTTTATCAATTTTTTTTATTAATCGGAATAATTTTTAAAGTGGTTTTATCTGAAAGATTTATTAAGGGTTTTTTTCAGGGTTTCACTAGACTTAGGTTCATTGAGAACATCAACCTTAGTTTCAATTTTGTTTTACTATTTTTCTATAGTAATTAGGCTCTGATTAGTATAGTTGAGTTGTTCAACTACTTTTTTATTTGGTTCTTCTTCCTTTGCGATTTTGAAAGGAGAAGCAGTGATTAAAGAATTTTTATGATTAATCATAATTTTCTCAGGAGGAGGATGACTAGTGGAAACTACACTAGAGTCTTCTTTAACCCATTTATACTTTGATATTTCTTTCATAAATATTTTCAACATAATCTAGGAAAAATATATCAACTTTAAATTCTTGCATGAATGCCTTCCATTCAGTAAGTATGACTTTTCTTTGATCCATATCATACGAACCTCTGAACTTATTACGTCTATCTAAATTATTTGGGTCATTATTGTGTTGGGCCAGACCTTCCCAATTCGGATTATATTCTTGACTCAAGGTTCCTATATTCAGAACTAGGAGTTGAGGATTGACAGAATTAAGGCTTCCTTGGAAATCTGATCCAGTGGGTGCTTCAATTTCATCAGATTGTTCAGACTTATTATCAAAGACTGGATGACTAACTTGAGAATTTGTGGCTATGCCTTTAAGTTTTTAATTTTTAATTTTTAATTTCTTTAATTCTTGTTCTAAGTATTGAATCCTAAAACTTTGATCATTATTAATGGATGATTCAGAAAAGGAATTTCTAGGGGTACTAGACTGGCTATATTCCCTAATTTGTGGACTAGAAGATGATTGAAAGTTAATTTTTACAGTATCATTCATGTACTGCTGGATGTAATCTACATCTTCAATCGGTCTTTGAATTTGGGTCGGTTGACTTTCATTAGTTAAAAGCCAATTTGTTGGTAAATTAATTTCAGTTCACCTAATTATTTTAGGAACTCTAATATTTGCATTACTTTGACTAGATTGTATTAATATGGTTTGATTCTTTGGACTCCTATTGATGGCTTGGAAGTTCATATTTGTTTTGGTTACTTTGTAATGTATTCTAAAAATTGAAGCTAGAGGTTGGGTACCTTCTAGGACTTGGTAACCACTAGTTTTAATATTTGAAGTTAATGATTTTAAAATATGAGGATCTGCTAAACTAACAGACAGATCAGGAAAATAATCAAAATGAATTGGACCATTACAAAGTGAAGATTCAATTAAACCTAATATACTATCATTAAAATTTGTAAATCTTGCATCTTGCAAGGCTAATAAGACAGAGGTATTTAGGCCTCTTCTTGTGAGTGGTTTTACTCCAATCTGGACTAAACCAAAATGAAGGAAATTATATCCTTCTTGAACATGATGCTTTATTGCATCAGAGGAAAGTAATTGACATGTTTCATGCTCTTTTCTAAGAGCATATATTTTTTCAATTATTTTTACATGATGCTGAGGCTTGAAAGAAGCAACAGACCATGTTGATTTATAAATATTTTTATTGGGGATTTTAGGTATATTCCATACCCTATGATCTACTTGATCATCTGTTAATTCTATGTGTTCATCATTTATTATGTCAGGTATTGAGGTTATTGTTGACCTATTGCTACTAGAAGAATTACTCCTAAATAATCTACTCATTGCTCAACTAACTAAATTATTCTTATTATTGAGAATTTCATATTGTATTGTTTGTTACTAACCTTGTGATGACTTCTACAACCTCCTATTAGGCTTCACTCTTCTCTCTTTCACCTCTACAACCACCCTACCCTCGGAATTTACGTATCTAAGAGGTCTTACATAGGTCCCTGAAGCTAATCAAATAAAATCTGATACGTCATACTCTGATAAACAGATTCATAAATTAGGTAAACAAATAATACAGAGAAATAATCAATTGTAAGAATAACCAACCACTTGGGCGGAGAGTAAGATTATATATAAGCAATCATTCATGTAAGCAAATAAGTAAACAATATTATCAATAAGCAGCCATAATAGGCGGTGAACAGTTTAATTAAGCAGATATTGAAGTAGAAACAGTTAATGAACAGTAATTATCCCCACCAGGTTTGGCTCTGATACCAAAAGGAGCGGAATTGAACAATATTTAAGAGGGGGTATTAAGAGGGAAGAAAATATTTAATAGGGGCTTCACTCTTCTCCCTTGAACAGTAATTATCCTTTGGAAAGAGTTTGCATTTGGACTTTGATTTGGGTTTGGAAGAATTTGGATTAGATATTTTTATTTGTGGAGCTAGGTTAATGGGCTCATTAATTTTTAATGGAGCTCGGATGAAAGGATTTGAAGGATGGATTTCTGATCGGGCTAATTTTTATGGATTCTATTTCCAAGAGAGTGTTTCTATAAAAACTAAGGTTTTTGTTATTATGTCCAGGGACATAGTGGAATTTAGGAATGAAATGGGCTTTGGCGATTTGAGTAAGATCGTTCAAATGAGCAAATGGAGGCTCAATATGAAAGAGATTTTCACTGGCCATTTTTTGAAAATCAAATGATGAATTCTTGTATTTTGAAATTAATTGGCATCGAAGGACATTGGGAATGGGTCAAACTGGCTAGTTGATTGATGATTGAGTCCATTGGACTCAAGTGTTGTTGATTGGGCTTGGTTAGGAGTAGAAGACTCCTCTTTGATTTGAGCCTTAAGGGCCAATTGTTGAGTCAAAGACTCTTCTATTATCGAGCCATTCATCATTCTCACATGATATCTGAATGTAATGCTGATCTTTTCAGTTAAGGATTCTACTGCATGCCTATAACTCTTTTGAAATCCGTGAGGCATGATGAAGAATGTTCCTTCTGGAATCAGAAATTCTTCTATTGTTTTATTTGAAAATTCAATTTTATATACTACTTGTCTCAAAAGGTTTATGGTTAAAATTTTACTGTCATCATAACATATTTCATTATCTTTATGAAAACTATTTTTCCTCCTTTTTCATACCACTGAATTAATGCTGCATTGAAGTTATCCTTTAATCCAACATCTTCTAAAAGTTCATCCAATTCATTAATCCGGTCATTTTTTGGATATTCAAATCCATTATGACCATAATTAATAAACGGGGGTTTTGAACGAAATGCGGCTATTCTTCCATTAAGTTTTTTTTATTTTAAAAGAATTTTTACTAAGTATCCTGGGTTCTATCTTTCCATTTTCTAGTTGGTCAGAATTCTCAAGTTCCTCCATTGTTGAATCTTGGGATGATTTTTTGCATAAAATTATAAGAGAGAAGGTTAGAAATTGGATTAATAAATTGGACATTGAGGTTAAAAGTATTGAGAATGGGTTGCTACCTGGCAAGAATTTGTTTGGGAGTAATATTTTTGTATTGCTTAATCTTATTTGTCTGGTTTTGCCAATATCTAGTTTCTATGCTTAATATACCAGTACTTCTAAGTCTGTTGATTAAGTCTCTTTTATTTGGTTTCGAATATTTTGTCCATCCTATAATATTCTTAAGAGGCTCATAATTAATTTTCAAACGATGAATTTTTTATTTAAAGAATTTAATTTTTCTTAATTTAATTTTTTCTTGTAAAAATCCCAATGGTTTCTTTTTGCAAGAGATTATATTTATGGATTTGAAAATAGAATTTTGTTTTAAATTTTTTAAATTCTTATTGTGGGGAAAAGAAATAAATTTGAATTTAACCGGTTCATCTATGGGATAAGTAATTATACCATCATACTCTGTTGTGAAAATGAAATAACAAAGAGATGAATGGTTAACCCAAAATTATTTTATCCGTCATATTTTTTACTAAGACAAATGATGTTTTAAAACATATATTATCTTGGAAAATATGAACTTTGGGGATTTCATAATTAATATGCATTCGGGTACCATTGGCAGAAGACAAAGACTCTTTCGTCTTCTTAAAGTACTTCGAAGGAACTAGTCCTTCCTGCATATAATTCAAATCTGCTCCTGAATCTACAAGAAAAACAATAATCAATAATCATAAAACACAAGAGTCCAAAACAACAATTGTCAAGGACCAAAGTATACAGTATCAATGACTTAAAAAAAACAGCAACGATGACCTCCAAGGATGAATGCACAAAAACCGAGATAGCAATTATCAAGGGATCCAATGTACAACAGTCTCAATGACATTTCAACCACAAGCAATCATGACAGAGTAATTATGAAGACACGAAGATCGAGATAACAATCATCGAGGGATCTTTACACTTTTGTCTTCTTTTGTAATCATTGTACTTTTTACTATTCTTAGTCAAAAGTAGATAAAAGTAGAAATGTAAAATATTTTTTACTTTTGTAGAATAGAATAGTTCAGGTTAGTGGTGGGTTCCCGGTGACTCCAATTTCCTTAGCTATAAATAGGAAGCCTCTCCCATTTGTGAATTAGAACTCGTTTTACAACTCTTACTATTTGAAAGCTAAAACATGTTTTGTGAAACAAAGCTTTCTTCTTCTTCTCCTCTTTTGTAAATCTTTTCTTCTTTTTTCTTCAACGTAAATTAGTGAGCGGGAGCACTAATTTATTGTTGCCAATAAACTCTGTTTGTGTAAGTCTTTAATCTTACACCTCAATACAATAACTGATTTTTACTATTTGTTAATACAGTTTTTACTGTTTATATTCTTCCCTCTTAATACCCCCTCTTAAATACTGTTCAATTCCGCGCCTTTTGATATCAAATATATATATATATATATATATATATTAATCTAATGACCTTAGTGTTGGTTGAGTGTTGAGAACACAGTTGCTATCAGAGTGAACTTTCTCTATGATTAAAAATAAAAAACTATGAAAGAATAATTATCATATTCTCTTAGAGGATTATCTCACTAAATTAATCATTCTTAGTAAATCTCTAGATCTCATGTGTTTAGTACATCTAGAGAAAGAAAAAGTGTGTTTGAATTATTCTACGTGCCCACACACGTCCTAGTGTGTTTGAGGATTGATTTGGAAGATCTTGGTGTGGATCTCGAAGTACGTTGTTCGTGAAAACGCAGAATCATTAGTTTGCGAGGACGCTTGATATAGACTGTAAGAGGTATATGATTCCTATTCATGTATGTCTTAGATTTAATATATAAATATATAATGGATCCTGATTGAAAATAATTTTTCAATAAAAGTTTTATTTTGAAAACCATTGCAACGCATTTATTTTCTTTTATTGAAAAAGATTCATTTTTAATAAATCTTTTAAAAGCCCCACGCTTCCTCCTTGAGCGCCTCATTTCCAACAGAGAGTTGCTTACCTTGGACTGTTGTAGATGAAGTATTTATACCTGGAGCCTTTGGGGATGGATGCATGTCGAGGAACCTTCGATACTGTCGCTCAATGAAGCGTATCGAAGACGCCTTGGAGATATGACGGTTCTGTCTTGTCATGGCAAGTTGGGGGCAGTATTTAATGTCCTTGTCCTCCAAGCTGACATAAATGATGAGATGACCTGAAAGAGACTTGTCTGACATGTGAGGCGACGACTAGACCCCTGAACAAGGAGATGAATCGAGAGAGGCCACCCCATCCCTACTTTAAGTGTGCAATGATAGTGTTGACGTTGGGTCGTTGTTCAATCATCCAGGTCCTCAGTGTGTACTCTTAAGTTCCTCATGAGCTCTGTCTAGCCCGACATTTCCCCGTCGTGGGTTGGTGCGGCCAGGTCAGGTAAGACGCCTAGCGCAGCTTGGGACTTGGTGAGATTCCCATGCTACGCATTGCGGTAACGTCAGGATACGTGCCCTCCTTTTATTGGCTTTTAGGAAACACCCACAACAAATAACAATTCAAATTATATAGTGAATTAATTAAAAGTATAATAATTTATCACTATAGCAAATCACTAATCATTTTCATGAATTATTTTAAATAAGTTTAAAATTGCGTAACAATTGGTTACAAAATTAATTAATAGGGTATGGTCCAACTAAAAAATAGACGCCAAAAAATATGTCAAACCTTTCACATTTCTACTCTTCAATTAAATTTAATTCACTAGCTAAAATATTATATTTACACTAAAACCCATAAAGTCATATAGTCATTTATAACTTATCAATGTAATTACCACGATCTTCTACAGTCATACCATATTATATCTAAAAGTGGTTTATGTTCAAAAATTAGTTTTTGACAAGTTTATCCTTATTTTCCATTAAAATCACTAAATTATCCTTTTACCGCACAATTAAACGTGTCATATTAATGCAGTTATTTAATTAAAAATCAATTGACACTCTTTATTTTTTTTATTAATGACTAGTAACTTGAAATTACTTTTACTGTAGCTATTAAAAAATGATTATATCAATTTTATTTAATGAATAATAGTAAAAATATATTTTAAATATATTTATATAAGACAGAAATTGACAATTAAAATATGAATAGCATATTTATTTATCAATGTGACAAAATTATATATATTTCCTAATTGTTTGACCAATATTTCATCTAATTTAAATTAGGGTAAAAAATAGTAGAATAGACCTCACAGTTAAATTATTGATACACGTTAGATCTTCCATATGAATTTCACTTAAAAAAATTAACGGACTATCACGATTGTCTGACGTGATAAATAACTAACACCCCATCAGCCGTTTTATTACTCAGCATATTAATTACCCAAAATACCCCTAATTTCCCTCTTCTTCTTTCTTCTTCCCCCTTCCTCTTCGCGCAAACACCCATTTGCAGCCCCTGCAATTTCATTTCCCTTGATCCTTCACTATTGTGCTTCCACACCAGGAGATTATCGTTTGAACATATTTCATGTGAGCCGAATTTCTCCCTACCACTTATGTTCTTGAGAAGAACTCTTTTAAGCTTTCTGAATAGACATGAAAGGGGAAATGTTCTTGTCTTCACCTTTGGTCAAGGACTTTGCAGAGACTCCATTACTGCAAAAGCAGCCTCAGTAGGAGGAAGACTGAACCCTTGGTCATGAAATTCATCATGATTAGCACTGGAAAAAACTCCCATTAACCGTTGCCGTTTGGAATCAAACAACCCAAAAAAATAGAGCGATGAACTAAATGGTAGGCCAAAGCTGGGTTGATTCTGCTATTTACAGTCAATGGAGAGGAAAAATGGCACACCAACTGTTATGGAGAAAATAGTTTGAATTGCACACTATGGGCTGCGAATTTTGCAAGCTATTTGGAGATGGAGCAAGCCTAAACCCCAGAGCTTTACCCCTCGATGAAAGTTTAGGGAAACCGAGAGAAAATAAATTGGGAAAGAAAAGAGAGAAAGCTGGGGGAAAATATTTAGTCAAACCTATGAAATCTGTGTTAAGCAACAGTATTGTAAATGATTTTTTTCTCTAAAATAAAAAATATCACGAGTATAGAAAATATACACGATAGTAAGTAATTTGTAATGACTTGTATTCGATTATCTTTCAGTTTATAAGTTGACATATATTTATAGGCTTGTAATACAACTTAATTTATGAAATAAAGCAAAAATAAACGGAATATTTTTTGAGATTGCGTTTATCTTTCATGTTTTACTTCATCTTTTAGGTGAATAACTGAACTTTGCTCATCAGTATTAACAACTTTTTAAATTTAAATAATTTGACGTAGTGTGGTGAATCTGGCGGTTGTAGTGATTGCAACCAGCTTTGCCATGGTGATAATTTCCTCGATTGGCCTTTCTGGCTTTCGTGACTCCCTATGCAACTTTTATACTTCAGCTATTTTGGTTAGACGAGTAGCTCCTGATCAGCTTCTTCAGATCTGTCAACATGGTAAATTCAACTATTCTCATAATGCTTCCATGACATTTACTTTAATTATTTTTCTCCTCCGCTGATGTGGCCGAATACCGAGAATTATTCATGTTCATTTGCCCCCATTACACTTGATGAAGTCTCTCTTCATTCAGATGTAATGATTTGATTCCTCAATCTCCAACACTAGATTTATTGGGACCTGCAGTAATAATGACCTACAAAAGTTAGCAATAATAATAGTTACCTTACTGAATGACGTGCGTTTGATGGTTGCATGAGCTTTCTCTTCTGTCGTTTCATTCTCTTGTTCACATCAATGGTCTGTTCTGACGCTTTAATTCTTGTTCTCGCTAAGAGTCTGCTCTGATACTTCAATTTCCATTCTCGCTAGGGGTCTGCTCTGACGCTTCGATTTCCATTCTAGCTAGGGGTCTGCTCTGACGCTTCGATTTCCATTCTTACTAGGGGTCTGCTATGACGCTTTGATTTCCATCAATTATTTCTTTTGTCGCTTCCCATTCTTGTGCTCATATTTAATGGCTGTTATTTATCTTTTTGTCAGAACATGCCATCATTCTTTCCAGTTGTCAACCTTTAAATAGGTGTTAGCAGAGACAGTCTGTTTCCCCCAAATTTCCCTTCAATCGAGTGCGTGTCAGTCATCATTTCATTTTTCTTAATTAGTTTCTATAAAATTTCGTGTCCGAAGCCAATATAAATTCTTCATTTTCCTTTCATTTTGTTTAATTTCCTCTCTTCTTCTTCGTAAGTCTAAGTCTTCTGCTCTCTTTACTTTTCTTTTCTGCTAACAATTCCAGTAGCCCGAGATGAGGTGGAGTTGAATTTAAGCCTATTGTTCCCCTAGTTAGGAATTCGGCTGAGCTTACTGAATTTCTTTCTATTTTTTATGAAGCCTTCCCTTCTGATGTTATAGTTGGATTAGGTGAGAGTAGAGCACCACGTTATCCTTATAAGCCTCCATACCAAATAACCCTAAGTCCAATGTACTTTGCTTTGGGTCTTAGACTTTCTTTCTCCCTATTTTCCAAGAGTTTTTCCACTGGTGTGGTCTTGCCCCTTCATAATTTACTCCCAGTACCTATAGGACCCTTCTCGGTTTTGAGGCTTTGAATAGGAGGTTTGGTTTTGATTTGGGAGTCGACGAATTCAGATGGTGTTACGTAATTAAACCTAGGGATGAGATTTACTATCTAATCGAACTTCAAAAAAAGGGAGCCAATGGTGACCAATATTCCCCCTGGTGACAAAAACTGGGAGAGGGATGATCTTGTGATTGGCAAAAATTGGGGTCGTGATAGCCACTGGAGAATTCCTAAGAACTGAGGGACTTTCAGTAAGTAGTCGGAGCCCCATTTCCAAATTCTGTTTCTCTTTAAATCTGCCCTTATTATTTGTTCTTTTTTTTTATTTCTTTTCTTATGTTGGTCCTCTCTTTCCCTACAGCTAAGCTTAAGAACAGGAAGCCTTACATAACCCAGGAGACTGCAGAGAAGTTAATCCTAGCTTTCCATTGCCGGCACAAAAAGTGGTCTGATCTCCTAGACCCGCACAGTGACGTGACTCTTGCCTGCTATCAGCCCTCAAGTTCAGTCGCGCCCCTTGTTGCTGTACCACTGTCTGTTCTACAATGAGACATGCCAATTGTTTCTCATTCAACTCCGTCTGTCACATTTACTCCATCGTCTCCTTCCTACCTAACGAGAGATTCACTCCACTCTTCCCCCAGTGGTTCTGATTATGACTCTTCAGAGGAGAATATCTTACTTCAGAGAGTGAATAAGACACTAATTATGTCTAAACTCCTTCATACCATGGTGGGTGAAGTTGGGAGGTGAACTCACCCCAGATCAGACGAGAACAACTCTTCAAGGGATCCTCTCATTTCAGAATGTTTCTTTCATTCAAGGCGAGGATTTACCCCCCCTTGCAGTTCCCACACCAGCTCTGCCAGCCACCAGTCAAGACCCTACTTCTGGATCTCAGGGTGCAGTTGGTGGTCCTGGCCCTTGGCGGTTCAAGAAATTTACTGATATACCATCAATAGTATGCTTCTTAGATGATGCTTAGTCTTCTCACGCAGTTGCCCGTGGGATTAATTCTGAGGTTGATTTGGTGAGGACTCGCAACTCAGGAGTTGGTGATCTTGTTTCCTCTCTTAGTCACGACTTAGTCAGAGTATGGTTCTTTATCCTTTTCCAACTTCTTAATTATTCTCTTACTTTTTCTCACCATTTTTATTTTCTCCTCAAGCCCTTATTCACCATAATGCTCTCCAAGAGCATCATGCTGCTCGATACTTGACGTTGCAGAAGCTTCGAAGGGATGTTGCTCATTCTGCTGGAATCATTGAAGGCCTTTATGAAGAAGTTGCTTAGTTGAAAAAGTCGAAGTGTGTGCTTGATGAGACAGTGAAGAAGTAAATGGCAGAAGTCGCTGGGGCTAAGGCAGAGATTCTTAGTCTGACAGAATCTCTGGGAGCTACAAAGGAGGCATTAAAGGCTTCTGAGGAGTCTCTAGTAGCTGCTGCGGCAAGCAAAGCCTAAGCTCTGGAACAAAAAGAGAAAGAGGTTGGAGAAGAATACCAGGCTCTTTTTTATGAAGCCAAGCAGGTAAACTATAATGTGGGTTACAAAGATGGCTAATGAAAGCTCCTCCAAGGAAACCTCTCTGCGATGATCCTGTTGATGAGCAGAGTGAAGCCGCCACTTCTGCAGCCAACCTGAGATCAACCCTTTAAGATGCTAACGATACTCCCCTCAAAAAAGATGCATTAGCCCCCATTGAGATCTCTTCTGAAGTGTAGAATGAGGATAATGCTTCCTTTTAGTTTTAGTTTTTTAAGCAATTTTCAATTGTAACTTTTTATGTACTTCCATCTTATCAATGTAGAAGCCTTTTCAAATTCCTTTCTTTTTATCTTCCTTCATATCAATCAGAATTATTAATCTGGGAAATTTTACCTCATAGACATCCATATGTATTACTTCTGCAGCTTGAAGTGAAGTAATAATCTTTGGATAAGAATTTATGCTCTGAACTTCTTTCCTTAATTCTAAAATTCTGACTTTTTCTTTTCTGAAATGCCAAAGCTCTTAGTGTTCGGGTTTAAGCTTTATTGTCTAAGTTCAGCTCCTAAAACTTTCACGTCATGAACTTTTAAGCTTTCTGGTCTGAGCTCTATTCTACCTTCTGGTCTGGGCTCAGCTCTACCTTCTGGTCTGGGCTCAGCTCTTGAAGCTTTTACTTTTAAGCTTTCTGGTCTGAGCTCAGCTCTGCCTTCTGATCTAGGCTCAACTTTTGAAGCTGTTATGGACTTCTCAGTTTTTTGTTTTCCTTTTTTTTGTTCTTGCCCTTTGACCATCGTGGCTTGTGTTTCAATTCCTTTTGAGAGTAGGATTATGTGTTGCCCCTCTTAAGGACTTAGACCCTTAGTTCATTCTGAGAGTATGACTTATGAATTGCCCCACAAGGACTTGCGCCCTTAGTTTCTTCTGAGAGTAGGACTTATGAATTGCCCCTCCTAAGGACTTGCTCCTTTATTTTCATGTAAGAGTAGGACTTATGAATTTCCCCTTCAAGGACTTGCGCCCTTAGTTCCTTATGAGAATAGGACTTATGAATAGCTCCTTCCAAAGACTTGCACCCTTATTTCCTTATGCGAGTAGGACTAATGAATTGTCCCTCCCAAGGACTTGCGCCGTAGATCCTTCTGAGAGTAGGACTTATGAATTGACCCTCTCAAGAACTTGCGCCCTTAGTTTCTTCTGAGAGTAGGACTTACGAATTGCCTCTTCCAAGGACTTACGCCGTTAGTTCCTTCTGAGAGTGGGACTTATGAATTTCCCATTTCATTAGTCCAGACTTTTTCTTAGGATTTCAACATTGTGTTACTAATTCAACTCTGATTACTGTTGGGCCTCCGATTTCAACGGGAATCATAGCTTCAGCCCTGAATGCTAAGGCCAACGGTGTTTCTCCAGGGGCTTCTCTAGGAGTAGTTCTATATACCCAAAGTATAGCTGGTAGTTCTTTTACCCATTTTCCTTTTGCGAACTTTAGTCACTTTCTCATGCTGTCGAGTATAATACGTTCGATCTCTCAGCTTGCCTGTTTCCTTGTGGATAGTATGAAGTAGAGATACGACTGGTGATGTTCAGTCCTTCGCATAAGCCTTTAACAATTTTTCCTGTGAACTGTAGTCCATTATCTGAGACCAATATCTTAGGTATTCCATATCGACATATTATGTTTTTCCGCAAACCCCTTGACTTCTTCTTCCCTGATTCTCGCGAAAGCCTCCGTATCTATCAATTTCGTGAAGTAGTCTGTGGCCACTAGCAAGAAGCGCTTCTGAGCTAGCGCTATAGGAAGTGGACCGATGATGTCGAGTGCCCACTACATGAAAGGCCATGGGCTTGCTACTGTGTTCAGTTCTCCCAGAGCCATTCTGGTGACTGGGCAAATCATTGGAATTTATCACATTTCTTCACATATTGCTTGGCGTCTTGATGCATTCCAGGTGAGTAATATTCCTCATTTAAGACTTTGTGAGCTAATGATCTTCCCCCAGTGTGGTTCTGACATACTCCTTCATGAATTTTAGCTAAGACACACTGCGCTTCTTTCTCCTTCAAGCATTTCAAGTATGGTCCTGAAAAAGATTTTCTATATAATAATCCGTTTATTAATGTGTACCTTGCAATTTGTTGCTGGACTTTTTTCTCCAGGAGTGTTTCCTCAGGGAGTACTCCCTTTTCGAGATAGAGGATGTAATCATACTGCCAGCTGGGTTCGTTTTTGATTTCCACTTCAGCAACGTTATTCGATGAGGGTTGAATACTTGATTTCTCCAAGAATTCCACATGTACATTTCTTTTATGCGGGAATCGTAAAGATGATCCCAAATTTGCTAGCGCGTCTGCGTGTCCGTTCTCAGTTCTCGAGATTTGTTGAATCTCATAGCTTTTGAACGAGTTCAGCAATTCTCTTGCCCGATGTAAATAACTTATCATTCTCTCGTCTTTAACTATGTATTCTCCTGTTACCTATTTGACAATTAACATGGAATCACAAAATATTTTCACGTCAGTTACCTCATATTTTCATAGCAAAGATACTTCAGGTATTGGCACTCCATACTTAACCTCATTATTCGATGTATTAAATCCAAATGAGATAGGATGATCTAATGTTTCTTCGAATGAGGTTTACACCACTACTCCAGCTCCTATTCCCTTATTGTTAGAAGCACCATCAACATATAGTTTCCAAGACCAGTTCTTTATTTCTTTAGGCTAATATAGACTAATTATTTCTCTTGTGAAATCTGCGACGAAATCTGCTAACACTTGACCCTTGATTGAAGTTCTGGGCTCATAATTGATCTCATACTGGTTTAGTTCGATTGCCCATTTTGTCATTCTTCCACTTACCTCTAGGAAGTGCAGTAGACTTTTAACAGGTGTGTCAGTTAATACCTTAATGATGTGTCCCTGAAAATAAGGTCTAAGCTTCCTTGTAGCAGTTACGATCACTAGTACTAATTTTTCCATCTTTTTATATCTTGTCTCTGCTACCACCAAGCTTTTGCTGATGAAGCATATGGGATTCTACTTATTTTCTTCTTCTTTAATGAGCATGACACTTACATCTGTTTCTGAAACTGCAACATACAAGAGGAGTTACTGGCCATGCATTGGTTTTGAGAGTAATGGGGGTGTTGTTAAGTACTCTTTGATTTTGTTGAAGGCCTCTTCACACTCTTCATCCCATTTATCTGTAGAGTTCTTTCTCAATTTATCAAAGAATGACTTGCATTTATATGTTGAAATGGAGATAATCGTGTTGAGTGCTGCGAGTCTCCAAGTTAGTCCTTAAATTTATTTTTTATTCCTCGTGGACTTCATCTCCATTATAGCCTTCACCTGGTTTGTGTTAACTTCTATCCCTCATCGGGTTATTAAGTGGCCAAGGAATTTCCCTGTAGTAACGTCGAAAGTACACTTCTCCGGATTCAGCTTCATTGTGTTCTTTCTTAGGACTGAGAAAGCCTCCTCTAGATCTTGGATGTGGTTTTCTCGTCCTTTGCTTTTTACCAACATATCATCCAGGTAAACCTCCATATTTCTTCTAATCTGGCTCTGAAATACTTTGTTCACCAATATCTGGTATGTAACTCCTACATTTTTCAGCCCAATGGGCATTACTTTATAACAATAGATGCTATATTCAGTAATAAAAGAAATTTTTTCTTGGTCAGGTTGGGAGAGTTTCACCTAGTTATATCCAGTGTAGGCGTCCATAAAGCTGAGGAGCTCATGTCCAGATGTGGCATCTACCATTTGGTTAATTCTGGGCAGCGAGTAGTCATCCTTTGGACAAGCTTTATTTAATTTGGTGAAATCCACACAGATTCTCCATTTGCTATTCCTATTTCGTACCATCACCACATTGGCCATCCAATCCGGATAGTCAACTTCTCTAATGAATCTTGCGTTTAGTAGCTTATCTACTTATTCTTTTACTGCTTTCTTTTGTTCTGGCGTGAAACTCCTTTTCTTCTGTTTTACTGTTGGATCTGTGTTCAATTTGTGGCATATAATCTCTTCTGGAATCCCCAGCATTTCTTGCATAGTAGTATTTGTTCCTTCGTAGAAAATCAATCAACATGTCTTTCTCTACTTGTTCGAGGCGGGTGCCGATGTTTGTCATTTTTTGTGTTCATTCTTCTAAGCACACTAACTTTGTCTGTTACACCGCCTCGTACCTCAGCCCATCCCACCCGTCATCCTCTGATTTATATGGAGTTCCTTTCTCGTTATGGTGTCCGTCGTGTTCGAGATCTAGATCATCAAATATTAGCGGGAGATTCCCGTTGTCAGATGAGTGGTTTTCCATATACTTCTTTTCCTTCCTTATTGTTCCTTCCTGCTCCGTTAGTGCAATGATATTGCTGACAATGCGAAGAGGTTGTTTCTCGTTGTCACGATTTTCATTGCCACAATCTTCTTTTTCTACCTCCTGTTTCTACTCTTATCTTTTCACGAACCTGCACAGATATCCATCTTTTATAAGTTCTTCAATTTATTCTTTGAGTTGGAAGCAATCTCCGGTGTAGTGCCCGCTGCTCCTATGGAAAGAATAATACTTATCATTGTCTTTGTAACTGAGTTCTTTTGTAAGTGGTGCTGGCCTTTATAACCATGGCGTGTCCTTAATATGTTCTAAGATGTGATTCATTGGGAGGGTCGACAATGTGTATACCTTGTCCCTTAGATGTACTCTACTTGAGTCTTGCCTTTGGTACTCTGTCCTTCTCCGTTTTCCACCCCTTTCGTCGGTTTTGTCTGTCCTTTCAATTCTCTTCCTTTCTGATATGTAGTTCCTTTCTCACTTATGTGATTCTTCCTTTTTTCATTCATTTTCTTTCAACAGACTCTTCTAATTTTCTTCTTCCAGTGTGATATAAGTTTAAGCCTTTTGGAAAGTCTCTGCCATAGATAAAGGTTTTGTTGTGGACAAGTCTTCGAATAAGGGTGAGTTTGGTCCTAACCTTCTTCTAAAAGCTAGTCTGGCCATCCGATCATCATAGTTTTCGACCTTCGCCATTTCGTCTTTGAATCTATGGGTGTACTCCGATAAGGAATCTCCTTCCTTGATCGTGATCGTGAGGAGGTGCTCCGTGTCTTCCATTACTGCTCGATATGTGGAGTACTATTCTAAAAAGATTGAAGACATAACATCAAAGTTAGTAATCAAATAAACATGGAGCGAATGATACCATTTTAAGGCCATTCCATCCAGACTGGTTGGGAACATTCTGCACATTAGCTCATCTTCATGCTGATACAGTGCCATTATCTGCCTGAAACGACGGAGATGATCGAATGGATCTGTCTTCCCTTTGTAACACTTGAAACTTTTGAGCCACAAATTTCTTGGTACATAAGCCGCCAGAATCTCTGAATGCGTGAGAGATTCAAGGTTGCTTTTCCAGTACTCCACAGGTTCCTCATCTCCATCATCTTTTGTTCCAGTAATTCTTCTACAACTTCCTCGGTGATAATTTTAGACTAGCACATCTCCTCTGCAACCTCATTTTCTCGGTTCCGAGACTGAATTTCCCCTTCTTCTTGTTGCATGTTCCTGCTGTTCTCGTGATTTTCTTGTCTCGCCTCTCGCTTGTTATTCTCTGAAAGGATGTCCTGTGCTTCGTTATTTGCTCTTTGGCTGACCTCAGCACACGTCTGAGCCATCTCTTATTGAAGAGCATGGATCCGTCCTTGCATAGCTCTCCACGCATCGTGCTACATTTTTACATTTCGTTCTTCAATCTCTCGCATCCCAGTCAGATTTGTCTGGAGTATCTCCGCTGGTGGGGTCGGTTGATTTGTTTGGTCATTAGTGTTTTTGGCTTCATTGTCTCCATTATAGGCTGCGTTGGATCTAGTTCTAAGCATGTTTAGTGTTTTCAGGTGGGTTTCTCAAGTGTTTTCTCTCGTCTTTCAATGAAAGCACCCAAATGTAAAGGAATTTTTTCCTTTAAAATAGAAAATATCAAGGGCAGAGAAAATAAGCATGAGAGTAAGAAATTTACAATGACTCGTATTCAATGATCCTTCAGTTTATAATTTGGCATGTATTTATAGGCTTGTAATACAACTTAATTCTCGAAATAAAGCAAGAATAAACGGAATATTCTTTGAGATTGAGTTTATATTCCAAGATTTACTTCACGTTTTAGGTGAATAACTGAGTCTTGCTTATCAGTGTTAATAACTTTTTGAATTTGAATCACTTGGCGTGGTGTGACGAATCCGACAGTTGTAGTGATTGCTACGAGTTTTTTCACGGTGATGATTCCCTCGATTGGCTTCTCTGGCTTTCGTGACTCCTTATGTGACTTTTATACTTCAACTACTTTGGTTAGACGAGTAGCTCCAGATCAGTTTCTTCAGATCTGCCAACATGGTAAATTTAATTATTCCCATAATGTTTCCATAGAATTTGCTTCAATTATTTTTCTTCTCCGTTGATGTGACCGAACATCGAGAATTATTTCTGTTCAAGCATAATGGCTGAAAGTAGAGGGAAATGTTACATTTTACTTTGCAGTTGATTAGGATATGTATGAAAACCATCTAGAAGTTGCTATTGCTATCAATTCCATCCACTAATTAAAATGGTTTAAGGCAAGTGAAACCATCACATTCCCTCCAAATGGACACTTTCTCTCATTTGTTACCTACCCATTTCGTATCTCAGTATGGAAATGAATTAAAAACTCAAAATTCAGAAACCCAAAGAATAAAAGAAGGAAAAAGAATGCCTTGCAAAAGGCCAGTTTGGAGAATGTGCAAAATACACCAGAAATGGAGAAGAGATGCATTACCCATAAACCAACAGAATGATAGAAAAAAGGGGTGAAGTATTTAAACGTTTCTCTTTCATGAGAGAAATTTTGATGGCCTCAAACATGGGGCTGTTGTACTCGAAAATGTAGGGGTTGCTAAATTGGCCTTAGCGAAGATGGAGGGGGAAGAAGGTAGGAGAATCAACCCTAATCGTGGCCTTTGTGAAAATGACCTTCGCGAAAATGCAGTGGCTCCAAATGGGTGTATGCGCGAAGAGGGAGGGGAAGAAGAAAGAAGAAAAGGGAAATTTGAGTAATTAATACTACGTGACTGTTGGGTAATAAAATGTTGATGTGGGGTTAAACTATTTGTCACATAGTCATATCAGACAATCGTGATGGCTCATTAATTTTTTTAAGTTAAATTCTTACGGAAGGTCTAATGTGCATCAACAATATAATCGTAAGGTTTATTCTACTACTTTTAAAGTAGAGGGTTTAAAGTAAAAACTATCCAAAACTATAAGAGTTAAAATATATTTTACCCTTTAAATTAAGTGTGAAAGTGCTAAACACAATATTTTTTATATTGTGACAGATAAATATATTATCAAACTCATATATTTGATGTTTCTATTAATATTCCACAACCTGGACATACTCATTATATATATTAAGTAGATTAATAAAGGAGGGTCAAGATTAGTGAATAAAATTAAACATTAATTAGAGACCTTCAAAGTATATTATTTGTTCTCCACTTCAACATTTTTAAACTATATAAATAGTATGTTCATATTCTCCTTCTAACTCTTTTATTAACTATCCCCATACATATTTTTACTTCGTGCATTTTCACTCTCCATCTCTATAATAAAATGTTACAAAAAATAAATAACAAGGTTATGTTTATTGTTTTTTGTTTAAATAGTAAATTATCTCACAATGAAAGAACATATATTGACATAAAGTTGACATTTATCAACTGTACATTAAATTTTACGTTATGCACGTATAAAAATCAACTGAAATAAAATTATTTTAAGAATAATGTTATATAGTATAATTTCAGTCATTGAATGCTCAATTTAATAAATCTAATTTTACATATAACGTGTAAGACAGATAAGATCACGTGATGTTAAACCTATTTTACCTGAGATTGCAAATTTCAAATTTGTCATTTAATTATATTACTACCTATCATGGATTTCTTTGCATAATACTAAACAATAGAGTATCATTGGTAAGTGCTATAAGATCTCGAAGATCTCGTAAATTGAATTTTGTGCTAAATACTTCTTAAATATTACTCTCAAATACGTCTTCAAATATTTATTTTTTTGAAAATTTACGTTGATTGTACTCTTTGCAATCATAATTCGTTTTCAAAAACACTCTATAGCCGGCCACTTGTTTTTGCAAAACCTACGTCTGAAGTTGCTATTTTTTGTTTTCAAGTGGAACCTAAAGAATTCATTACTCTGAACTTTATCGGACTGCAATGATGAAGACAAAGGAAATGGCATATTCATGGTAAAATCATCCATGTTAGTGAGCATTCACCGAAGCTAGTGGCCAATTGGGTATTACTATGATATTCTAATAGTTGTCGACACGATAATACTATCTTGTGCTTCTGAATCTGAATAGTTGATCTTAATATTTTAAGGCACAAATTGAAAGATGATGGATTAGCTGCTATTCAGCGACCTTCTTGTCTATAAACCCTCTTTCCCATTTCTACTAAATAATTGACAAATCAAATCAAGCCAAGAAAAGCTAGGTACGTCTTTGTTTTGACGATTGAAGCTGTCAATATTATTTTTTTTTCTCTAAAATATGGTGCCTTTGATTTTTTTGACTAAGACGTTGTCTCTTTTGAATATACAACGATAAGGGTGTTTTGTGTAATTATGTAAGAATTTGGATTTGATCATTTTATGCTGTCTTTGTCAATTTTTAGCGTAAGACTTTGTGAAGAGCAGAGGTGAAAAATGGAGATGCTATTATTGGGTTTCTTCCTGTTCTGGCTGCTTTTCATTGCAGCTGACATTTCAGTCCATGGGCAGCTCCAAACAGGTTAGGATTTGCTTAATCGTTTCTATTATACCACTGTTTAATGGGTTAATAGGTTACTTTGAATAACTGGTGGTGCCTATGATTCTCTGTAGGATTCATAAGCATTGATTGTGGTTCTTCTAGGGAATCCTACAATGATGATGACGTTAACATTAATTATAGAGCTGATGGTCCTTACATAGATACTGGGACAAACGGGAACATCTCCTCTGAATATGCATATCCAAACAACCCCACTCTGCCTTACCCTCTTTCAGACGTTAGGAGTTTTCCCCAAGGAAACAAAAATTGCTATACTTTGGTACCTGAAGTTGACGAGGGCGGCTTGATTTTGATAAGAGCTACCTTCTTGTATGGGAATTATGACGGAGAAGACAAACTGCCGGAATTCGATCTATATCTTGATTTCAATTTCTGGACTTCTGTCAAATTTAAGAACGCTTCTGATGTTTTTACAACTGAGATTGTGACTACTGCTCGACCAAATGCAACCTATGTTTGTCTTTTTGATAAAGGTTTAGGAACTCCTTTCATATCGGCGTTGGAACTCAGACCATTACTCGGTTCAAAATATGGTAGTCAGGTTGCGAGTAATGCTTCGCTCGTGCTCATTGAAAGATTGGACATTGGGTTAAGCAACGGGACTGGTCGATATAGAGATGATAGCTATGATCGCATTTGGAACTCCTCCTATATGGCCCCTTCATGGGACCCAATCAGTACTTCTTCACCGATCGAGATTTTTGAAGATGGAAATAGATTACCATTTGAAGTTATAAGTACTGCTGCCAGGCCACGTAATGCTAGTGGATCTTTGGAGTTGCAGTGGTCAACTTCTGATCCGAATTCACAATTTTATGTTTATGTGTATTTTGCTGAACTAGAGAGGCTTCAGCGAAACCAGTCCAGAAAATTAAACGTATCCTGGAATGGAACGCCATTTTTAGGACCTTTTATTCCTAGTTACTTATATGCATCCACTCTATCCAATTCAATAGCCTTTGTGGGGACAGAACATCGAGTTTCCATTTACAGAACCGAGGATTCAATCCTTCCTCCCATTCTCAATGCTTTTGAGGTATATCTGGTCAGACGAATGGATACATTATCAACATATAGCGGGGATGGTAAGTGTTTTTGCTAATTCTTTAGTTTCACACTTAGCCTTAATCCTCTCTATTAATATGGGAGATCATGACTTAATATCATTAAGTTACTCGATAATGGCTCAACAAAGCACTTATTCTCGATATTACTAAATTAACAAAAGAAAGCATTTTCACAATCGGACCATTTATCATAAAGTTAAAACCTTCATTCACAGTTGAGCCATAGAGTAAGTGCTATGGGAGATCATGACGTAATATCGAGAATAAGTGCTTTGTTGAGCCATTATCGAGTAATTATTCTATGGGACTAAGCTGAAAATATATGCCACCTGAGAAATCGGAAAGAAAAGTTTTGTGGCTTAGTTAAGTTCAAGAATTCGAAATTTTCTAACTTTATAAGACAATCATTTCCTTGAAGGAGTTCTCCGTCAAACACATAGCTTTAGCAATCGAACACCAAGTATAGGTCATAGGTTTCAAGTTCAACCGTATCTTCAGTGTTTACCGATACAATTCTCATACTTCCATTTTTCTCCACTTTTCTAATTTTACCTTGTTATATGATTACAGTTGATGCTATCATGACTATCAAATCAACATATAGAGTGAATAAATATTGGACAGGAGATCCTTGCAAACCAGAGAATTACTCTTGGGAAGCATTAAAGTGCAATTACAGCAGCCCTCTTCCTCGAATAACTTCCCTGTGAGTTTAATCTCCTAACTGAGAACAAAGTTTTTCGTCTCATTCTTACATAAACTGCTTAATTCTTTTATGATAGGAACTTGTCCTCCAGCAGTTTGACTGGTATAATAGCGCCCTCCATTGCTAAGTTGTTACTACTGGAGTCCTTGTAAGTATGCATTGATAAGGATTTATGAACTTCAGTCCTCATTCAAACGTTTCATACATCATATTAATAGCTTGTAGCGTCTAAATCCCCCCCCCCCCCCCCCNCCCCCCCCCCCCCCCCCCGACTTGTTTTTTGCAGGGATTTATCAAATAATAACTTAATTGGAGCAGTGCCTGGGTTTCTGGACGAATTAGTATCCCTGAAGTTCTTGTAAGTATATGAAGCATGTTATGATTAAATTAAGGACTAAAACTTATAGCTAAGGCTGTATCGTTGACATGTTAGGAATTTGAAAGGCAACCAGTTGTCCGGTTCTGTTTCTCCTGCACTTATGAGAAAATCTGAGGATGGTCTACTTGAACTGAGGTATGCCTGTCTATTTGATGGTTCAAAGCTTTTAATGTTTCTTCTTTTGATTTTCTTGAAAAGAATTCTATTAATGTGGATATGATAAATTAAAATTTTGATTTGATCTTTTATTGTATATTTTCCTTTTAGGGTGGATGATCATAATATTTGTAGTACATGCAAGAAGAAGAAGAAGAATATAGTTGTTCCAGTTGTTGCGTCAATTTTATCAACGTTGGTGGTAGCTTTGATGGTGTTTCTCATATTGAAACTGAGAAAAAAGTCAGGTACTTATTAGATTCTCTTTATGGATATATCATCTGATTTCACTAATTTTGTTTCAGCTTAAAAGGACCTTGTGACTAGCAGAAGAAAGATTAGGTAATGAAACTTTTAGTTAAACGACTGAATAAAGGATTGTCGTAAAAAGAAACTTAGATTAGGAAAAGATGACATTTGATGCACAAATACTTAAAAGAGGAAAATAATAATCAGAGAGTTCTACAAAATTTATTTGAGGTTAATTTGTAATTGAAATTGGAACTGCAGGGACATTTATTTCCAATAAGAAAGGAAGATTAGCTCCAAAGAAGTCACAGTTCACTTATGCAGAAATATTAGCAATTACCAATAACTTTCAAACCATGATTGGAAAGGGAGGTTATGGATCAGTGTACCATGGCTGTATGGAAGATGGCACCCTAGTTGCAGTCAAGATGCTTTCCCCGACATCATCTCAAGGGTTCAAGGAATTCCAAGCAGAGGTTCGTTTTTTGGTTTATTCTGTGAAATTTTAGCTTTGGGAGAGTGAAAAAGAAAGACAAATGAGAGGTGAATGCTTTGAGAGTTTGAGTTACCTATTAGAGAAAATTCTTAGTCTTTATTGCTTTTTGCAGGCTGAGCTCTTGATGAGAATTCATCATAAGAACTTGGTCACTTTTATCGGATATTGCGATGAGACTGATGATTTGGCTCTCATTTACGAATACATGGCTAATGGAAACTTAAGGAATTGTCTATCAGGTACTCTAATCTATTTCTCTACCTAAGATTCTTCTTGTGGTTCAATTTTTTTATTGTGTAAGATTTTTCACACCATGTAGCTACTGATAATTGCTGTTGATTGCAGAGACGAATCCGCATACATTGAACTGGGAAATGAGACTTCAGATTGCTATAGATGCTGCCCAAGGTTAGCATCCCCAAACGTTCTGTGATTGGCAATTGGCATTTTCTCAATCTGTCAATTTGAAAAGATCTTAGTTACAGTTTGCATGGGTGCACAAGAAACATGGTCATATCTAACATATCTGTTTATGGTCCAATAATAGAATGTAATGGCGCATCTAGTTCGTAATTTGAAAGCGGGTATTTAGAAAAAAGGTGAAAAAAGGGAAACTCTGTTGTTTATGAAAAAATTTAAAAAACCCCGAAACGTGTTTGGTTTGCATTTACTGACAACTCGTTTAAAAATAGTTTTGAAAATCGGTTAAAATTACACATTGTTAGTAAACTGGTTTCTGGATCGTTTTTTTATTTGAAAAACAATCAAACTAGATGAAAAGACTTAACCAAAAAAGTTTTCAGAATCTTATATTTGCCATGAAACATCATTGCAGCAGTAAACTTCAACTAGAAATTTATGTCAATTAAACTATAAATCTATGTCTATTCAACAGAATAACTCCTCCGATAATAGATTTTCACAAATCTGTCAAATAGACGATGTTCATTTATCATATTCTTCCTAATTTGCCGATAGTAGATTGACAAATTTCTTCATACAGGATTGGAGTACTTGCATCATGGATGCAAGCCACCCATAGTACACAGGGATGTAAAATCAGCAAATATCCTCTTAAGCGAAAACTTGGATGCAAAGATAGCAGATTTTGGTCTCTCCAAAGTTTTTCTCACTGATAATCCCGCAGACATGGAAACTGCAGTCGTGGGCACCACCGGTTATCTAGATCCCGAGTAAGTCACTTTCCACGAGAAGTTTTTTGTTCTTAACTGATCCAGGCAAAATCTTACTTACCAAAAAAAACTGATCTAGGCAGTGAGTTGTTCATCATCACTTTTTATTTATTTCTATGGCCAGGTACTACATTACACATAAGTTGAGTGACAAAAGTGACGTTTATAGTTTCGGAATAGTGATTTTAGAGCTAATCACCGGAAAACGTGCAATCATAAAAAGCGACGAGCCAACACACATAATCCACTGGATCAGTCCAGAGATCAAAGAAGGGAATCTAAACAGTATTATTGATCAAAGGTTGCAAGGAGAATATGATGTTAATTCTGTCTGGAAAGCTTTAAAAGTAGCAATGGCATGCACCACACCCGCTGCGGTCACTAGAGCGACAATGACTTTTGTGTTAACAGAGTTAAAAGAGTGTTTAGAGATGGAGTTATCAAGGGGTCGAGAAAGAACTACGAAAGCAGAAGAGATTTATAATATACCGCCGTATATACTGTATTCTACAGATACTGAATCAATGACAGGCCCTTCAGCAAGATAACAGGTACAAATTGTTTTTCTGTCATTTGTATAGTTTTTGGTGTTTCTGATTTTGGTATGTGCCCATCTTAGATTTTTACATCGTGACTGATTCATCACTGGTGAAGGTTTTTGCTTGTGTAAAAATACTTTATAGACTTCAATTCAGTACTATTTTCCTTCTGTTTAATAGTTTCTTTTTTACTTCATGTAATGAGAGATTGATTGTTTATGATCTCATGAGTTCGAGCTGAGTTGGAGTATTATATACATAGAATATAAAGAAGTAAAAAATCTAACTTAACAAATATAAATAGTATACAATATGGGTTGGTGCAGTGGACAGAGATTGTGGGTTGGAGTAATTCTATGCCTATACACTCAAATTCTCTTCTTTTACCGGTTTATGTTAATTTTCTTTCATCGCAAGTTTTTTTATGGAGAATTTACGAGAATCGAACCTTAAATCACATTGAGAGAAAACGTCATAAAGAATTTATGACCAGCTGGGTTAACGATCATGATCACTATCTTCATTAAAAAGAGAATAAAGTGCATTTAAATTTCACGGTGATTCTAGAAAATACATATAGTAACAACAAAAAGAAAAGGTAGTTATATCATTATCACGTACATTAACTCGTTTGTCTTTTATTTCTATAATCGCCATCATTTTAATCAAGTATGATTTTATTTGTGTCAAGGATGATCGCGTCGAAAGCGATCTCAAATATTAAGGAATTGTTTGGTATGAGATGATAGTCAGTAAATAATTTCAAAATCAAATCAAATCGTATGATAATAGAAAAATAAAAATATTAAGGAATTGTTTGGTATGAGATGATAGTCAGTAAATAATTTCAAAATCAAATCAAATCGTATGATAATAGAAAAATAAAAATAGCCAAAAGGTTTAGAAAAATTGAGATCAACCCATACCAAAAGTAAGTAAATAAATTATTTATTCAACATCAAGTGCACAATTACCATGGTTGATTTTTAATTACCTAAAATCTAATAAATGCCAAAATGAAAAACCTAACAGCCTAGTAAGATGACATTAATAATTTTTTAAAATATGTAGAATGGAATATGGCCAAAAAATTTGGGTAATCAAATCCCAAAAGTGAACCGTCCAAACCATTCAAAGACTTAAGTTGACGGTAACCCCAATTTTCCTGTCAATTACCCTACAAATCACCCTTTTCATCAAGACATTACTTGTGATTGACAAACAATCAATCCCTAAATTATTATTATTATTTTGTTGTCGTTTTTCAACAATGGTCCCTCATTTTCTCTAGGAAATCTTTGCTGATAAGAAGGATCATTTCAAGTTGATATTATTAATAATCCTAATCAAGAATTTCCACAATATTATTGAGTAGACTCCACTTACAACATATTGAATGCTATGTTTGAATCTAATCCCTAAATAAGAAAAACTAACAATTTATTGGTAAGTGAACTTAATATTAGTGATAAAATGAAACAAACTCGAGCACCGAAAATAAACAGTACAAAATAACATTGAACGAACGGAGGCTTACTATGAACAATGTCTTAAAAATAAAGTTGTGCTATGCACAAATTGTTTGCAAATCAACAATGACTGTTTCTATAGGATACAACAATCACAATTAGTAAACAACAATTAAGCGATTTCTGCAAACTCTATGTTAGTTATCAAAACTCTATGCATCTTCAACATCTAGATGGCCCATATTTAACCAATAAATTCTACAAGTATTATATGATTATACAAATATGAAATTGAGATTAATAAACATTAACCTAACGTAAATTGTAGTCAATATAATATATCCATAGCTTAAGCCTTACATGGATATGAGAAGTCAAGATTTATGCGAGCGAGTACTACAATAATTAAAATATTATATTAGTAGGAAAATAAAAAAAGAGAACAAAAGAGAGTAAGAAACCTACCAAGTTCACAAATATATGTGTCTTACTATACGAGTGCGTTTAAATCTCGAGAAAATATAAGAAATGAAGAGAGAAGGAAAAATGAATAACAAATCAAATTTAAATTTCATGACGAGATGGGTAGGTAAGTGGTTAGTTCACCACACTCATATTATAAGATCGTAAGTTCGAGTCGAGAAACAAGATAATACCGAACATTACTAAAGTATTCTTTAAATCAGTATTCACTTAACGCGAATCACTTTAATGGATTTGTACCCAAAATGTCATCAACAACAGACGATGGAGTTGTTGAATCTGACCCACCTATTCAATTTTAGACCAATTGGAGTATAGAAAAAAAAATAAAAATATACAACATTAATGCAAAATGAAAATTACACTTAGCAGTTGAGTTGTATTTGATCTCTTTTCCTCTTTAATCAAAATACATTTTGGAGATTTGGATTTTGAGACCTACGTACTTTGAGGAGTAATGGGACTGGTCCGATTGAATTACGCATTTATCGTTGTTGAACAATGATAGAGGATCTCGATCCGTGATTATATATAGTGTATACAATTGCCTTAATCTTTGGGTTTTTGCTGTCCTTTTAAATCCATGCAAAAATAATTTCTCATTTTAAATCCATGCAAAAATTCATTACCAATCTCCTCCATAAGTCTGACATTGGATTACTCTTAACGAAATAATAAAAACTGAAAATTGATGATAGTTGCTATAAACTGACCATATATTAATTGCATGAGTGTCAACTAAACAAGGATGGGAATTCTTTCCTATTAGGACAAACACGTGAGAATCACTTTCGTCTTTAAATCTTTTTTTTTTCTATCAAACGATTCAGATATACTTTCGTCTTTGAATGCTATGTTTGAATCTAATCCCTAAATAAGAAAAACTAACAATTTATTGGTAAGTGAACTTAATATTAGTGATAAAATGAAACAAACTCGAGCACCGAAAATAAACAGTACAAAATAACATTGAACGAACGGAGNCTATTAAACGATTCAGATCTATTTTTATTTTAAACAGTTTAAAAAATGAATAGTTTAGATTAATTTTTTTATTTACATTTCAATATAAGTCTGTTCTTTTTCAATTAAACGATTCATATCCGTGAATAAAACATCATTTCTTATTTAACATCCAAGAAATAATATGTTTCCACTCAACAAACAATGTCATCAACAAAGTTCGATAAATGAAAAACAACAAAAAAAAATTTAATTTCTTTTCCAAAAATTATTCTCAAATCAATGTCAATAGATATTAAATTGACCACAGTTTTCCTCTATTCCTGCCACCGAGCCGTAAATGTTAATTATAAATCGTCCCCACCAAAACTAGGTGGAACCAAACATATGCATCAAGAACTCTAACCCACATATTGGAACTGTCATTATTCATTTGTGCATAAATATACAGACCTAATATCATTGAAATGGAATTGAACCAACTCAATTATTTTCATGGTTTAAGATCCAAATCAACGGCCAAAACCTATTTTTTATTATTTGTAAAGAAAAATAATTATTTTTATTTTTTAAATCAATCTGAACTATTTATGTCTAAGCCAACGGTCGAAAATAAACATCTCCCGTTCTGTTTGAACTAGAAATGAATCACTCCTATAAACTGAACAAACATCTCCCAATCTATTTGAACTAGAAATGAATCCCTCCCATAAACTGACGGGAGAGAGGAGAGAGATTCTTTCTATCTGTACCGTTGAGTTCATATCTACAACTCAAATTAGTTGCCTCCTATAAGCCGACGTGAGAGAGGAGAGAAGAGAGATGTTTCTTCGATCTACACCGTTTGAGCCCATATCTACAACTCAAATTCGTTGACAAAAACGCTGTTCTTTAACTAAATCATATCTAGACTAGATGAAACATAACCACCGCTGATAGCCTGCTTATAACATGAGGAGTTCTTGATCCTTGTGGAACTAAATGTTAGTTTTTGGTGGAAAAAATGAAGTGAGTCTCCATCATGCACGCATATCATTAAAGCAAAGTCCAACTCCATGACCACCATTATAATTAAATCTTTCACCTCACACTATGTTTATGGCCCTCCAAAAATCTCACTCATTTGCCCTTTCTGTACACTAAAGCTTAAACAATTCATGATTCACCCACAGAAAGCAAAATCACACATCACAAGTTAAACTACTTCAACTTTTTACCACATAAACATGGTTTACCCATCTCTATCCACTTAGCAAAACAGTTCATGATCTAAAATTCCGTGAGTAAAATTGGAGAAGTAAGGCCCTTATCTGCAAATACAACGAGTCTTCTCCAAATACTGTGCATTTACATTAACAGTTACCATTATTTTCTGTCTGAGCTCAGAGATATTAAGTCCTGTTTCGTTAATTTCAACAATACCCATCACAAGATGCTGACAGTAGAGAGAACTGCAATTCTCCAAACTCTTCCAAACCATATAGAGTTATAATTATAAATGAAAATTTACACTAAATCTTACAGCAAACAGACACCAACTCTGCAATTACTGTCCCTTTTAATGCAGACATCTACAAAAGTTGACTGTTCTTATTGTTAGGCTAAAATATTACTAGATATAGTAATTACCAACAAGAGAAGGTAAAGAAACTAACGAGAGAGAGAGAGAGAGAGAGAGAGAGAGAGAGAGAGAGAGAGGGGGGGGGGAGGTCATAAGCAAAAAGAAGGGTAAGTGATAGAACTTAGAAGAAATGACATATTACATTAATAATAATAATTGCATTAGCTTAGAGCATACATAATGGAAATTTTTTACAATCACAATCGATCAGAGAGACCGAAGACAGAGTCATAATAAACATAATTAAAATAGGGAATAATCCTCTTCATCAACTAGCTATACAAAAAAAACTGGCGATTTCTTCCCCTGATT
This sequence comes from Datisca glomerata, assembly GCA_003255025.1. Lineage (NCBI taxonomy): Eukaryota > Viridiplantae > Streptophyta > Magnoliopsida > Cucurbitales > Datiscaceae > Datisca > Datisca glomerata. Next base: position 2,555,344 of record QANY01009435.1, read on the forward strand.
CAATGCAATTACTTTAAATTGTTCAGTAATTTACCTGAAAACGAGTTCCTATTTTCACACTTACAGATTCATAATATTTACAGAGATATACTTAAGCACCTTCTTCTTGCTTCAAAATTCAAAAATTCCATCTTCCTCACTTCACCATGAGGAACCCAAAAAAGTAAAACAGTCGAAATGATGGATCCAAAATAGAATCAAACCGAGTTAGCATGAAATCAGAGAGAATCCTTAACGAGCCAACTTTTGAAAGATAACGACCACCAACTTTGGAGGCTTAGTCCACCAGCTCTGTGACCCAATCAACATCCGGTGCTCCAGATGAATCCACCCGATCCACAGAGTTTTCCTTGCTCAGTTTTTCAAACATCTTCGCACGCAGTCCCCTTCCAGACTCTACTCGCTCCATCGCCGGCTCCTCCTCCAGACCTTGCTCCCAAATATCCAGATACCCAATTCCGGGACGAGTTGGTGCCACAGTAGGAGTGTTGGGCAGGCTACAGAAATCGGGTCGAAGCATGGATCCCCTTGGAGATCCTAAGACAGGAGACCCGATTTGAACATTCCAGGAGGAGGGTAAGGATTTGACCTTACCAATCTGCAAGTTACGCAAGGACGCTACCACTTCACTGATTGAGCTAGAACCGAAGGACCTACTCAGCGACTGAGTCATGGGTGACATCGGCGGAGACTCCACCAGAGGAGTAACCGGCGGTGAAATCGACGGAGAGGAGAGAAACGGCAGCGATTTCACACAGGAAGCTTCAAGAGCTTGTCGCAGAGGCGAGCCGTCATATGAATGGGCCGCGTTAGCACTCCTCGGACTCTGGTGAGGCAAAACTCTGAGTTGTTCAGGCGTGTGAGCAAAGAAGCAGACCCTCCTCTGACAGCTGGTCCCGTCCTTGCATGGCTGTGTTCGATAGCGCGCCGGGTGGAGCCAGCACTCAAACACACCATGAGCGAACTCGCACGAGTCACCCTTCTTGCAATTCCCCTTTCGAAAATCCGGGCAAGCCGTACCCGAATAGTGATACTTCCTCGGGTCTCTCCGGCGTGCCTTCTCACCTGGATGGGCGTACGGACACTCAGTCCAATCATGAGACCTTCCTCGAGCGCACCGCCTTATTTTGAACTCGAACATCCTGAAATGGTCGCAGGAGTATGCGTCAACGGGAGAATCCGATTCCCGACCGAAAACCTCAGAGTCAGAGTCCATGTCCGGTTCATTCGAAGGCAAGTAACGCTGAAGCGCCGTAAAGGCTTCCTGAAGATGATGGGGAGAGTAGTCACCGTCGTTGGCATTGCCGTCAGAGTTGACCGATACACCGCTCAAAGGGTAAGGACAGTACATCTCTGCCGTATGATCGTCGACTAACGTCCACGGAGGAACGTGGACCGTTGGATTAGCGCGGTGTGGTTCACCCAGCATCATTTTGGAGGGGTTTGGCGGTTTAAGTTTTTCCACTGAAACACCGCTACTGGCTCGTTGCTTATAAACTGCTTGCGGAGTCGGTTCAAACCATGGTTGGGTTAACTAACCACGATTAAGTTCATAAACGAGGAGCATTTAATTAACTGCGGTGAAAAGTTTAGAAAATTCTCCGTAACGAGACTTTTACTTTAAAACCAAGACAACCGCCTGTGGAAGAGACTCGCGTCCAATTTTCTATTTGTCGTTGATTGTTTCAGAAGAAGATGAGACGTGGCATTACATCAGTGACAGTAAGATGTAAAAATCGACCATGCTGTTTGTTAAACACTTCCAAGGTGAGAATGGGACTTTTATTTTGTTTGTTTTTTAATTCCTGATGACCGTTCCTATTCAAGTTCCCATAGTCTTTTTTAAAGCGGTGGAGCGAGTGATACGCAATACACAGATATTTTTTGCTCTTTATACAATTTGTTTTCTTTAGCTGTTGGCTTAGAAAATTTAACTACAAAGCTAAAGCTCCGTAGTTATTCCATATATAATAAGGCTTTTAACATCGTAACATCCTCAATTTTAACTTAAAATTAATAAACTCCTCTAATCTTTAAGGATTTTTTTTTCGAAAAATGGTATTTTAAAAATGGTAACTTAAAATTAACAAACAATTTGTTTGTCCAAATTGTTTTAGAAACTGAAACTTATTTTACATGAAGGGGTAAAAAAATTCTTTTCATAAGCCAAAAATGTTCTATTCTCCAAAAAAAAATTGTTGACCCATCTTCCAAAATGTTTTTTTCAAAAGGTATTTTTATCCAATAAACAAATCTTCAACTTTAACATGTTTTTTTAGTGTTATAATATATCAATATTGATAATATATATATATTGAAAACATTTCATCTTCCTTGGATTAATAAATAGTTCGCACAAAATAATAAATTTATATTCGTGCTTTAAAATTTGGTGTAAATTCAAATGTAAAAAGATAAAACTATTAAAGTTCATAAATTTATTTTAGATCATTAGAGTGTTAATGCAAATAATTAAATGTGTTATTGAATTTTATTATTGTGGCTAGTTTAATCATTTACTAGTTTTTTGCTAGCTAAATAAAGATATTGTTGAAGCCGCCGATGCAACAAGACACGCGTCCATAGATAACAAGATGGAAACTTTCAGACCATAAACAAAATAACCTAAAGAGCAATGATGGTCGGTTGTATTGTTTAAGGGTCTCTAATGCCTAAATCATAAGTTTTCAAACATTTGTGCAGAGGTACGTTAAGTCTAATTTGAGCTTACCTTCACGTCGGGTAGGGAAGGGATATTTATAGTTGAGTCCTACCGTGTGAGATGTGTTGGGGAAGCTTGATGAGGTGACACCTGGCACCTATGGACAGGTACGAATGTGGCATTTAATGCCACTATCCCCCCGTTAAGAGTTCAATTCCATATTTATAGTTGAGTAATAATGAAATTAATAAATATTATTATTTAATTAAAAAATTTAATTAATAATCTGATTTATTGGAGCTTAGGATTATAGGCTCATGGTCTCCAAGTCACATCTGTACTACACAGTCTAAGATATGANGGAGGTGGCATTTAATGCCACTATCCCCCCGAGATGACATATAGGGGCGACATTCAATGTTGATGTGCCTCGAGTTAACGCGAGAGGAGGTGAAGTGATATGATGAAGGCTGGTCTGACATGTCTTTATGACGACTGGACATGCTGGAATGCGAGTCCAATAATGGGAAGCCATGTGGAGACTCACTTTCAGGGTTAATGATAGCGCCGTCTGTTAGAATTATGTCTATAAAATATAGTGTAATAACTATTTATGAGTATTTAGTTATTTCTCAGACATTTTGTATTACCAAATTTAATGAATAAGTAAAATTTTTTTTAATTAAAGTGTGTTTATAATTTACTCATGTCATCAAACTATTATCAACGTAAGAATAGTAAAGACAGAGGAGTCTTCCAAACAAACTCTTCTGAAATAGTTCAGAACGCTATTCGTAGTCATAGGATCGACTGTTTGGTTGAACTAATGGATGCCAGTCTTGGGGCGTGGAAGTGGAGACTCAAATGATGGTTACCTAGACGTGTTTTAGAACATGTTGAATAGACTAGTAATAAAGTAGTTTAGAGCAAAAATTATTTATCTAGCTCTAAATCTAATTGTTACACCTTAAGGGTATTTTTATAATTACTTTAATCCTGGGGTGAATACGTAGCTTGACTTAGTTACTTGCGATCTTTGATACGTCAAATGGGTGAGTTCGAATTGGCAAACAATTTCTCGACTGTTGGGATCGTAATTTAACTATGTTAAAGTTACATGATTCATAGATATGAAAATTCATGGTTGGATTGCGAAGGCAACAATATCACCTTAAACTTTATTGATGAGCGTGTGAATAAATAAACCGGGCCTGTTATTCAATGAATTGAGTAATTGATTAAAACTTATGAATTGTACGAGACAATTCATTATTATGTCTTTCTCATTCATAGTAAAAAATGAGTTAAGAAAATAATAATAAGAGGGGTAAAATGATAATTTTATATCCCCTCCATTGTTACTGATATTCACGATGGATAATATGTTAAAATATTTTGTGGACTGTCAAATAAAAGAGTTTATTTGAACCAACAGAAAATGTAGTGCGCATGAATCGAGAGTTGATTCGGCATCGAACCTATAGTGGAGTCGTATAATGTCATGATTAAATAGGTCGAAAATTTATAAAGATAAACTCGCCAGGTATTTGGCCTTTAGCTTTGTTCATGTGGGTCCATTCGGTTTCAGGAATAGCTCATGAGAACATAAATAGAAGAAACGATATCAGTTGAACCAAAATGTATTTTCTTGCCAAGGTGTATTTCCTACACTCATATGTGATGATTAGTTAAGTGTGATTAATTATATTAAAATTAATTAATTTATTATTTTTTAATTATTAGATAATTAGTAAATAAAAATAAAATAATTAATTAATTGATAGAGATAAATTAGATTTATCAATTAGATTGATGAATTTTGATACAACACAAACTCTAAAACAAAATTTGGCCATGGCGGTTATTTTAGGGTTAATTTTCAGAAATTTAAAATTTAGGGGTATATTTACAAATTTTTAAAATTAATAACTATATATATATGATAGCAATATGATTGCAACACGAACTAGAACATGGTAATTGATACTAATCAATACAGTGTAATTACACACAGAGAAAAAAAAGTTTTCCTCCCCCCTCACATGTTGCCACTGAATTTCAAATTGAAGGAAGAAAATTTTAATTTTTCTTATTCAATCGTTTTGAGAGTCCACACTTAGTTACTAAACAAATTCTCGGAAGATATATTTATGAAATTAACGAGTGGTTATTGGTGTGAAGAAAATTTTGGGAAACTGGTTCTTGAAGATCATACTTGGATTTTAGTTTTTGAAGATCAAGCTTGAGGATTTGGATCTTGAAGTTTGAAGAACGTGAAAAACGAATACAAGGATTCCACCAATTCAGAAATTTCTGATACATCACAAAGGTGAAAATCGTTCAACCCTTTTCTATTCTTTTAAATATTTGATATGCATGATCATTTGTTACTTTTGTTTTTAATTATTCAATTCAATTAAATAAGTTTTAGAAACAATTCATGATTCAAACTTGTTTTTCTTTAATTTTAAAATCACAGATCCAACAATTGGTGTCAGAGCCATATGTTCTTGATTATACATATAGATATTTGAAATGAACGTAACGATAAATTTGTTGATATTTGCATATATTTGTGTATGGTAGATTCAAATTTGTTTGAATGTGTTATGTGATTGGATCATTATCTATTGGCTCTTGGCATTTTTGCTTTTAATTTAGAATTGACGTACGCTGGATTTGAGACATAAGATTTTATGTAATTTCTTCTATCGCAAAAGTTATAACTTTTAATAAATTAGATGTATAATCGTCGCCGCCTCGAAAACTGAAAAAGTCACTGGAAGTTGCCGCTAGCGAAAAAGTCACTGGAACGTAGCCGCCGCCAAACACTGCACCCACCGCCGTGCCGCACCGCCTCCTGCTGTACACTGTCGTGCCCTGCATGGTGACTAGAGGTTATGAAACCCTAAGCGATAACAATTTAGGTTTAGAAAACCCTGTAATATTTCACAAAAATCTCATCTTTTATCTTTAAAATTTTGAATTTTAGATTTTAAATGAATAAAAAATAATTAAGATTCAAAATATAATTATCTAATTTTATCTATTTATCATTTAAACTTTGAATTCAAAAGATAATTATTTATTTTGTCATTTAAATTTTAGATTTTCAATTCAAAAGGATAATTACCCATTTTACATTTTGAATTTTGAATTTAAGAGATAATTATCCATTTATTTTTTTATCTTTTAAATTTTAAAAGGATAATTAATGCAATTATTTAATTAGAAAAATAGTTTTTTAAGTAGAGAGTTTTGGTCAAAGTTAAAATTTGAATTTTTAAAATTTGAATTTTGAATTTCGAATTTAAATTTTGAAATTGGAAATTTGAATTTAAATTTTGAATTTTAAATTTTAAAATGGGAATGGACTTTTTTTTGTAAAGAGTTACAAATTAATGGAACTTCCTGAAAGACAATGAGACGATTACAGAGGCCATGAAAACTATTATTTAAATTATTGTAGTTTAATTATTATTCTTTTTATGGGTTGAAATTAGAAATGAGTACATGTACATGCATCATTATAGTTTAATTTATAATAGATTATAATTTAAATAAAATGAAAATTTTATAAAAGCTATCAATTTTAAATTAGGATTTATTTTTTATAAAAGTTTATAAATTGAAACTTATTTTTTCAAATTAATAAAGAGTTATGTTTTTTGAAAAAGCAACGAAAAATCCATTCTTTCCAAAAACTAAGTGGGAGGGTCGTTTGCGTTGAAACGTTCTCAAGGTCCCCAACGCACTTGATTGTGGCACGAGAAATGATTTAGAGCCTCCCTACTGGTCTTCTCTTCCGTTGGAGAAACTTTAGAATCGTGTCGTTTTGAGTCATTGAGTTGCTTAAGAAGCTAAAACTTGTAAATGAAGTAGTGATGCAGGACTGTTCCTAGACGGACTGTTAGTTCATAACAACCTTTAAAGCCGATGCGTTGGTTAAGCATTAAGATCGAAGCACATTAGAATCCATCATAAGGGCTAGTCAATGGGGCTAAGGTGATCAAAACCATTGGTGATTGAAAAAGCTAGACGTAGTGACATGTTGAGAAGCGTTAACCAAACGAGAAGAGTCTATCGTTGTTGATCGTACCATCGTGGAAGAAATATTTTTATTAGGTTTTTAAATATTTAAGTATTTGCATCATGCATCATACTTTCCTAAATGATTAAGTATTTATTTTCACTACTTTATTTATTCTTTTCAGTAATCATGTTGCTATCCTCACTCTATACTATCTTAAACGCGAACAAACTTACTAGTGAAAATTTCATAGATTGGAAATGTAATCTTGATATCGTGCTGAAGGTAGAAAAACACAAGTTTGTGCTCACCACCCCTCGTCCCCTTGACCCAATTGCTGAATCGACTCAAGAGGAAAAATGATGCTTATGCTTCTTGGCTGCATTCCGATGAGATCGTCAGATGCTACATCTTGGCTTCTATTAGCAATGTGTTGCAACAACACATCAGGACGTGGAAACTGCCGCTGATATGATGTTGAACATCACCGAAATGTTTAAAGATCTCGGTCTTCAAGCCAAACAGGCAGCTGTGCGAAACTTCATGAATTGCAGGATGAAACCTGGAATTCCTGTCAGAGAATATATGACGCTGATCATTAGTTATCTGAATGAGAGATGGAGATAATGGGTGCTAAGGTAGATAGCGAGACATAAGTTGATATGATGCTTGAGACTCTGTCTGACACTTTTGAGAACTTCAAACTTAATTATTCGATGATGAAGGAACTATAAGCTACTGAGACCTTATTTCTGAAGGGCAAGAGGAAGACTAGAGAGGTAAAATTTACTGAAAGTAAGTCTTCCACCTCTGACACCAAAATGCAACACATGAGAGGTCCAAGAAGGCTAAGAAGCAGAATTCAAAAGCTGCGAAAAGTAAGGGCACTGTAAAAGTAGACATGTTGAAAGAAAAGTTCATCATTGTGGAGCCGCTGATCATTGAAAACGCAACTGCCTAGTCCATCTCAAAAAGTTGAGATCTAAAGGTATAATACTTATTACTGAGGCTTGTTATGTGACTGACTCTATTTTTTCTTACATTGTAGACTCTGCAGCCACTAACCATATATGTTGTTCCCAGCAAGGGTTCGAGAAAATCAAAAGGCTTGATGACGGCGAATTCAACTTCCATTGAAATAATGGATACTAGTATCAGTTCTATCTATGTAAACTATTAAATTGTCATTTGATAACATTTTTATGGTTTTACATGATGTTTATTATATCCCAGTTTTTGGGAAGAGAATAACCTGATTTAAGTAGCTAGTTTAATTGAGCAAGAATTCAATTTGAATTTGATTGATAAATATATTGGTAGTTTTAGAAATGACTGCTTAATTACTACTACACGTTTGATAAATAAACTATTTTACGTAAAAACCAATAGTTCTAATGATATGTGACATTGTAACGAATGTTGATTCACAAAGGGATAGTAAAACGTTGAAGTTTGACTCAACCGATCTAACCTATTTGTGACACTTACGCCTTGGGCATAATTAGTCTGGACATGATAAAAGACTTATGAAAGATGATCCTTTGCAAACTTTAAGTGTGGGATCACTACCAACATGTGAATCCTGTATAGAAGATAAAATGACCAAGATACCCTTTTCAACAAAGGGTAAAAAAGTCACTCAATGCCTTGAACTCGTACATAGTGATGTATGTGGGCCATTGAATGTCCAAGTAAGAAGAGGTTATGAATACTTCAAAACCTTCACTGATAACTACTCACATTTTGTTCATGTTTATCTAATGCATCAAAAGTTTGTAACCTTTGAAAAGTTCAAGAGTATAAGGCTATGGTTGAGAAGAAATTAGATAAATAAATCAAAATGCTACGATCCGATCTTGGTGGAGAGTACTTGCTAGGAGAGTTTGAAGACTTTCTTAAGGAAGAAGGTTTTCTTAAGGAAGAAGGTATTCTTTCTTAGCTTATAACACCTGGCACTCCAGGACAGAATGGTGTGTCAGAGAGAAGGAATCAGATTCTAATAGATATGGTTAGATCTATGATGAGTAGTTACTCATCCCTCCCAAATTCATTATGGGGATATGCCTTGGAAACAACAACGTACATCCTAAACCAACTTCCATCAAAGTTGGTGCCTGAAACGCCATATGAAAAATGGAATGGACGAGTCGTTCGTTAACCACCTTAGAATATGAGGGTGCACATCACGTGGTCTGAAATAGAAGACAGGTAAGTTGGCCAGTCGATCAGAATTATGCATGTTTATAGGATATCCCAAGGGAACGAATGGATATATCTTTTATAGTCCAACTAACAGGAAAACACTCCCTAGCACGAATGCACGGAAGATTATATAAGAATTGTGAAGTCAAGAAGCACTCTTGTGTTAGAGGAATTATTGAGTGGGAGGACACCGAATCCCCAATCAGGAACTGTTTTTGATTCAATAATGTAAGAACCACAACAAGGGCCAGTGCCTATGAAACCTCGACGTAGTAGGAGGGTTGTGAGATAGCTTGACAGGTACATGTCTTATGAAGATTCCTTAACAACGGTCTCAGATAAGGATAATGATGAACTTGTCTCTTACTCTTAGGCCATGGTTGGTCCTAAAGCAAATCTATTGTAAGAATGAACGTTTAGATACAATTGATGTACTCGAATAGAGTCTGGAAACTTGTAGATCCTCCTGAAGGGGTAAAACCCGCAGGGTGTAAATAGATTTATAAGAAAAAGAGAGGTCCGAATGGAAATGTGAAGACATTCAAAACTAGGTTAGTAGCCAATGGCTATACCCAAAAGAAAGGTATAGATTATAGGGATATCTTCTCGTCGGTAGCCATGCTTGAATCCATTCAAATTCTCCTGTCCATTATTGCTGCCCTCAATTATGAAATCTAGCAGATGGACGTCAAGGCTGCTTTTCTGAATGGCAATCTTGATGAGCGCATTTATATGGCTCAACTAGACGGGTTCATGGAGGAAGACCAAGAGGGTAAAGTTTTTGAACTGCAGAAGTCCATTTATGGAAAAACATGCGTCACAATCATGGAATATTAGATTCAACAAAACTGTTAAGAACTATGGTTTTGAACAATTAGTGATTGAGCCCTGTGTGTATAAGCTGATACACGAAGGGAAGGTGTTTTTTCTAGTTTTGTACGTAGATGATATTCTACTCATTAGGAATGATGTAGGACAATTATCTAATATCAAGATTTGGCTTGCAAAGCAATTTGATATGAAGGATCTTGGAGAAGTTTCATTTGTCTTATGCATTCAAATCTTTCAAGGTACATGCAATTAGCACTGTCTCAAGCATCTTATATTAATATGTTGTTGGATCGATTGAGTATGGAAAACTCTAAGAAATGATTTATTCCTTTAGACATGAAGTCAGTTTCTTCAAAGAGCATTCTCCCTAGATGCCTCAAGAACAAGAAAATATGAGAAAGATTCCTTATGCCTCAGCCATAGGAAGTCTCAGGTATGTGATACTTTGCACTAGGCCAGACATTTGCTATGTCGTGGAGGTGGTGAGTCATTTCCAATTTAAAGGAATCGAGCATTGGAATGTTCTCATGCATATCCTTAAGTATCTAAGGAGAACAAGGAACTACATGCTTGTGTATTCTGGTACTGACTTAAATATGATGGGGTATACTGATTCTAATTTTAAGCATATCAGGATTCTAGGATATCCACTTCTGGATCAATGTTCATCCTGAATATGTGGCAGCTTGTAAAGCTGCTAAGGAGGTTGTATGGCTTAGAAAGTTCTTGAAGATTCTAGAAATTGTTCCAAAAGCTGACAAGCCCATGACACTTTATTGCGATAACAGTGGTGCTGTAACAAATTAGAAGGAACCAAGGAGCCACAAAAGAATTAAACACATAGAGCGTAAATATCACATGATTAGAGAAATTGTTTAGCATGGAGATATTGTAGTAACACACATATCGACGGTCAACAATCTCTCAGATCTATTCACAAAAACATTAAGTAATAAAGTTTTTTAAGGTCATCTGGAGGGCATGGAGATACGAGATTGTACACGCATACATTAGTCTAAGTGGGTGATTGTTGGAATTATGCTTATAAAGTAGGGTGCAATAACTATTTGTGAGTGTTTAGTTATTTCTCAAACATTTTGTATTACTAAATTTAATGAATAAATAAAATTTTTCCTTTAATTAAAGTGTGTTTATAATTTATTCAAGTCCTAGAACTATTATCAACGTAAGAAGAGTAAAGACAGAGGGGTCTTCCAAACAAACTCTTCTGAAATAGTTCAGAACATTATTCGTAGTCTTAGGATCGACTGTATAATCGAATCCGATCACGATTATTAGGTTGAACCAATGAATGTCAGTCTTGGGGCATGGGAGTGAAGACTCAAATGGTTAACCTATTCTTGTTATGAAATATGTTGAATAAATCGGTAACAAATTAGCTTAGAGCAAAAATCATTTACCTAGCTCTAAATCTAATTGTTACACCTTAAAGATATTTTTATAATTATCTTAATCCTGAGGTGAATACGTAGCTTGACTTAGTTATTTGCGAACTTAGATATATCAAATGAGTGAGTTTGAATTGATGGACAATATCTCAACTATTGGGATCGTATTCAACTATGTTGGAGTTGCGTGATTCACATATATGAAAATTCGTGGTTGGTTTGCGAAAGCAACAATATCACCTTATGCTTTATTGACGGGTGTGTGAATAAATAAACCGGGCCTTGCATTCAATGAATTGAGTCATTGATTAAGGTTTGTGAATTGTACGAGGCAATTCACTATTATGTCTTTCTTATTCACAATCAATAAATGAGTTAAGGAAATAATAACAAGAGGGGTAAAATGATAATTTTACATCCATGCTCTTTTACTGATATGCATGATGGGTAATATGTTAGAATATTCTTTGAACCGTGAAACAAAAGAGTTTATTTACACCGACAGAAAATATAGCGCGCTTGAATCGAGAGTTGATTTGACATCGAACCTATAATGGAGTCGTACGATGTAAGGATTAAATAGGTCGGGAACTTAGAGAGATAAATTCGTCGGGTATTTGAATCCTATAGCTTTGTTGATATGGGTCCATTCGATTTCAGGAATAGCTCATGAGAACAGAAATAGAAGAAACGATTTCAGCTGGACTAGAATGTATTTTGGCGCCAAAGTGTATTTCTTACACTCATGTGTGATGGGTGTTGTCACTTAATTAGTTAAGTGTGATCAATTGTATTGAAATTAATTAATTTATTATTTTATAATTATTGGATAATTAATAAATAAAAAAATTAATTAATTCATTGATAGAAATCAATTAGATTTATTAATTGGATTGATGAATTATGATACAACACAAACTCTAAGAGGATATATACAAACTTCGGTCATGGTGGTTATTTTGGAGTTAAAATTTGAAAATTTTAAATATAAGGGTATATTAACAAATTTTCTAAAATTAATAATTATATATATGTGATAGTAATTTGATTGTCACACGAATTGTATTAGATACAACACAACTCTAGAACATAATAATTGATACTGATCAATACAGTGTGTAATTAAACAGAGAGAGAAAAAGAGTTTTCTCCCACCCCCCTCACATGTTGCAGCCGAATTTCAAATTGACGAAAGAAAAATTTGATCCAATCATTTTGAGATCCCACACTTAGTTCCTAAACAAATTCTCATGAGATATATTTATAAAATTAGCGAGTGATTACTGGTGTGAAGAAAATTTTGGGAAATTGGTTCTTGAAGACTGTACTTGGATTTTGGTTCTTGAAGATCAAGCTTGAAGATTTGGATCTTGAAGTTTGATGAACGTGAAGAACAAATACAAAGATTTTACCAATTCAGAAAATCTCTGATACATCGCAAATGTGAAAATTATTTCAACCTTTTTCTATTTGTCTAAATATATGATATGCATGATCATTTGTTGTTTGGTTTTTAATTATTCAATTCGATTAAATAAGTTTTAATTTTTTTTATATTCTACCCACGAACCGTTCGTGGTTCAAACTTATTTTTCTTTAATTTTAAAACTACCGATCCAACACAGACGTGGGGTGGGCCCTCAAGGTCCTTGGCTGGGCTTGATCCGTCTGTGGTCTTCTTTAGCTCTAGCTCATATCTCTGACCTGTTAGGTTTCTAAGGAGAGGTTAATCTGTATGTATCTTAGGTGATGAAGCTCTATCGAGCCTGGTCAGCGAAGATTCCTTTTTTCTGGGACACATGTCGTTGTTCCATTGGATTACAGAAAATACACATAACTAGGGGTGAAAATTTTGGTATCTAACTGAACGAACCGAAAGTGATCGGTTTGGTCGATTATATAAGGTACCTCAGGTTTGTTTGGTTTGGCTCGAAAAAATATGTGATTTCGAATCGAAATGAACTGAATCGCATATGTAAAATGACATCGTTTTATACCCCTGTGCAGTTTCACTTCAATACTCTTTAATACGAAGTCTTTTTGAGCCTCTAACCCCATATATAACCTGAAAAATTATGGTTAGTGTCATTTTCCCAATATTCCCTTCCCTCCCGACTCTCATATGCAGCAGCTTTTACTCTTCGAACAACTTCTTCTCTTCAACGAAGAGTCTTCATCTTCTTTGCGAATCCTTGAAGTTGAAACTGCTTCTTCACAAAATCGCTCAGTCAACGAGTCCTTCTTCCTCACGAAGTTGAAACCCTAATCGTTCTTCTGCCTTTTCCACGAATCCTTGAAGTTGAAACCCTAATCATTCTTCTGCTTTTTCCACGAATCCTTGAAGTTGAAACCCTAATCGTTCTTCTGCTCCCGATTCCTTCTTCTGTGTTTAGAGGTTTGTTTTTACTTCTCTATCTTAGTCTCTTAGATCTGGTTTAGATTTTTTGTTTACTGCGTTTAGATCTAAGTCGATTTTACTGCTCTATGGTTTAGATCTGTTTGTATTTCTTCATCAATGTCAAAGAATTTCCCTTGTGTTTTTCTGGAATAAATAAAGAATCTTCCTTACGTTTCTGCATCTACTGATATTGATTCAATCATCACATTCCCATTTGATAATTTTTTTTTGCGTTTTTCTTCATAAAAGATGAATGATTCGAATAGTTTAGTTTAATTTTTTTTAGAATTTTGAGAAAAAATTCTCTACTGTCCTTTATGAGAATATGCTCAATTACTAAGAATTGCTAAATTTCTTGAGGAGATGATAACATTGTAATACCCCAAGCATTATTAAGGGTAATTTTATAATTTAAAACCCCCACCCACACAATATAAACACTACACCCTAGTGTAACCACCCCCCTTCTCCATTTCTTTTTCACGAACCCCTCCCTTGTAACTGATATTCTCTCTTTCTTTTACAATTTCTCTTCCCCATCGGACCCCACTCTGCCTGCTTCCCCGTTGTTCAATTTCACCTCTTCAACGTCTTGATTCTATAAGTATGATTTATCTTCTTTCTTGCCTTTCTTTTTTAATTTTTATTTCATCTTTTCTCTCTCTATTCAACTTAGATGTTTGATTAATGTGTTGATGCTTCAATCTGTAAATTTGTTCTCCAATTTCAGTTATTTAATCTTTGATTTTCGTCTATGTTTTTTGGGTCTCTGCATCACCGCCTACAAGCTTCAGTTTGGTAAGCTTTATGTTCTCCTTTCTTTTTCTATCTCTGTTTTATGGTTACCCATTGTTCCTTCATCTCCCTATCTCTCTCTCTCACTCACTCTTAATAGTTACCTACAAGTCTATATAAGAAAAAAAACAGGATGCCCATGACGTGACTATTCCACCAAAAAGTTTTCTTTTAGTTCAAAATAATCGATATGTAGAATCAGAACAAGTGATTGCTGAGATTCACACGGAAACATACACTTTCAATTTTAAAGAGAGGGTTCGAACACATATTTATTTTGACTCAGAGGGAGAAATGCACTGGAGTACCGATGTGTATCAGGCTCGATCATGATATTTCACTCATGATCGTTCTCCCTCTCTCTCAGATATTTTCTCTCCTTCTATTTCGTTCCCTCTGTCTCTCCCTCTATTTCTCTCTCTGTCTGTCTCTCTCTCTCCCCCATCACCAGTGGTGGCACGATATCATCTTTTCCCCCTCCCTTGTTATTCCTTTTCCTTTCCCCTATTTTTAGACTGCCACTAAGTCTTGCAACCCAGTTGGTTGCTAACCCAGTTCGTCATGACTAACCCAGATTTCACGCAATGAATTGATACAAAAAAAGTTTAACCCAAAAAAGTTTAACCCAACCAATCAGAACCGGCTCAACTCAACCAGACCGAAGCCGCTTCACCCTAATAAAAATGAATCGATTTAGACCGCGCCGAACCTAGTTAAATCGGTCTGAAGCACTTGATCAGTTTACACCCGGTATATTTCCCACATCTTTCTGCCCTCACTCGCCCTCCTAGTTAATTAAATAATTGTAGTTATTATACAATTATTTTGTGATATGGGATCCTTGGATTTTAGGCCATTAGTTACTGAATGTAATTCGTAGCAATCCAGGTGAGTGGACTTACATAGTAATTTGATTCATATGTTATGAATGTAGCATATTTAATTTATTATTGCTTTTATTAATTTCTTTCTACTGCTAAATCTTATGATCAATTGTTTTCTTTATTTTTCAATATCAGTCCAATTAATTATCATGTTCTATATAATTAGATTTTGCATTTTACAAGCATTAGTTATAAAGTTTATGTTCATGAATAAGTTGCATGATAGTCACGATTACAAGTTACCACGAATCATGAAATTAACTCAAGTAATAGGATAAGTAAATAAGAGGTATACTTAGACATATCTCTTGGTTTTACAAGTAACTAGATTGTTCACGTCATGTTATCAACTATACGGTTAAGTGTCACCATGTTCATGTCAGCGTCCTTAAGGTTCATATAATCTTAAGTGACACTACTTCATGACACCTATTCCGTCATGTTCACGTTCATGTTACAAGTTCAAGTTCAAGTGTGAATCAAGTTCAAGTGGGGAATATGGTTAGTCAAATAATGATCAGACAAGTTACAAGTACAAGTTTAAGCTACATGATAATCATGAAATTCAGCTATGATAATTACAAGTACATTATGTGACTAAATTATTAAGTGAATACAATAAATTACAGTTGGATGAGTTACATGTTTATATTTTATGTTATGTGAAGCTTATTAGTATGTAAGTTTACTTGCTAAGTATTTTTAATACTCATTACCCCATAGATGATTGTGTTCTAGGTGATGGCGAACAGCAGGAGTGAGGGACTACCATAGCCAGCATAATCAGGAAATTTCCAGTAAATTATGATTATATGACATTACAGACATATTTTTAGTTAACTTACAGCTGATTTAGAAATTTATGAATTTTCATGTTTTAGTCTACGATAATATGTTTGACTTTCATGTTTTATGGATTTTCACGATTGACTTTATTACAGATTAATATATCATTTTTTATTGTTTATTGTGTAGACATTCTCTTAAAATAATTTTAAGCTTCCGTCATTTAATGTTAAAGTTAGGAGAAAAATTTGGGTTTTCAATGTGGAGATTTTTTCAAATTAGGGTTTCAATTTAATTGGGGATTTTTGAATCGTGAAATTACATGCACGTTTAACCCTCAGAAATTGGTGTTACAGTTTGGTATCAGAGCAAATGTTATAGATTCTATAGACATTTTGTAACAAAAAGTATGGCATGTCGCTTAATATGCTCCTCCTCACCTTAAAGGTCAGGTATGTATAGGATAATTGTCTCAATTATCGAATAAGTATGTTTATGTTATGTGTACGTATGGTATGTTTATGTATGATGCATGTGATAATATTTAGACACGTATAATAAGTTTTGAGTTTCATCATAGTAGCGCGATGATTTCCTCAAGATGCGACAATAATGATTATGGTTGTTTGTCATTGAATACGTTTAACAATGAAGGCTTCATATTAATAAGAACTTCACAATGAAAGATGGTAGCTCCATCAATGAATCTCACAGAGTATGAGCGAGAATTTGAAGCAATATCTCGTTATGCAACTCGTTATGTTGATAATGAGACTTTGAAGGCTTGATAGTTTAGAAATGATGTCTGTCCTGAGAATGACGGTCTTGGATCTTCATTTCCATGCCATGTTTGTAGCGCTCTACTACAAAGATGGGCTACTATGACAGGCAAAAAAAAATATGATAGTTTTGTTAAACTTGTCATAGAAAAAAGGCGTTAGAATATGTAATTCTATTTTTTGAGTTAACATGACCATTTTAACTTAAACTGACATAAAATGTTTACCTTTTATGACAATTATTTTATTAGCTATCATTAAAAGTTTTTACTTTTTTTAAGATGACAAATATAATAATAGTTGTCATGGTTAAATTTTTTATTTCAATTATAAAATTGCCATCTATATAATACCAATTTCTCATAACCCTAACATTACTCATAACCCTAACATTATCTCCATCTCTCAAACCTTAAGTCTCATCTCTCTCTCTCTCTCTCTCTCACAGAGCCCTAGCTCGCGCCACTAGAGAAGTCGAGCTTGCCACTAGACTCATCAAAGTTTGCCTTAGATTTATCAACTCTCCATGCGATTTTAGTGGCGATTGTGAGTTGTTGATTCTCTTTCTGAGAGCTCAGCCCAGAGCTTGGGCTTGCGGTGGGTTCTACCTCATTCCTTGGATCTGAGGAGTCGACTTTGGAACATAGCATTTTCGTTTAGTTTTTGTAGTTGAGGGTACGAGATTCTCGCCATTCTCTTCTCTTTCGTATCTTATCTCTATATTTTTAACTGGTTCTTCCTCCTATCTAATGGAGGGTTATGTTTCAAAATCATTTGCTCTTCTCCCTCTCAATTATTCTCTTCGAGAGGAAGGGGGAATAGTCGAGAGGCAAAGGTTCCATCGCTGGATGCTGCCTCACTAAAACAGACTACAATTTCCTTGGGTAACTTTAATCTAGTGGTTGTGCTTTCAAAGAGAAAATTGCAATTGAGAGATACTCTGGCTTTGGGGGATGCTCGAATCTGTGATTGAAATATTTAGGTTTTCTAAGTATTTTAAATTGATTTCTTAACCACTTTGGCAAAAACTTAGGGTTTTTGAATTTGAAATACCTAAGCACACTTAGGGTTTGTGAATTTGATTTGTTTTAGTTTGATTTTGTTTAAGTTTTGTTCGGTTAGGGATTTTTGATTTTGTTTAGGACTGTTTTAAGTTGGGTTGAGGGCTTACAATTTTTAGGGATTTCAAGAACATGATTTGAGGCCGATTCTCTGAGCTTTAAGGATGATTTCGATGGTGATTTTCATGATGAAGAGGATCTTGGATGTCCAACCCTTCCATTTCTCATCTTGCAAGCCCACAATCTCTTTCACTAGTGGTAACAAGCCTAAAGTTAGGATCCTTTTGTGAAATACTATTATTTGGAGGATCTGGTTGGAAGTAAGCACTCAAAACTCTAAGATTTTGTATGTTATATAGTGTAATTTAGATTTTTCTTCTTTTGATGCAGATGTATATAGATTTATAATGCTAACTTGTATTTGTTGTAGCACTTGTAATTTAAAATGTGTGACTTTGGGTTACACTTTTTTCTGCAGTTAAACAATAAATTCTAGAAATGTTAAGCCCCCTTGTTAGATTTGATCATGTTGTTTGAAATTTTTTGTTGTTATATAACTACTTTTTCTTCCCTGTATTTTTCCCTTGGCTTCCTTTTTTTGGATTCTGGCATGTTTAATATTTGTAGAATTATTTTCATCGTTGGTTGTAGAATATCATAAGAATGAAAACCTTGAGAGCCTAATTACATTTAATGACTTTACTGATAAAATGCAATGCCTTTCTCTCAAAAGTGATTTTCTCATGATAGTGCTTCTTCTTATTTGGTTCAAGTTTATTGTTGTAGTTGGTGAACTTGCACTTTGCCATTGCTTAATTCTATTTCATTTAATTGATTTCAATCATTTTCCTCTTAATTTTGTGTGTTCTATGTATTGAGTAGCGGATTGGATATTAAATTACTACTACGTTTGATGTGAAGAAATTGGTTTAGTCTGTCTTATCTTTACTTATTTTAGGCCAAGATTCTTGTGTAATGTTCTTTCTCGAAAGATGAACTGCTGAACATTAAGCTCATGATATAATCACAGTCCAAGCAGAAAGGTAGGACTATTTTTGTGAAAATGATCAATGGTTGCTTACTTGATTGGTTGGCTTAAGAAAAAGTGAACTTTGATTTTGGTTAATTCCTTGTAGATGACATCCCATCACTTCTCTGAAAGATTTATGTCTGTAACATTATTTTTATAATGGAGTTTAGCGTGAGGATCAAATGTGGAGTGTCCTTTAACACTACATTGCATTGTGCATTGAGATTGGAGGTCTGGTTTCACAATCGTGGAGTGTCCTTTAACAATGCATTGCATTGAGACTGTAGGTCATGTTGTAATAAATTTTGTAGCATCTATTCTGATATTCTTTTTCTTAAAAAGACAAGGTATTGTGATTTTATGATTATTTCAATGGTCATTTTCCAGGTACTACATAAGTGTGGATCTGTTCAAATCTAGAAATGGGGGGAGTGAATTTATGCTTAAAACATTATGGTATCACTCAGATGCAATCATGTGCTGCTCTCTGAAGGTGTGTCTCATTAGTTAATAACCCAAAAAAAAAACTTATGGAGCTATACTTAGCACTTTAATTTGCAAACTTATAGTAGCAACCAAATATCAGGGGCTTCTTGATAGTCATTTAAGTATTTAATAGAGGCATCTGGCATCTGATAGTATAAAATGATTACATTCAGATTTTACCTTACCCATTTTAGGAACACTTATATATAAAATGATCAATCCTTGCAGGCACTGCCAGTTTTCACTTTCACAAACCGGGTAGGGCTTGGCTTGCTCGAGACCACGTTGGTTGCGCTTTTAGACATAACGTTAGAGAAGATATTTGATGATCATGGTAAAAAGACACTGTGCAAAAAATTAAGAATATTGGCAAATATATTATCACAATCGGTCCCCAACTTAATTTGTATATTCATGAGCATTGTAGTGTACATAAATTATGGAAGCAATTAGGAATTGGAATCGGTCGTTTAGAGATAAATGTTTGAGGAGATATTTGACTTGTTTGGCAAATATATTTGCTAAAACTGATTTAAATGAATTCTTAGAAGTATTATTCTTGTTTACAATATATCTTCCAAGTAATGCCTATGAGTAAATTGGCAGTCTGGTAGAAAAATACCTCGTTATTGTCCTAATGAGTGTTGTTCACCACTTCTAAATATTGTAAATCTTAGAATATTGAAGAGCAATTGAGTATGCTATATTATACATCTATGATTTTTTTTATTATATTATAGAACTACTGTGGGATGAGGTTTATGTAATTTGAGTTCTCCTTTATGCTGGTAATTTTCTTGTTTTCCTTATGTAATATGATTTCAGATTTGGTTCTGTTTCTAAGTTGGGTAAAAGAGAAACACCACGTCTGTGTGTATCTGCCACTGTTGCAGGTCAGTTTCATACCCCCATATACTTGAAAAAAGGATTCTGATCCAGTATCACTACATTTGTAAACTTCAATTTTGTGCTATCATCAGGTGTTTTGCTGGAGAAGTCTACAGAGAAAGTTCAGTTACCTAAAGGTGATGTTTGATCTGTTCATAAATTCGATGGCACCTGTGTCAGTAGATTGCAAATAATTAAGAATGTTGCCTACATAATTGTCAGTGATGATTCAAAAAGAAGTTGGTAGTCGTCTCTGCTATGTCAAAAGTGACAGATATGATGTATGATCTGATTTACAAGGCTCAGTCACGAGATAAGTCTTATATTTCTGCATTGGACGTTGTTATAGAAAAACATAAAGCAACAACAAGTGATTTGCTTGATGGGGATGATCTTGCTAGTTTCTTATCGCAGTTGCATCATGACAATAATAATCTTAAGGCTATGCTTCGTGCAATATACATAGGTATAAAATATTTCCGCGTCCTCAAAACTCACAAGTTCTTTTTATGTTTGTGTGTAGTTTCTCTGAGTACACGGTTTAAGTTTTGCAGAACTTATTAACAATAACTAACTTTGATTAAATATTTGATATTTGATGATCACATTAGAGAAAAACTGTCATGGCTGGATCACATCACGTTTAAAGCGATGGAGAGAATCATGGAACGTGAAAGCTCCAAAAGTGGAAACTTTCAATTATATCTTATCGTTGACTTCTGTAGTTTTGAACATCGCATTGTTTTTTAGGTACCATGCCAGCAGTCATACCATCTTTACTTCTTAAATTGTTGTTTTGAATTATATGTATGGCATAATATATTAACAAAATAGTTTTTTTTTCATTTATTTATTTGTATATAAATTTTGACATAATGAGAAAATGATTAGATTCAATGTGTTTGTTTATGTTTCTTTTTTGTATTTGTTTCAATAATAGATTATTATAAATCAACTAACTATTGCAATTGATAGAAAATTGCCTCTCATGCAAGTAGATATACGATGTTCTGGATGCAACTTAAGTTCAATACCTTAATTGAAGATCTTAATTATGCATTTAGAACTCATGGATTCTTTTGTACTTCGTATTAATGCTGCCATATCAGTTCTTGAACTCTTGGTTTTTAGTTGTATTTATAAGTCATATAACTAGTAGTCCAATTCAGTAAGACTGGTAGTTAAAATTCATTTTCACATTCAACTTATACTTTGATAACCTCTATTTTCTCTGACGTTTAGGAATCATGAGCTAATTTCTTATTACTATCTCTTATAGCTTCAAAAAATGTTATGGTTACTGTATTGGATCCATAAGTGGGAAAGATGAATCCTTCTGAACATAAGCAGCTGAAGCTGGCTAGGAGTCTAACTCGTGGTATCATCGATAGAGATCTTAAACCAAGCTCTAATGAAAGAATGTATGTGCCAAGTTGATCTGAAAAATGCATTTGGGATATGGAGAAAATGTGTGAAGAGTGTGGCTTGTTTTCCTATCAAATTGTTAGATTTAGGTCAGTTGGTCAAGTATGGGAATGTTTACTGAGTGATAGATTATTTTGGGGGAGAACTAGTGGTTTGACCATTAGAGTTCTTAAGTTATAATTCAAGTGTCCTGTCATTATCATATTTCAAATGTTTTCCGTCTACACATCAGACAAGTTTTTACCTTTGCATGAGAGTTTTTTTAAATGATCCTTTAATGATGGGTATTTCCCGTCATTATTAGTGTTTTTGTGGTATCTATAATGACGGGCAATCCCCGTAATTAAATATGCTTTTGCTGCACCTATAATGACAGGATTCTCCGTCATCAAAGGTGTTTTGCAGGCACCTTTTGATGACGGTTTTTGATAAAATGAGTTTAGATGAGAACCTGATAGATGAAAATCACTTGGCCGTCATTAAAGAGATTTGATGATGGATTTTCACCGTCATCTAAGCCTTTTTTATTGTAGTGGCGGTTTTTTTAGCAACACAAATTATTGAAAAGAGTGTCGTTTCCAAATTCCATAAGTGCGAGTTTTGGCTTCAGCAAGTATCATTCTTGGTCATGTGGTTTCTTGAGATGAAATCTCCTTTGACGCTTCTAAGATTGAAGTAGTAGCTAACTAGCCTTAACTGACAAATGTTGGGGAAGTTCACAGTTTTTTGGGTCTAGTAGGATATTACGGGAGGTTCATTGAGGGTTTTGCAAAGATCGTTGTTCCACTTACTCAGTTGACCAGGAAGAATGTCACCTTTACTTGGACTGCTCAGTGTGAGAAATGTTATCAGAATCTTAAACAAAAATTAGTGTCAGCACTATTGCTGACCATTCCAGATTGTAAGACCGACTTTTTGATTTACAGTGATGCTTCCAAGAGAGGTTTCTGTTGTGTTTTTATGCAACAGGGAAATTTCATAGCATATGATTCTCGTCAACTCAAGCCTTATGAACAGAACTATCCAATGCATGATTTGGAGCTAGCGGCAATTGTATTTGCCCTTAAGATTTGGAGATATTACTTGTATGGTTGAAGTGCAAGATTTACACAAGGCAATGTTGTTGGTTAGAACTAGTGAAGGATTATGACTGTTGGATCATTTATCACCTAGGAAAGGCAAATATAATGGCTGATGCTTTAAGTTAAAAATCAGCTCATTCAACAGCTCTTATTACATATCAAAAGCATATCGTAGAGGATTTTGAACGTGCCGAGATCAGGTTTTGCTAAAAGACATTACAACATAGCTAGCTCAGCTCACAATTCAACTGTCATCGCAGTAGTGTATTATCGATGATAAAAACTCAAATTCGTAGTGAAGTGGGTTTAGAAAAAAGACAAGGATTCATTGTTGGTAATGATTCAACTCTTCATTTTCATGGAAGGCTTTGTGTACCAAAAGATGCAGTCAATAGGCAAGAATTACTCACGGAAGCTCATAGTTCGCACCATACACAGTGCACCCTGGCAGTAGTAAGATGCATCATGATTTGAAGTTAGATTATTAGTGGAATCGTATGAAGCGTGATATTGCTAAATTTGTTCGTAAGTGTTTAGTGTGACAGTAGATCAAGGCTCAGACACAACGACCATCTGGAGTCTTACAACCATTAAGTATTCCTGAATGGATGTGGGAGCATGTGACTATGGATTTCGTTTCAAGGCTACTGAGGACGGTAAAAGGTTATAACTCCATTTGGGTTGTGGTGGATCGTCTTACCAAGTCTGCACACTTCTTTCCTGGCAAGTCTACATTTTCGGTGGAAGATTATGATTTGTTGTATATCTGAGAGATTGCTCAACTTCATGGGGTTTCAGTTCACGTCAATTTTTTTTGTAGAGTCTACTGAAAGGTTTGGGTACTCAATTAAATTTTAGTAAAACTTTCCATCTATAATCTGACGGGCAATCTGAGCCTACGATCCATACGTTAAAGGATGCTTCGAGCTTGCTGTTAGATCTCTCTGGTAGTTAAGATGCGCAGTTGACACTTATGGAGTTTGCATACAATAACGAGTATCAAGAAACAATTGTTATGGCTTCGTTAGATCTCTCTAAAAGAAGTGTCGATCGCCAGTTCACCGGGATGAAGTTGGCGAACGAAAGCTTTTGGGCCCTAACTTGGTTTAGCCTACAATTGAAGATATTCAGAAAATCAGGGGTTGAGTGAAGACTGCTCAGAGTAGGTAAAAGAGTTATGCAGATGTTAGGAGAAAGGACCTTGAATTTGAAGTGAGGGATCATGTGTTTCTCAAGGTTGTGCCAATGAAGGGTGTGTTTCACGTCTTAATGCTTCACAAGTACGTGCCTGATCCAATGCATGCCATTGATTTTCAACCTCTGCAAGTTTGTGATGACCCCACTTATGAAGAGAACCCAATCAGAATTTCTAGAGCGTAGGAATTTCTTAAGGAGGGGAGAATGTAATATCCCAAGCATTATAAAAGGCAATTTTTATAATTTAAAACCCCCACCCACACAATACTACACCCTAGTGTAACCACCCCTATTCTCCATTTCTTTTTCACGAACCCCTCCCCTATAATTGCTATTCTCTCTCTCTTTTACAGTTTCTCTTCCCCATTGAACCCCCTTGCATGCCTCACCTTTGTTCAATTTCACATCTTCAGCGTCTTACTTCTGTAAGTATGGTTTATCTTCCTTCATGCCTTTCTTTTCTATTTTTCTTTCCTCTTTTCTCTCTATTCAACTAAGATTTTTTTATTAATGTGTTGATGCTTCAATCTGAAAATTTATTCTTCAATTTCAGTTATTTGTTCTTTGATTTCCTTTTAGGTCTCCGCATTGCCGCCTGCAAGCTTCAATTTGGTAAGCTTCATGTTCTCCTTTCGTTTTCTCTCTCTATTTTATGGCTACCCTTTGTTCCTTCATCTCCGTCCTCTCTCTTTTGTCTCCCTCTCCCCGTTCCTCTCGGTCTCTCTCATTCGTCTTCCTCTCTATTTCTCCCCCTCTCTGATTTCCAACTCTCTTAGATCTTCTCTCTCATTCTATTTCATTCTCTCTGTCTCTCCTCTCTCTTTATCTCTCCCCCACCACCGGCAGTGGCGCGATATAATCTTCTTCCCCTGCCATGTTATTCCTTTTCATTCCCCCTATTTTTGGACTGCCACTGGGTCTTGTGACCCACTTGGTTGCCGACCTGGTTAGTCCTTACCGACCCAGTTTTCAGCTGAACCTAAACTGGTTCAACCAAACCAAACTGGTTCAGTCAGACCAATCCAAATTGACTTAACCTAATTAGACCGAACCGGTCCAGCCCAGCAAAAACAAACTAGTTTAGACCGCGTCGAACCTTGTTGAATCAGTCTAAACTGCTTAATCAATTTACACCCGGTTTATTTCCCACCTCTTTCTGACCTTCTCCCCCTCCTAGTTAATTAAATAATTGTAGCTATTATATGTTTATTTTGTGATCTATGATCTTTGAAATTCAGGCCATTAGTTACTAAATTTAATTCGTAGAAATCCAGGTGAGTGGATTATATGACATTACAGACATATTTTTAGTTAACTTAAAGCTGCTTTAGAAATTTATGAATTTTCATGTTTTAGTCTACGATAATATGTTTGACTTTCATGTTTTATGGATTTTCTTATGACCCACTTGGTTGCCGACCTGGTTAGTCCTTACCGACCCAGTTTTCAGCTGAACCTAAACTGGTTCAACCATTGACTAGAGGTATGTACATACATTATTATTAGTAATACAATGATACTAGTGTTGTTATATGTGCAATAATACTATGTTATTCATTATCGTTAGGTTATTGTGATAGTTTAACTACTTGTACCAGTAAATTCATATTTACTAGATAAGGATATGCGGATCTGCTTATAAGTGGTATCGTGAAACCCCAAGTCGCGTAGCCTGGATATTCCTGTTGAAGCCAGATAATAGGCGTGTTAGGAATTTGGCGTATGTCGTTCACAGTGATCGATAGACCTTATGAACAGGTTAAGTAGAGCCTTATCAGGTAGATACCAATCTACTGATAGAAGTAGTAGAAGTAATGCTAATAAAGAAATTATGATTTATGAAAATATTGAAAATACTCTACAAAACTGGAAACTTCCCAGTTCTACATCTGTTTATAAGCAGAAAGGCACTTTTGTTTTTGCTTCTGATTATATTGTCAAAACAGTTGAAGAAGCTATACCTTTAACTGAAGGTTATAATTCATTTAATTTTTTATCACGTAACTTGATTAATAAACATAAAGAAAAATATAAATTTTTACATGTTGGATTAATTCAAGTTGGTTTAAAACCCGCAACAAGACTAGGACTTAATACATCTGCAGTAATTTGTGTTCGTGATAAACGACACAATAAATTTCATGATTCCTTATTAGGTATAATTGAATCAAGTCTCTGTGATGGACCTATATATTTTTCGTGTTTTCTGAATTTCACATTGTCCCTCACAGATCCCACTCTAATGCATGCATTATGTCTTGATATTAAATCTGATGGTTTTAACATGATGCAAGGTGCAGAAAACATAATCCTTATTTACAGGATTCAATATAAAGTGATGAACACTGTTGTTCCTAGTATAAAGGAAATTCCTTTACAACATCGAGGTTCTACAACTTTGTTTATTACGAATTTGTCTAAAAGCAATTTGAAAGTACCCAAGACAATCACTTGGGATCAGGTTAATTTATCTGAGAAATGGGTCGTTGAGAAAGCCTATGAACCTGTTAAACAGGAAAGCCCTGATGGGGATGTTGAAATAAAATTCTCTTATCAGAGGATTGCTCATCTGAACTTAGGACGTAATTCTATGTCCTATGTTCCCCTTTCTCAGTTCGAAAAAGATACCTTATTAGGTACAAAATTCACATCTGATGGTGTAAATCAACCAGAGTATAAGGTTGAATTACCACCTTTCATTTCTGGTACTTCCAGATCTCAGCCTAATAGGCAATCACCAACTCCATCTGATATGAGGTATGATGATAGAAGTGTTTATGGTATTAATGCTCTCACACTTGAAGAAAACGACTTCGAAATTCCTATTCAAGGGTTAGCAAAAGAATTGTTTTAGTCTTCTGCTAATGACATTAAAAGAAAATGGTTCTATTCTAAAAAGAATAAAGAAGGACAGAAAAAATGATTTTCAATGTATAAATATTTTATTAAAGGAACTGGTGAAATTAGTGATTTCTTTGATTTTATGAAACAATTTT
This sequence comes from Datisca glomerata, assembly GCA_003255025.1. Classification (NCBI taxonomy): domain Eukaryota; kingdom Viridiplantae; phylum Streptophyta; class Magnoliopsida; order Cucurbitales; family Datiscaceae; genus Datisca; species Datisca glomerata. The sequence continues at coordinate 2,582,285 of QANY01009435.1, forward strand.
ACCAGAGTGAAAACTGTCATTTCCCCAATTTTGAAGATCCAAAATGTATTTCTACTATTGAATCTACATATCAAAATTTTGTTACAAAAAGAAGAACTATTATTCGTAGTATTCATCCTCCTACAGTTAATTTAACTGTTCAAATAGACAAACATGAGGTTCTTGCTACTCCTTTTAGAAAAAAGTAGTAACATAGAGGCTGTTGTGGAACCAAACAATTTTACAAATCTTTCTCTTCAAACTATTGGTAATCAAATAACTCGTATTGAGCAGAAAGTAGTGGCTAATTTTGAGCCACCTAAAACTTCAAAACCCCCTCCGATTGAACAAAAGGTTTTATTTAAAACTATGTCTACGGAGAAAACTAAGTTTAAATTACAAACTCAAGAGTCATCCGAAATGGTGGATGAAATTGTTAAAAGATTAAAAAATCTTGGTTTGAAAGAAAATGATGAAGAATCTCAAAAGAATTCTGAATCAGAAGTTGATCATAATTCTAATCCTGAAAACCAGGTTAATCAATTACAACAGATGTTCGAATCAGAACAACAAACACCTTATCAGGTGAATAAAATATCTTCTTATAAAAATAAACTTGTTTATAACGTTCTAGCCAAGCCATATTACCATCGGCCTACTCCTGTTGATCTTCAACTGGAATAACATGACAATTACATTACTGTCGAATTCGATGGTCGATCCATTAATGAATGAAATATTGATGGTATGTCTGAATATCAAATACAAACAGTCATACATTATATGACTATGTATGCGACTTCTTGTAAAGCAAATAGTAATTCAGACCAAAATATTGCAAAAGCCATAATTCAAGGCTTTACTGGCCAGCTGAAAGGTTGGTGGGATTTGTATCTCCCTGAAGAAGCAAAAACTCATATTCTTCAGACAGTAAAAATAGAAATGGTTAATAACCAACCAGTCAATACAACTGACTGTGTGAATATGCCATTATATACTATAGCGAAACATTTCATTGGCACGCCATCATTATTGTTGGATAAAACCCAAGAGCAATTGATGAATTTACGTTGCCATAATTTATCTCAATTCAAGTGGTATAAAGATGTGTTCTTCTCTAAAATATTTACACGAGAAGATAGTCAACATGATTTCTGGAAGGAAAAATTCCTTTTAGGATTACCACATTTCTTTGCTGAAAGGATCCGGAACAGGATTAAGCAAAAGAATAATGGAGTTATTTCTTACTCCGCTTACACTTATGGTGACTTAGCTTCTGAAATTACATCAGAAGGAATTAATTTGTGTAATGAAATAAAATTACATAGAAAAATTTAAAAGGATAAAATCCTTAGTAAAAAGATAGTCGGTGATTTTTGTGAACAGATGGGATTACCTCCTATTGGTCCAGGATCATCTGAGAAAAGAAAAAATAAGACTAATAAGTCTTATCGGAAACAAAATGATTTCCTATCGAAAAAAGACAGAAGAGAAAAGAAAAGGTTTCAACGCCCTAAACAGGACAATAATGCACAATCAAAGACTATGCCTGTCTATTGGCGTTGTCATAAAGTGGGCCATTACGCTAATAAGTATAAAATGAAAAAGAAAAATTAATAGTTTGTCCATTGATGAAGGATTAAAAAAGTCTTTAGAAAAATTATTCTTGTCAGACTCTGAAGACGAAAAAATAGATCTTCAGGTATCTCTTATAGAGAATTATAATGAAGATTATGAAATAGGATCTGAGCAATCAGATACCCAACCACAAAATTCTGCCTCTGATTGTGATGGAAACTGTGATTATTATAAAACCTTATGTAAGGCAAATGGATTATTTGTTCTGACCAAAGAGGAAAATTTTATCCTTGATATCATTGATAAAATTACAGATCCAACAGAAAAAAGGGATCTACTCCAACAATATTTGGAACATTATTCAACAAAAAGGACACCTGAAATAGGTATTCATTTTAAAGAACCAGAAGCTTATAGCTTGAAAGAAATTCTTAACAGAGTCAAGCACTCTGAAGACAAAATAGAAGATACATGAGGTAAAAGAATTAAAAACAAAACTCCATACTCTTAAATCCAGAGTTACAGTGTTAGAATTAAAAGGAATACAAAAGTCATGTGATCAATCTGATTATGAGGAAGACTTGGAACCTAGTCCAAGTACTGCAAAAGAAAAAGATGAATTAAATTCATTAACATATATTAATATGGTTGATAGAGTTATCACTCATAAGTGGCATATCAAAGTCACCATTATTGTCTGGAAAGAATTCTCTTTCTCAGCTATTGTTATGGTTAACTCTGGTGCTGACTTAAACTGTATCAATGAAGGACTTATACCTTCTCGATATTTCTTTAAAACAACAGAAATTCTGAATGTTGCTGATGGTAGAAAACTTGTAGTCAAATATAAGTTACAAAATTCTGTTGTCTGCAATAATGGAATCTGTTTGGAGATGCCATTTATAATAGTTAAAAATTTATCCCATGATATTATATTGGGAAATCCTTTCTTACATATGCTTTATCCTATTAAAAGCATAGATGAAAATGGGATTACCAGTCTTGTTAATTCGCAAGTTATAACTTTTTAATTTGTTTCACAACCTCGTTATCACGAGATTGATATTTTACAAAAACAAATTAAAAGGAAAGAAAATTTCTTAAATTCTCTAACAAAAGAAATATCTTACAAGAAGATAGCTGAAAAAATTCAGCAACCAGATATACAAAAGAAAATTCAAGAATTACAAGAAGAAATTATTCAGATAATTTGTTCTGATATTCCTAATGCATTTTCAGAACGAAAGAAACATATTGTTCATTTACCATATGAACCAGACTTTAAAGAAAGTCAAATTCCAACGAAGGCACGACCTATTGCTATGAGTCCAGAATATCTGGACATGTGTAAAATTGAAATACATGACTTATTACAAAAAGGATTAATTCAAAAATCCTATAGTCCTTGGAGTTGTCCAGCTTTTTATGTTAATAAAAATATTGAGTTAGAACGAGGAGTTTCAAGGCTTGTTATCAATTATAAACCATTAAATAAAGCTCTGCGTTGGATTCGATATCCGATACCCAACAAAAGAGATTTATTAAATAGGCTTTATTCAGCCAAAGTTATGTCAAAATTTGATATGAAATCTGGCTTCTGGCAAATACAGATTGCAGAAAAAGACAGATATAAAACAGCATTTACAGTCCCATTTGGTCACTATGAATGGACTGTAATGCCATTTGGGTTAAACAAAATGCCCCATCTGAATTTTAAAATATAATGAATGACATATTTTGTCCGTATACACATTTTTGTCTTGTATACATTGATGACGTATTGATCTTTTATGAAACAATTGATCAACATTTCAAACATCTAAAAGCATTTATTAATGCAGCCACAAAAGCTGGTCTTGTCGTGTCTTCTAGAAAAATAAAATTATTTCAGACAGAGACTCAGTTTTTAGGGCATAATATCAAAGAAGGTACTATTATCCCAATTGATAGATCTATCGCTTTTGCGGATAAATTTCCGGATGAAATTAAAGATAAAAATCAACTAAAAAGATTTTTAGGCAGTTTAAATTATAATGTTGACTTCTATACGAAACTTGCTTTTGATGCTAAACCTTTATTTGAAAGGTTGAAAAAGAACCCTCCAGAATGGACATCCGTCCATACTGAAGCTGGTCGTAAAATTAAAATAAAAATTAAGGAAATTCTTTGCTTAGCTTTACCCCATCCTGATGCTTTCAAAGTCGTTGAAACTGATGCATCAGAACTGGGTTATGGCGACATCCATAAACAAAGGATTAATAATCAAGAAATACTTGTTCGATTTATATCTGGGGAATGAAAAGGACCTCGTGTAAATTATTCAACTGTGAAGAAAGAAATTCTTTCTATTGTTTTATGTATTCAAAAATTTGAAAGTGATTTAATAAATCAAAAATTCTTATTACGTGTTGATTGTAAATCTGTAAAAGATATTCTTGACAAAGATGTTAAAGATATGGCATCTAAACAAATATTTGCAAGATGGCAAGGCATATTGTCTGTATTTGATTTTGATATAGAGTTTATTAAAGGATCTGATAATTGTTTACCTGATTTTCTAACTCGTGAATTTTTACAGGGCTCGAATGGATAAAACATCCAAAACCTCCAAAGACAAAGGCAAGGCCAAAGCCTCTGACAGGTCTTATCAGATCCATCCAACCAGTTCATACAAGACAGCTGTGGGAAAAACCCCAGCACAATTAAGAAAAAAAAGCCTTAAAGGCTACGCCTAAAGAAAATCAGTTGCGTGCTGATGCGTATGCTATTGCTGTTTCGTCTAATATGACAAATGAATTTATCTATCTATATATCCCTGCTGCTACTATATGGATAGCTCCTCTTGAGCTTAAGTATGCTAATCTTGCTGCTCATGAAGCTGCTCAGTTTGAACTTCAGGAATTTGCTGATCCATTCCTTTATCTCAAGGATTACAATTTTTATTATGATATTCTTGAAGCCACTAATTCTGTGGAATTTGATTTTGCAAATCGAACAGGGGGAGAATGGGCTTATTCAAAGGCCTTTATTAAAACCGTTCTTACTCCTGAACAATGGCCCGACGATCTCTACTGGTACAAAGAACTTCTAAAATATCAAAAATACCAAACAAAATTTTGGTTCAACTACTTTGATTACATCAAAGCCTGGGATGGTGCTTTCTGTTATGAGAATAGATAGCGGAAACATAGCTGATTTTTTCAATTTCGAGACTTTGATCTCAGTTCTCTAGCACAATGGTTTTTAATGTGGTTCACTAATTGGGGATTTCATCCTATCACTCTTCCTGATAAAATCAGAACCATTTATGGAGATTTTGTCCACACAAATGTGTCGTTAAAAAACCCCATAATACAATTTGTTGTACTTTATCAAGTACCATGGATTGTTAAATGGGATGTTACCATCTCCAAAGTACCTATTCGTAAATTTGGAGAGATTGTAACTCATATCCCTTATTTGGGAAGAAGAATTTTAATCAAATGGTGGGATAAATTTGACTTCTTTGCTGAAGCATCCGTGTTCTCTAAACAATGGTTAATCAATCTGGAACCTCCACCACCTCCTCAGAGTCCTAAGAAGGATGTGGCTGCATTATTGAGGGAATTATTAGCGTCTTCATCAAAGTCAGAACTCAAGGAGAAATTAAAGGAAATATTATAGGAATCTGACTCTGATGACACTGATATGGTAAGTCGACAATCAGATCCTATGCAAGATTTCCAAGATCCTTATGAGGATTAATCGTCCATGACAATCATGCTCGCTGACGACGATGCTGAGCAAAGAAACCATTATGATGGATAGGCGTGCAGTTACTGTGCCACCCACTCACTTATTGGAGTTATTGTACCACCCACTTTGATCAGAACAAATAATCTATTTGCCTTACATAAGGTTTTATAATAATCACAGTTTCCATCACAATCAGAGGCAGAATTTTCTGGTTGGGTATTTGATTGCTCAGATCCTATTTCATAATCTCCATTATAATTCTTTATAAGAGATATGTAAAGATCTATTTTTTCGTCTTCAGTGTCTGACAAGAATAATTTTTCTAAGGACTTTTTTAATCCTTCATCAATGGACAAACTATTAATTTTCTTTTTCATTTTACACTTATTAGCGTAATAGCCCACTTTATGACAACGCCAACAGACAGGCATAGTCTTTGATTGTGCATTATAGTCCTGTTTAAGGCGTTGAAACCTTTTCTTTTCTCTTTTGTCTTTTTTCGACAGGAAATCATTTTGTTTTCGATAAGACTTATTAGTCTTGTTTTTTCTTTTCTCAGATGATCTTGGACCAATAGGAGGTAATCCCATCTGTTCACAAAAATCACCGACTATCTTTTTACTAAGGATTTTATCCTTTTAAATTTTTCTATGTAATTTTATTTCATTACACAAATTAATTCCTTCTGATGTAATTTCAGAAGCTAAGTCACCATAAATGTAAGCGAAGTAAGGAATAACTCCAATATTCTTTTGCTTAATCCTGTTATGGATCCTTTCAACAAAGAAATGTGGTAATCCTAAAAGGAATTTTCCTTCCAGAAATCATGTTGACTATCTTCTCGTGTAAATATTTTAGAGAAGAACACATCTTTATACCACTTGAATTGAGATAAATTATGGCAACGTAAATTCATCAATTGCTCTTGGGTTTTATCCAACAATAATGATGTTGTGCCAATGAAATGTTTCACTATAGTATATAATAGCGTATTCACACAGTCAGTTGTATTGACTGGTTGGTTATTAACCATTTCTATTTTTACTGCCTGAAGAATATGAGTTTTTGCTTCTTCAGGGAGATAAAAATCCCACCAACCTTTCAGCTGGCCAGTAAAGCCTTGAATTATGGCTTTTGCAATATTTTGGTCTGAATTACTATTTGCTTTACAAGCAGTCGGATACATAGTCATATAATGTATGACTGTTTGTATTTGATATTCAGACATACCATCAATATTTCATTCATTAATGGATCGACCATCGAATTCGACAGTAATGTAATTGTCATGTTGTTCCAGTTGAAGATCAACAGGAGTAGGCCGATGGTAATATGGCTTGGCTAGAACGTTATAAACAAGTTTCTTTTTATAAGAAGATATTTTATTCACTTGATAAGGTGTTTGTTGTTCTGATTCGAACATCTGTCGTAATTAATTAACCTGGTTTTCAGGATCAGAATTATGATCAACTTCTGATTCAGACTTATTTTGAGATTCTTTACCTAAAGGAGCAACATCCTTTTCTTTCAAACCAAGATTTTTTAATCTTTTAACAATTTCATCCACAATTTCGGATGACTCTTGATTTTGTAATTTAAACACAGTTTTCTCCGTAGACATAGGTTTAAATAAAATCTTTTATTCAATCGGAGGGGGTTTTGAAGTTGTAGGTTGCTCAAAATTAGCCACTACTTTCTGTTCAATACGAGTTAATTGATTACCAATTGTTTGAAGAGAAAGATTTGTAAAATTGTTTTGTTCCACAACAACCTCTATGTTACTACATTTTCTAAAAGGAGTAGCAAGAACCTTATCTTTGTCTATTGGAACAGTTAAATTAACTGTAGGAGGATGAATACTACGAATAATAGTTCCTCTTTTTGTAACAAAATTTTGATATGTAGATTCAATAGTAGAAATACATTTTGGATCTTCAAAATTGGGGAAATGACGGTTTTCACTCTGGTAAAATTGTTTCATAAAATCAAAGAAATCACTAATTTCACCAGTTCCTTTAATAAAATATTTATACATTGAAAATCATTTTTTCTGTCCTTCTTTATTCTTTTTAGAATAGAACCATTTTCTTTTAATGTCATTAGCAGAAGACTAAAACAATTCTTTTGCTAACCCTTGAATAGGAAATTCAAGGTCATTTTCTTCAAGTGTGAGAGCATTAATACCATAAACACTTCTATCATCATACCCCATATCAGATGAAGTTGGTGATTGCCTATTAGGCTGAGATCTGGAAGTACCAGAAATGGAAGGTGGTAATTCAACCTTATACTCTGGTTGATTTACACCATCAGATGTGAATTTTGTACCTAATAAGGTATCTTTTTCAAACTCAGAAAGGGGAACAGAGGACATAGAATTACGTCCTAAGTTCAGATGAGCAATCCTCTGATTAGAGAATTTTATTTCAACATCCCCATCAGGGTGTTCAATAATTTCTTCTAACTCTCTACTTTCCTATTTAACAGGTTCAGAGGCTTTCTCAAGGACCCATTTCTCAGGTAAATTAACCTGATCCCAAGTGATTGTCTTGGGTACTTTCAAATTTCTTTTAGACAAAGTCATAATAAACAAAGTTGTAGAACCTCGATGTTGTAAAGGAATTTCCTTTATACTAGGAACAATAGTGTTCATCACTTTATATTGAATCCTGTAAATAAGGATTATATTTTCTGCACCTTGCATCATGTTAAAACCATCAGATTTAATATCAAGACATAATGCATGCATTAGAGTAGGATCTGTGAGGGACAATGTGAAATTCGGAAAACACGAAAAATATATAGGCCCATCACAGAGACTTGATTCAATTATGCCTAATAAGGAATCATGAAATTTATTGTGTTGTTTATCACGAACACAAATTACTGCAGACGTATTAATTCCTAGTCTTGTTGCGGGTTTTAAACCAACTTGACAACATGTAAAAATTTATATTTTTCTTTATGTTTATTAATCAAGTTCCGTGATATCAAATTAAATGAATTATAACCTTCAGTTAAAGGTATAGCTTCTTCAACTGTTTTGACAATATAATCAGAAGTAAAATCAAAAGTGTATTTCTGCTTATAAACAAATGTAGAACTGGGAAGTTTCCAGTTTCGTAAAGTATTTTCAATATTTTCAGAAATCATAATTTCTTTATTAGCATTACTTTTACTACTTCTATCAGTAGATTGGTATCTACCTGATAAGGCTCTACTTAACCTGTTCATAAGGTCTATCGATCACTGTCAACAACTTACGCCAAATTCCTAACACGCCTATTATCTGTCTTCAACAGGAATATCGAGGCTATGCTACTTGGGGTTTCACGACAGCATTTATAAGCATATCTGAATATCCTTATCTAGTAAATATGAATTTACTGGTACAAGTAGTTAATCAGCTCATTCAACAGCTCTTATTACATATCAAAAGCATATTCTAGAGGATTTTGAACATGCCGAGATCAGGTTTTGCTAAAAGACACTACAACATAGCTAGCTCAGCTCACAGTTCAACCGTCATTGCAGTAGTGTATTATCGATGCTCAAAACTCAAATCAGTGAAGTGGGTTTAGGAAAAAGACAAGGATTCATTGTTGGTAATGATTCAACTTTTCATTTTCATGGAAGGCTTTGTGTACCAAAAGATGCAGTCAATAGGCAGGAATTACTCACGGAAGCTCATAGTTCACACCATACACAGTGCACACTGGCGGTAGTAAGATGCATCATGATTTAAAGTTACATTATTGGTGGAATCGTATGAAGCGTGATATCGCTAAATTTGTTGTAAGTGTTTGGTGTGTCAGTAGATCAAGGCTCAGACACAATGACCATATGGAGTCTTACAACCATTAAGTATTCCTGAATGGATGTGAGAGCATGTGACTATGGATTTCGTTTCAAGGCTATTGAGGACGGTAAAAGGTTATAACTCCATTTGGGTTGTAGTGGATCGTCTTACCAAGTCTACACACTTCTTACCTGACAAGTCTACATTTTCGATGGAAGATTGTGCTTTGTTGTATATCTGAGAGATTGTTCAACTTCATGGGGTTTCAGTTCACGTCAATTTTTTTGTAGAGTCTACCGAAAGGTTTGGGTACTCAATTAAATTTTAGTACAACTTTCCATCTATAATCTGACGGGCAATCTGAGCCTACGATCCATACATTACAGGATGCTATGAGCTTGCTGTTAGATCTCTCTGGTAGTTGGGATGCGCAGTTGACACTTATGGAGTTTGCATACAATAACAAGTATCAAGAAACAATTGGTATGGCTTCGTTTGATCTCTCTAAAAGAAGAGTCGGTCGCCAGTTCACTGGGATGAAGTTGGCGAATGGAAGCTTTTGGGCCCTAACTTGGTTTAGTCTACAATTGAAGATATTCAAAAAATCAGGGGTTGAGTGAAGACTGCTCAGAGTAGGTAAAATAGTTATGCAGATGTTAGGAGAAATGACCTTGAATTTGAAGTGAGGGATCATGTGTTTCTCAAGGTTGTGCCAATGAAGGGTGTAATGTGTTTTGGTCGCAAGGGGAAGATGAGTCCCTGATTTATTGGTCCATTTGAGAATTTGGATCGTATCGGTCCTTTAGCCTACCGGCTCACTTTACCACCAACTATTTTAAATGTTCATAATGTGTGTTTCACATCTTAATGCTTCACAAGTACGTGCCTGATCCAACGCATGCCATTGGTTTTGAACCTCTATAAGTTCGTGATGACCCCACTTATAAAGAGAAACCAATCAGAATTTCTAGAGCGTAGGAATCAGACTCTTTGTAACAAAATGATTCAGTTGGTCAAGGTTCTCTAGTGAAATCATCAGATCGAGGAAGCAACATGAGAACGAGAAGCGGAGATATGTGTCAAGTATCCAGAGTTATTTCAATAAGGTATGTTCTTTTTTAGGATCAAATTTCTTAAGGAGGGGAGAATATAATATCTCAAGCATTATAAAAGGAAATTTTATAATTTAAAACCCCCACTTACACAATATAAGCACTACACCCTAGTGTAACCACCCCTATTCTCCATTTCTTTTTCACGAACCCCTCCCCTGTAATTGCTATTCTCTCTGTCTTTTACAATTTCTCTTCCCCATTGAACCCCCTTGCATGCTTCTCCTTTGTTCAATTTCACATCTTCAGCGTCTTACTTCTGTAAGTATGGTTTATCTTCCTTCCTGCCTTTCTTTTCTATTTTTCTTTCCTCTTTTCTCTCTATTCAACTAAGATTTTTTTATTAATGTGTTGATGCTTCAATCTGAAAATTTATTCTTCAATTTCAGTTATTTGTTCTTTGATTTCCTTTTAGGTCTCCGCATTGCCGCCTGCAAGCTTCAATTTGGTAAGCTTCATGTTCTCCTTTCGTTTTCTCTCTCTATTTTATGGCTACCCTTTGTTCCTTCATCTCCGTCCTCTCTCTTTTGTCTCCCTCTCCCCGTTCCTCTCGGTCTCTCTCATTCGTCTTCCTCTCTATTTCTCCCCCTCTCTGATTTCCAACTCTCTTAGATCTTCTCTCTCATTCTATTTCATTCTCTCTGTCTCTCCTCTCTCTTTATCTCTCCCCCACCACCGGCAGTGGCGCGATATAATCTTCTTCCCCTCCCATGTTATTCCTTTTCATTCCCCCTATTTTTGGACTGCCACTGGGTCTTGTGACCCACTTGGTTGCCGACCTGGTTAGTCCTTACCGACCCAGTTTTCAGCTGAACCTAAACTGGTTCAACCAAACCAAACTGGTTCAGTCAGACCAATCCAAACTGACTCAACCTAATTAGACCGAACCGGTCCAGCCCAGCAGAAACAAACTAGTTTAGACCGCGTCGAACCTTGTTGAATCAGTCTAAACCGCTTAATCAATTTACACCCGGTTTATTTCCCACCTCTTTCTGACCTTCTTCCCGTCCTAGTTAATTAAAGAATTGTAGCTATTATATGTTTATTTTGTGATCTATGATCTTTGAAATTCAGGCCATTAGTTACTGAATTTAATTCGTAGGAATCCAGGTGAGTGGACTTAAATAGTAATTTGATTTTCATATATTATGAATGTAGCATATTTAATTTATTATTGCTTTATTAATTTCTTTCTACTACTAAATCTTATGATCAAGTGTTTTATTTATTTTTTTCATATCAATCCAGTTAATTATCATGTTATGTATAATTAGATTTTGCATTTTACACGCATTAGTTATAACATGTTACATATCCCTTGGTTAACATTTAACTAGACTGTTCATGTCATGTTATCAGCTATACGGTTGGGTGTCACCATATTTATGTCAACGTCCTTAAGGTTCAGATAACCTTGAACCTTAAGGGACACCAGCTTCAAGACACTCATTCTGTTATGTTCACGTTCATGTTACAAGTTCAAGTTAAGGTATGAATCAATTTTGCTTAAGTTGTTAACTGGGGAATATGACTAGTCGAATCATGATCAGACAAGTTATAAGTACAAGTTTAAGCTACATGAGAATCATGAAATTCAGCTATGATAATTACAAGTACATCATGTGACTTAATAATTAAGTGAATATGATAAATTACAGTTGCATGAGTTACATATTTACATTTATGTCATGTGAAGCTTATTAACATGTAAATTTACATACTAAGTATTTTTAATACTCACTCCCCTATAGATGATTGTGTTGCAGATGTTGACGAGCAACATGAGTAAGGGAGTGTCATAGCCAGCTGAATTAGGAAATTTTCAGTTAATTAGGATTATATGACATTACAGACATATTTTTAGTTAACTTAAAGCTGGTTTAGAAATTTATGAATTTTCATGTTTTAGTCTACGATAATATATTTGACTTTCATGTTTTATGGATTTTCATGATTGACTTTATTATAGATTAATATATCATTTTTTACAATTTATTATGTAGACATTCTCTTAAAATAATTTTAAGCTTCCGTTATTTAATGTTAAAGTTAGGAAAAATTAAGGTTTTCAATTTGGAGATTTTCTCAAATTAGGATTTCAATTTAATTGGAGATTTTTGAATCGTGAAATTACATGCATGTTTAACCCTTAGAAATTGGTGTTACAGTTTGGTATCAAAGCAAATGTTATAGATTCTATAGACATTTCGTAACAAAACGTATGGCATGTCGCTCAATATGCTCCTCCCTCACCTTAAAGGTCAGGTATGTAAAATTGTCTCAATTATCGAATAAGTATGTTTATGTTATGTGTATGTATGCTATGTTTATGTTACACTTATGTATGATGCATGTGATAATATTTAGACACGTATAATAAGTTTTGAGTTTCATCATAGTAGCACGATGATTTCCTCAAGATGCGACAATAATGATTATGGTTGTTTGTCATTGAATACGTTTAACAATAAAGGCTTCATATTAATAAGAACTTCACAATGAAAGATGGTAGCTCCATCAATGAATCTCATAGAGTATGAGCGAGAATTTGAAGCAATATCTCGTTATGCAACTCGTTATGTTGATAATGAGACTTTGAAGGCTTGATAGTTTAGAAATGATGTCTGTCCTGAGAATGACGGTCTTGGATCTTCATTTCCATGCCATGTTTGTAATAACTTATATGCAAGAGTGATTATTTATATGTATAGATGTAAAAATGATCATTTTAAGCCTAGTAATTTTAGGTAAGTTATGAACTTCTATTTTATCATTTCACTTATTTTGTAACCACCAAGACCAACTTCTCGTCACTTTTATAATTTTTTTCTTATATTTCTTTATGATAGTTTCTCAAATTCTATTCAAACTTACTCAACTTGCTTGAAAAAAAAATTGTCCAATTCACTATAAATCTACAGAAATCATTGAATTTTTTTTATGTTCTTGATTTAGTTCATGTTATTTTTCACAATTTGAAATAGGTAAGCATATTGTTACTTACCATTAATAAATTGTTTACTTGGCAAGAGTCGTTCAATTTTATTTTTTATTCTCATCTACAAAAATGATTGACTGTAAAATTGAAGATGAAGTCTATCTTTAGCCAACGTCTAACAAATATAGGAGAATGATGAAAAACATGACCATTAGAATGTATCATAAAAGTAAGTAAAGAATTTATTAACGACAAACGTATATATTTAAGTAAAGAATTTATTAGCCACAAAATTATATGTTTACTTATTGATGAGATAAATGCTTGAACGAGTAAAAGGCATGAGGATCTCTCATTCCATTTTTGCTGTTTTCACAAAAAATGAAACATAGAGAGAAAGAAGAGAGAGAGAGAGAGAGAGAAGAGAGAGAGAGAGAGTGAGTGAGAGAGAGTGTGAGACACAAAGAAAGTGAAAGTAATTTTTTGGTATAATGTGTTTTAAATGAAATGATTTAAGAGAAGTTAGAAAATAATATAAGAAAATATAAGAAGAGAACCAAAAGTAATAGAACGTTATTCTTGGTGGTTACAAATATAAAATAATGAAATACTAAGTTCATAACTAACTTAAAAATGTACATTTGTATATATATAATTAAATTGATGGGTCATTTTTGTCTGTAAACTGTATAATGTAGTCAACTATGCCAACAGTCCATTAAGATATGACAGAAGCGTCAAACCTACACAATGTATTTGCTTATAGAGTAGAGCAACTAAAGCAGTTAAGATCTCAAAGCAAATTTTTATGCAAGGAGAAAATCATATATGTTAAGGAGCTAGAAATGCTAATTATATATTTAAAGTATGGGCATTCAAAGGCAATTTTACATGACTTACAAAGAAGTATCCATGTTATTCAGAAACACAGAGATGTTACTTACAGTTTAGAAAAAATATTTTGTGGACTGTGGGGGTGCAGATCGAATGCACATTTGACAAAAAAAATGTCGAATGCGCATTTGGTTCAGTATCTTGGCATGCAGGCAAACAAAGTAACTTCATTATAAACGTTTCTGACTGCCTACTTTTTCAATTTTTTTCAATAAACCGACTCGAAGGAATAGGTAAGTATATCAATGACCGTATTTGAGGGACAAATTTGACGGTAAAAATAAGTCCTGGCATGGTGTCAATCACAGTACCACAGACAAACCCAATAATAGTAATTAAGATAGTTATATTGAAAGATTCTCAATATTTTGAACTTTCACTTACTCTCAAAATACGCATAATCAGAAGAAACCCTTTTTCTCACTTTATTTTTCAACTAATTAAACATTTTTAGCCATTTGTTTTTCAACCAAACTCACTACCTGACAAAATACTCAACTTAGATAATATTCTATCTACTCTCCATTTTTTTATTGAGGATGTCCCAAATTTAAATTCTCATTCTACCACTATTATGAATAAGCGATTCCCCAAATACAAGTAGGAAAGATGAATTAACTTTGCATAGGAATTCATTGTTTTAATGACGCATTTACTTATATTTCAAATCGGATGAGGTTTAAAATTTTATTAGGAATTTGATAAAGTATGAAATTGTCAAGAATCAGAATCTGAAATAAGATTAATGTGTTAATTGGCATTCAAGAATTAAAATTAGAAATTAAATTATTTAGAATAAGAATATTGTTTGTGCTCACTAATCAAGAAATTAAAATTAATCTGTATGACATTACTAAAGCAGTCTTTTAAGGAAAATAAGTATTATTAATATTTATAATATAAGATTTTGAGTGTATATTAGACTTTATATAGTCAATTCTAAATGAATAAAAAATATTAAATCACATTACTAATTATTTGTTAAGAATCCCAAACAAAACAGTAAATAGAATTAACATTGTTTAAAGTTGTAAAACTTATTTAGAATCAAATTCTGTAAATATTAGAATTAATAAATGTACCATGAGATAATTTGATTATTTTTTTAAACAAGACAGTTTGATTATAATCTTGAACAAAATATTTAGCGTAGCAT
The DNA here is from genome assembly GCA_003255025.1 of Datisca glomerata. Lineage (NCBI taxonomy): Eukaryota > Viridiplantae > Streptophyta > Magnoliopsida > Cucurbitales > Datiscaceae > Datisca > Datisca glomerata. The sequence goes on from QANY01009435.1 coordinate 2,597,476, forward strand.
TGCTCTTATCTTGAACTACCTTTTGCAAATATCGGTGTTGCTGTTACATCTATGGTCTTCTCAATCTTTCATTTATTTTTTTAATTCTATAACCCTTCGCTTTCTTATCATTAATATATGCATTTCCTTATCATATATACTTACTATCTTTGTTGCTTTTTTTACCCGATAGAGACAAAAGATGTATTCCCATTAGCATCCTAACATTATCTGTTATATATTCGTTTTCCATAATCAGTAAATAATTGGAAATTCCTCACCTTTATCATTTTTCTTTCACTTGTAGTTGCCGGTCTCATTTGTTTTCTTTAATAAGAAAAAAAGAATTAACTTGCTTTGTAATGTTCTTTTCCTTCAGCTAAAATAAGAGATGCAAATTCATTTAATTATCTACTAATTTATTCACTAAGGTGAACAATTTGTAGTCAAAAGTTTTAGTTTATATCAATTGGTTATCGTAGTACTGAAAAAATACACAATGCAATAACTTAAAGCTCATCTGCTTATTGATTTAAAAATGAGTTTATAGAAAAAATTATAATATATTTAATAGTCATATTCAAGAAGTGTTTTACTATACCAAGATGTTAAGAATCTTGAGTGGGATCTACAATCTAATGTCGATATCTATTCTTTCACATGTTCGTTTGACCTATAAAGGAGAAAACCGTTAGACGATTAGAGTAATAGGCCGGAAGGAGGGAGGGTGTATAGCCTATTACACTCGAACGATCAAATTAATTTTTTGATAGGGTAAGTCTAAGTAAATAATGTTAGAATAAGTTATGAAAGACCCTTAACGGTTCGTAGGAAAGAAGGAATAAGTAAAATATTCAAATTATGAAGAGGATTTGAATGTGTAATTAAGCCTTTTAGTAATAAGTGGGTGGTTTACCCTTAATTAATAAAGGAATACGAAGATGCAGTTTTGTATTTATTACGGGTAATCTGCTAACTAAATCATGGTTTTTTTTGCACTAGTACCGATTGTTGTAGAAAGAAAATGCGAAACCAAACACAATTAATGTTTTGGCCAAAATTACCTACACCGATGAAAGATTCGGAAAATAAAGATGTGTTTGTTACTAAAGTGAAGTTCGACTTTTAGGTGTTGCCACAGTGTCAGACAGGGAGGGTTCTGACCCTGCTCACTTGGTTTCTTCTATTTATGTAGTTATCTGCCCTTTTTGCATTGACGATGGAAGGATAGTCTCAGCCTCGGTGAACAGGTATAAAATTTTGTGGAGCCACGTAAGCAGGACAAGACCAATCATAAAGAGGCGTGCGGACTGCCATCGTGACGAAATGAGAAAAGCCAATCTAAACTGTCAAACTCACCGTATCCCATCAGATGGTTCAAGCTTGACCAATCGTTGATATAGATAAGCTAAGCTCGATTACTCGTTAGTATAGATGAATTAAATCTGATATGATAAGCTCTATCTTGGAAGAATATTCTGTTTATTCTCTGTATTTTAAGGGATATCGTTGAACTTTGTAACGGATGGAAAGCCTATAAATAGAGGTCAATTGTAAACTCAGGCATTCAATACAATTCAAGCAATTACTCAAATATTCTCGAGAATTCTATCTCTCTCACTCTTTATTGTTCATTTTATTTTTAAGTGTGAGAAAAATTTCCCTGACATTTTGGTGCTTTCATTGAGAGCTGAGAGTTCTATTCAAGATTATAACCAAAGATGCCTTGCACTAAATCGCATGTTGTACGGGAAATGGGAAAGGACGCTAACACAGCCGTCAACCCCCAAGATCAGCCCGCACAGCCGACAGGAGTGCACGATATGATCCAGACCATTATGACCGGAATGCAAGGTATGGAAAATCGTAACAGTGAAGAACTGTAGCACGCATGACAAACCGTGTAGGAACAGATCACTATGTTGCAATAGGAGATGCCAGAGACAAGAGCAGGAGTGAGTTAAAGGACTATGGTGCGGGGATGGGACATGGAAAATTAGAACGAGGAAGAGAGAGAACGTGCACACCAACAACCAAAGCCAATAGCTAGCCACAACACCCATCATGAGGGAACAAAAGTCACTTCACGTGACAAAGGAAAATGGGCTGGAGATTAGAACGGGCCCGCAGAGCTAATAACGGAGCGTGGAGTAGAAACGATGCTAGAACGAAAAATGCTTGAGATGAGAAAGTTGGGAGCAGACGGAGTTGCAGACGTGGAGACTTTAATCCACTCACCCTCATGTCCAGAAGTTTTGACCGCTCCTGCGCCTAAAAAAACCGTGGCCCTTAGGTTCAAGTGTTACGAAGGAAAGTCAGATCATGTAGACCATCTCTGTCATTTCAAGAAAGTAATGGCGCTTCATCAACATTAGGATGAACTAATGTGTCAGATGTTCCCAACTATTGTGGAAGGGAACGTATTAAAGTGGTATCATTCTCTACCCCCTTGCTCAATTGATAGTTTTGCTAGATTGTCTTCTGTTTTCGTGGAGCAGTATTCCACCTATCAAATGCTGATGGAAAATTTAGAATACCTTTTGATGATCGTAATTAAAAAAAGAAGAATCGTTGCAGGATTACACCCATCGCTTCAAGGATGAATGGCGAAAGTGTAAAATTGTGATGATCGTGTGGCGAGGCTGGCATTTAGATGTGGTTTTGATCCCAACTCCCAACTGTTTGAAGATCTATCCAAGAATAAACCTTTCACGATGACAGAAACTTTCCTCAGGGCGCAAACATACATAGCCCTGAAGGAAGAGAGAGAAAGCATTTAGAAGGTGATTGAGCAGCGGAATTAAGTGCAGCATAAGGATGACAACAACATGAGAATGAGAGAGCGTGGAGCCGAACGTTTAGAAAAGAAGATGGAAGAGAAGCATGGCGACTTAAAAAAAAAAGGCTAAGATTAGCTAGAGGAGTCCACCCCAGGGACAAGGTCTACACTCCACTGACCATCCTAATAAATCAGATTCTTTGGGTTATCATCCGATTATGAAGGAGCTAAGTCAGAGAGATAAGCAAAAGTATTGCCGTTATCATCAGAGTGCAAGCCATGAAACAAGAGATTACTACCAACTGAAGGACTACATTGAGAAGCTTGTTTAGGAAGGACATTTGAAGAAGTTTATCCTAAGATGATACCAACCGAGGATGGATGAAAATGAAGAGCGCCCCAGGGAAAAAGAACCACTAAGGATAGTGGGATACAATTATTTCCTTGGCAGAGTCAGAGGGTACAAAAAGGAAAGAAAGGAAAATCTATTGTAAAAAGCCAGCTCTTGAAGTAAATGATGACCCAAGGGAAACATATGGAAGTTTACCGATTATTTTTATGAGGAAAGTAGTAGGCACGATAGACATAATGGCGCACTGGTGATGACCATTCTAATTGGAAACTATTTGTTATAGAGAGTTTTGATTGATGATGGAAGTGCGGTTAATATACTCCACCGCTCAACACTTGAGAAGATGGCCATAGATGCCCGAAGCTACGTGGTGGGGGACAACCACTCATTGCGTTCATGGGAACTGTAACATATTCAGAAGGGATTTTATCACTTCCGGTGTGGGCAATCCCATTCAACCACATCACTGATTTCATTGTTATTAACACACGATCACCCTATGATGCGATTCTACGTAGAGCATGGATTCACAAGATGAAAGATGCCCCTTCAACCTACTACCAAACCTTGAAATATGCATCACCGAATGGGGTATGGAACATTAAAGGGGATCAAGCGTCAGCCAGATGTTGTACAGGCCCGACACTTGATTCTGTGAGGAAGAAAGACTTCCCTGTTCTTAAGAATGGGGAAGAAAAATCTGAACAATAGCAACTAAATAAGGATGAACCATACGAGAGCAATCCAAGGTACGAAATCGAGAATGAAACCGAACTCGTAGATCTGGGAAATGGAAAGATAACAACAATGGGTGCGAGACTGTCTGAAGTAGAAAATGCAGAGCTTATAGAGTTTCTATGGAAGAATGTTAATATTTTTGCCACTACTACCGTAGAAATGCTAGGTATTGATGAATCTAAAGTTTGCCATAAACTAAATGTTGATCATTTTGTTAAGTCTGTGAAACAGAAGAAACGATCTTTGGCTCTCGAAAGAAAAGCGACTATGAAGGAAGAGCGGAAAGTGGAGAATCTGTGTGGATTTTATGAACCTAAATAAAGCTTACCCAAAGAATGGCTGCTTACTCTAGGTATAAACAGGTGAAAATGTTCTGACCTGGTAAAAAAAGAAGTCTTTTACTACTGCCTTCGAAATATTTTGTTATACCGTAATGCCATTTAGCTTGAAAAATGTAGGAGGGAAGTATCAAAGGTCAGTCAATAAAGTTTTTGTAAGGAAGATTAGAAAAATGATGGAAGTCTATGTTGACGACATGCTTGTAAAGGCAGAAAAGAGGGTAGACCACATTCATAACCTGAAGAAGGCTTTCTCTGCCTTGAGAGAAAGCAACATGAAATTAAATCTAAAAAAATGTACATCGGAGTGGTAGCGGGGAAATTTCTGGGACATGTGATGAATAGCGGGGGGATAGAGGTCAACTCAGAACAAATAAAGGCGACCATGGAAGTAAAATCATAACAATCTATAAAAGAGATCCAAAGCTTGACGGGAAAGTTAGCGGCATTGAATAGGTTCTTCTCTAGGTTAACAGACAAGTGCAGACCATTCTTCACGAAATTAAAAAAGAATTTTAGACTTCAGTGGGATGATGAATATGAAGAGACTCTACGAAAAATCAAAGAATATTTAGCTTCACCTCCACTATTGTCAAAACCTATACCAGAAGAAGAACTGTTTATTTACCTCGTAGTGTTTGATACCGCCATCAGTGCGACACTCGTCAAAACAGAAGGGGAATTGTCAAAGACCAGTTATTTTGTAAGCAAAGTTTTGCAGTTGCAGAAACTGGATACGAGAAAATGGAGAAGCTGGTACTTGCTTTAATTGTTGCTGTAAGGAAGCTCATACATTATTTTCAGGGACACACCATAAATGTAGTAACATAATTCCTAATAAAGAGTCTTCTACACTCACCTGACATAACTGGAAGACTTACAAAGTGGGCAATAGAGTTAGGGACATATGACATCCGGTATGTCCCACGCACTGCCATAAAGGCACAAGTTTTAGCACACTTCATTACGGAGTTCACTTTCGAAGAAAAAGAGCATGATTCCGTAGTGGTGGAAAAGGGAGAGGACATGTGAACTCTGTTTGTAAACAGAGTATCAAATCATCGTGGAGCCGGAGCGGGAGTGGTGGTTCAGACACCATATGGCGAAACATTTGAATAAGCTTTGTCATTCAATTTTCAGGCATCAAACAATGAAGTAGAGTACAATGCACTGTTAGCTGGACTACGCCTCATGAATGAATTCAAGGTAACAAGTATAAAAATATTCTGCGATTCAATGTTAGTTGCTAACCAAATAGCAGGAAAATACAATGCGAAGGATAGCAGAATGGTGGAGTATTTGCAAAGTGAAAAGGAAATGTTACAATTGTTCAAAAGTTATGAGATTATGTAAGTTCCCAAGGCAGAAAACTCAAGAGCAGATGCTCTGGTAAATTTGTGGTCATCAGCCCAATTCCCGTTCAAACAAACTGTTACTATAGAATATCTGAGCGAGCCAAGTACAAAAACACCCATACAAGCGGAAATCACAACGGGGAATGGTGAATATGACTGGCAAAATATTGGTCATAGTGCCCGTAAAACATGTGTTTAGATCATAATTATTTTTAAAATTATTGTTGAATTATATATATATATATGAACATTTCATATTCATTAATAAGACTATGATCCTATGTAAGTACGAGAGGATTAAGATCATAGATAATGAATAAAATAGTTTACAACATATTAAAGTATAGTATCTTTAATGAATGATTTCAAGTACGGTTCACCAAGCATTATGAATACATGTGATCTAGATCCGGATCACTAATGTGAATAAACATCTCAGTGAAGGTACTTTATATAATTAGATTATATTGAACAAGACCGATGTGGATTAATATCTTTATTAACTTACCGTTTATGATAAAAATTTAATAACATCAAAACTGATCATATGTAGGTCAGTCTGAATCCTGAGTAGTCATGAACTCATATGCATGTCTACTGGGTTTTTTGATTCACTTGTTAAGGTTTGTTTGTAAACCAGACTAGTGACTTTTGTTTTGAAGATTCAGTGATATGGATGGCTAGGAACATTATATTACAAGATTTGGAATCCAAGCTTTCTTAATGGATCGTATATTGGTTCCCTTAAGTGTTAATTATGGAACCGAATGGTTATTGAGCTCAAATTTACAATAAAATTATAAATTGACCGTTTCTAATGAATTAATGGTACTTAAGGATAAGGAGGTAACTAGAAAGGTAAGATGGTAATTTGACCAGTTCTAATTTACAAACTAATAATTATAGGATAAAACTACATGAAATGATTATATCAATGGACTACACGAGAATACTCTGTAAATATATTATGTAACTACATAGAGTGCACTTCCATATTTATAGTGGAGTAATAATGTAATTAAAAAATAAGATTATTTAATTAAAGATTTTAATTAATAATTTAGTTTACTAAGAATTATTGGTCAATGGTCCCCGAGTCACCCTTTTACTACACAGTCTATGGTGTGAATATTTCAGAGCATAAAAAAAGGACTACATTGCATAAGGAATTAAAAATTTTGGGGCAACTATATAATTATGAGATAATTATGTGATATTAAATAATTAATAATTATTTATTGTAATTTTTGAAAATTACAAATAAATAATAATATTGATTAATTTAATATTGATCGATTAGTAAGACAAAATATTTTTATTAATGAAATTAAAAAGTATTAAATCATTATGAGATCAGATAAGTTAATTTTTTTAATTAACTTATATCTAGATATTATCTGATTCATATAAATAATAAATTATAGAAAAATTATCATGTGGCATTATTAGACTGCCACATGTCAGTATCTGATTTTTAATTCAGAGATTGACGTGAATCAACAGTGTCGTGAGATACTGTTGATCCACACAGTACATTGTAGTGCCATGTGACACTACATTGTTGGCTCAATTGCAGTGGATTCCACTGTAATGGCACATTTGTAATTAATTTATTATTTTGTAAATCCTTAAAAATTTGATGAGCCTTGACCTAAAAGATATATGTAGATATTATTCTATTGGCCTTAGTATATGCAACTGAGTGATTAAATGTTAATAAAAAAGCTCTGTGGGTTTTTCTAATTTTCTCTTAGAGTTTTGTCTCACAATAGTCATTCTCAAAATCTCTAGATCTTATGTGTTGAATACATCTAGAGACAGAAAAAGTATCTTTTATTTATTCTACGTCCCCATACACGTCCTAGTGTGTTTGAAGATTGGCTTCGAAAATTTTGGTATGGATCTCACAGTCTGTTGTTTGTGGGATTACGAGTTCGTTGTTTGCAAGAACACTTGATAAGAATACAAGAAGTATAACTCTTACATTTATATTTCTTTTGATTTAATGTATAGATATATAATGGATCTAATGAGAAAAATATTTTTTATTAAAAGGTTTAAAAGTTTTTTTCGGAAACCATGACGTCGTAATTATTTTGTCTTCAATAGATAAAATTTTAAAATATTTATTTTTTTAAAAACTACCACGCCTCTGCCGCGTGATGCCGCCGATTCCAATAATTAATAACATAGTGGTCTTTATATATGTATACATTAAATACTGAGTGAGTGTTCTTGCATTGTTCATTATATATTTTGATATGTATGAATGAATGAATAGTTTAATGATGAATCATTAATTGTATGGTGACTTTTAGGTTTAGGCTTTGTTCTTTATTTTCTCTAGATCTTGTGTAAGTCGTTTTGGGGTATAGGAATTCTTGTAATTTTTATTTTGAATATTACATTGTAAAAATTCCGTATGCAAGAAGACGATGAACGCACGAGACGAATGAAAAGAAGAAAAGAGAAATAGGAAATTCGTTAAGGAATTCCAGCGCGGCACCGACAATATGATTGCTGGCACTGGCGCCGCCGACTTTCCAACGGTAGTGGGGGTGGCGTTGCCGTGAGGTACGCCAGTGGTTGCACCGTCGGTGGTGGATGGGTGGCGGCGGCGACTGCTGTAGAGTGTCCCACTACTACCGTCGCCAGCAGTCGTTGTAATCACCGGGGTATGTTTCACATTATCCTTTATACCATATTACCCTATCCCTGTGATGGTTCGCGAAAACCCTAACCCTATCATTTATCTTTTAAATTTTAACTTCTGACTTTTGACTTTTGAAAATTTACAATGATAGTTATCCATTTTAATTTTTTGAAAATTATAATTATTTAATTGATTGTGTTTGACCCAAGTTTGATGAGTCATCAAATTTTTTGTCGACTAATCAAATTTAATTAATTTTAAAAGAATAACTAATGAGATTATTTAATTAAAAAAATAGTTTATCCTAATTAAAACAACTTTTGATCAAAGTTTGAAGATTATAAAGATGGATCTCTGGTGGAGAATGAGCTATTTTGAAAATATGAATTCTCGAAATCCACTTTGTAATTATTTTTTTCTTTCTTTTTTCAAAGGTTGTAATTTAAAAATATCTAATAGTCGCTCAGTTCATTATTTATTTATTTAATTATTTAAATACATCTTTATTGATATGATTGATATAACATGATCATGTATTAGTTGATCACACGCCATGAATGAAACCAGACACAGTTTTATTTAATCATGCAACTCATTAGTAGAGACATGATTGCTTAGGACTCTCCTAATGTGTTTATACGAATTGCTTTGAGAAATCAATTGTATATAAACTGTTAAGTTTTAATTAATTAACAATGGTAATTACACCACTCTAAAGGCCTTAATAATCTTTAGGATAACCAAATTTATTAAAAGTGCATTATTAAAGTTTGACGAATTTAATTAATTAGTTATTTTAAGTTCACCTAATTTTGACTTAGGCTCTTTAGAAAGTTAAATGAACTTCGATCAATTAGATTAGATTAATAATTAATTTGACATTCATAGGGTTATTTTAAATAGTAATTAATTTGGAATTAATTGATCAGTTATAAAATAGTGAGTAGGAGAATGTTGATATGTCAATATAACATATGGTCTTCCATTATTAGTACAACACTGTGAGATATAGAGAGGGCCTCAAGATGGCTTTGTTTTCATCCCTCTAAGGAAGATTTCGAACTATATCAATATCAAGGTTGAACTTCTTAAAAAGATAGGACTAAGTGATGTAATTTAGACTTGACCAACCCTAAAGCGACATATTTTAAATCAAGTCATGGAATCTAAAATAATGGGTTACACTCACAAAGTCACTATTGAGCTTTGAGTGAATAATGACTTGACTAAATAAGTGATACATTATTATTAAAAGAGAAAATATGAGATATTTTAAGTTTTAAAAATAAGGATGAGAATGTCTCATAGACAGTTTAAAATTAATCTGACTGTCCCTAAGGCGGTACATTAATGGTTAGGTTGTCTTATCGTGGATTAGTAATTGTTAAATTTATGTGTTTGATATGTTTCATTCGTGCATCGCCTTTACTTTCTAAATTTCTTGATATTTTTTTAAATTATATTGAATTATGTATGTTCTATTTTTCAGTTATTAGTGTCTACCATGAGCAACCCTATTACTACGTTACTCGCGCTGAAAAGCTTATTGGTGATAACTTCATAAGATGAAAGTCGATGTTAAGCTACTCAAACGGCAACCTACATTTTGAATGTAGTGCATTTTAAGTCTGTAAGCAAGAAACTTTAGAGTTATGGATTGACTCCAAACCTAGTTTGCGTCATTTTCGTATATGGGAGTGTCAAGTTCAGGTTCTTAGACCTAAGACTTGAAAGTTAGACTCAAGGTCCGAAGTGTGTATATTTGTTGGCTCTACTCGAGAAACAAGAGGTGGGTACCTTTATGGTCACAATGATCAAAATGTGTTTGTATTGATAAATGCCACTTTCCTTGAACACGACTCTATGAAAACCTATAAATCTAAGAGAAAAGTAGTTCTCGAAGAATTAACATCTGATAAGAACAAACCACATTCATCATTAACTGATAAATGACAAACCATAGAAAGCATTGTTTCTGTCCAGGAAACCCTAGGGCAACATCGTAATGAGAGGATTGTAAGGCAACTTATTTGCGATGAACTAGAAGCACATGTCCTAGTGTTTTACATTGATAAAGAAGATCCATTAACCTTTAAATAGGACGGAAGATCCTGAAAAATGAGAAATGGCAAGATGCCATGAATCAAAAAATGGAATCGATGTATTCCAATTCTGTATGTGAACTTGTAGATCCACCTGAAGATGTCATTCCCATTAGATGTAAATGGATCTTCAAAAAGAAAAGAAGTACATATGGGAAAGTAGAGACTTTCAAGGCATTGCCGGTAGCCAATGTCATACACGAAGAGAAATAGTCGATTATGAAGAGACATACTCTCATGTTGTCATGCTAAAAATCATTCGCATCCTTTTATCCATAACTGCTAGTTTAGACTATGAAATATGACAAATGGATGTCAAGACAACTTTTCTGAATGACTCTTTTTAAGAAAGTATCTATATGATGCAACCAGAAGGGTTCGTGAAAAAGAGGTAAGATTAGAAAGTATGCAAGTTGCTTAAATTCATATAGATTAAATCAAACTTCAAGATCTTAGAATCTTACATGTGATGAAATATTTAGATCATATAGATTCGAGCAAAATGTTGATGAAGCTTGTGTTTATAAATACATCAAAGATAAGATAATGGTTTTTTTAGTTCTTTAAGTAGACAATATTCTACTCATCGGGAATAATGTAGAAACTTTATCGAAAGTAAGGTAGGGGTTAGCTAAGAAATTCCCAATGAAAGATTTGGGAGAGGCAAGTTATGTTCTTGGCATGAAAATCTTAAGGGATAGAAAGAATAAACTCTTGGCACTTTCTCAAGCATTTTATATTGATAAGGTGCTGGAGAGATTCTCTATGAAAAATTTCAAGAAAGGTCAACTACTGACCATTCATGGAATTGTCCTTTCTAAGGAGCAGGGTCCTAAGACACCTCAGGAAGAAGAGGATATGAGAAATGTTCTTTATGCTTTAGTTGTTGGTAGTCTCATGTATGCAATGTTGTGTACGAGACCATACATCTATTTTACACTAGGAATTGTCAGTCGTGATCAATCAAATCCTGGTTAAGAACATTGGATTGCAGTAAAACAAAATCTCAAGTATATTTGGAAAATGAAAAATTATATGCCTGTTTATTCAGGTGCAGACCTGAACCCCACTGGATATATTAATTCTGATTTTCAATTAGATAAGGACAGTTGAAAGTCGACGTTTGCATCAGTATTCACCCTAGGTGGAGGAGCTATAGTCTGGAGAAGAATTGAATAATATAATATTGCAGATTCCACTATGGTAGCTGAATATATTATATCTTGTGAAACTACAAAAGAAGTAGTATGGCTCGAAAAGTTCTACACTGATTTGGAAGTAGTTTAAGATATGGACAATCCACTAATCATGTACTGTGACAATAGTGGAGTGGTAGCTAATTCCAAAGAACCGAGGATTCACAAGAGGGGCAAGCACATTGAAAGGAAATGTCATCTTATAAGAGATATCATGCATCGATGGGATGTGACTGTTATGAAGATAGCGTCAGATCAGAACCTGGCTGGTCCTTTTATCAAGACACTTCCTGCGAAGTCATTTGATGGTCATGTGCGAAATATGAGGTTGTGAGAGATGCTACATTTTTTTAGGGCAAATGAGAGATTGTTGGTCATAGTGCCTTTAAAGTATGTGTTTAGACAATTTTAATATGAAATGAATGAAATTTACATTTTTCTCATATTTATTTTTAAATTATTGTTGATATGTATCTGAAAATTTCATTTCATTAATGAGACTATGATCTTGTATAAGTACTAGAGGATTAAGATCATAGATAATGAATAAAATAGTGCGCAACATATTAAAGTATGTAATCTTCAATGAATGGTTGCTAGTACAATTCACTAAACATTATGAATGTATATGATCTAGATCCAGATCACTTATGTAAATATGCATCTTAGTGAAAGTACTTTATATAATTAGATTATATAGGACATGACGGATATGAATTAATATCTTTATTAACTTATCATTTATCATAAATATTTAATACACATCAAAATTGATGATCATATGTAGATCAGTTTGAATCCTGAGTAGTGATTAAATCTTACGCATGTCTACTGGGTCTTTTGAGTCACTCGTTAAGGTTTGTTTGTAAAACAGACTAGTGACTTTTATTTTGGAGATTCAGTGATATGGATGACTGGGAACATGATCTTACAAGATTTAGAATCCAAGCTTTCCTAATATATTGTATATTGATTTTCTTAAGTGTTAATTCTGAAAATGAATGGTTATTGAGCTCAAATTTACAATACGATATAAATTGGTCGTTTACTATTGATTTAATGGTACTTAAGGATCAATAGGTAATTAGAAGGGTAAAATGATAATTTTGATCAGCTCTAATTTATGAACCAATAGTTGGCAGACAGAACTACATGAAGTGATAATATCAATAGACTACATGAAAATACTCTATAAATATATTATGTAATTACTAAGAGTTCAATTTCATATTTAAAGTGGAGTAATAATGAAAATAATAAATAACATTATTTTTATTAAAGAATTTGATTAATACTCTGGTTTATTGAAGCTTAGAATTATGGATTCATGGTCCCCGAGTCACTTTTGTACTACGCAACTTAGGGTTTGAATATTTCATGACATGAGAAAAAGACTAGCTTGCATAAGGAATTAAATTTTTAGGACAAGTATATAATTATGAGATAATTATGTGAAATTAATTAATTAAGAATATTATTTATTATAATTTTTGGTAATTACAAATAAATAGTAATATCGATTAATTTAATGTTAATCGATTAGTGAGACAGAATATTTGATTTATGAAATTGAATAATATTAAATCATTATGAGATAATGATTTGATTTATATAATATGTTAATTAACAGATAAGATAACTGATTGAGATATCATATAAGTTAATTTTTAATTAATTGATATCTAGATACTTATCTGATTCATATAAATAATAAATTATAGGATAATTGCCACATGATATATTAGACTGCCACATGCTAGTTTGTGATTTGTGAATCAGAGATTGACACGAGTTACTGTAGTGCCATGTGGCACCACAGTAACACGTGGCACACTGTAATGCCACACGGCACTACAGTGGTGCCGTGAATCAACAGTGTCGTGAGATACTACTGATCCACAAGGCACACTGCAGTGCCACGTAGTGCTGCAGTGTTGGCTCAATTGCGGTGGTTCCCACTACAATGGCTCATTTGTAATTAATTTATTATTTTGTAAATTCCTAAAAATCTGATGAGCCTTAACCTAGAAGATATATGTAAATATTATTCTATTGGCCTCAGTGTGTGCAACTGGGTGATTAAAGTTTTGTCTCACAATAGTCTTTCTCCAAAATCTTTATATCTCATGTGTTGAGTACGTCTAGAGACAAAATTGTCTTTGATTTATTTTACGTGCTCATACACGTCCAAGTGTGTTTGAGGATTAGCTTGAAAGAACTTGATTGGGATCTCATAGTATGTTGTTCATGGGATTATAAGTTTATTGTTTGTAAGGACGCTTGATAAGAGTTCAAGAGGTATAACTCTTATTTTTGTATGTCTTTGATTTAATGTATATATATTATGGATCTGATGCAAAAAAGTGTTTTTTGCATTAAAAGGTTTAAAAAAAATATTTGGAAACCATGGCGTCATAATTATTTATGTTTTCAATTGATAAAGTTTTAAAAGATATATTTTTTTAAAACCACCACGCCTCCACCGCGCGATGCCGCCGATTCCAATATATGAGTATTGTACAATACCTCCTCTGCCATGAGCTCCCAACTAATAAAATGAAATCCCAGAAGCTCCAACAACAAAGAGTAAGGTATACCATGATCAATGGGGAGCTGTATAGAAGGTCATTCTCAGGTCCATATCTTAAATGTCTTTTCCCAACGGAGGCCAAGTACGTAATGGCTAAAGTACCCGAAGGATTCTGTGGGAATCATTCAGGCACGAGTATTTGGCTAAAAAGTTATTGAATGAAGGGTACTATTGGCTAAAGATGCAAGAGGAAGTAAAGTCTTGTAAAGAAGTGTGACCAGTGCCAACGGTATGCTCCCATTATGAAGATGGCTCCCGAAGAATTACGGATGTTGTTAATCCCTTGGTCATTCAAGCAATGGCTAATCGACATAGTTGGGCCACTAATGGTGGCTCTCGCTCAGAAGAGGTTGTTAGGGGTCGCAATTGAATACTTTACAAAATGAATAGAAGCTGAAGCGTTAGCAAGAGTACGAGAAGATGAGGTAAGACAATTTTTATGGAAAAATATTGAGGTACGGGATCCCCAAAGTGCTTGTTTCTAATAAAGGGCTACAGTTCACTAGAAGCCAAGTTAAAAGCTTTTGTGATGACCTTCAGATAAAGAATAGACTGTCAACTCCTTACTACCCTCAAGGCAACGAGCAAGCATAAAGATCAAACAGGATAATAGTGGAAAAACTAAAGAAGTGATTCGAAGCCGCTAAAGGGAAATGGGTTGAGAAATTGCCATCAGTTCTCTGGGCGTATTGGACAATACCACAAGAACCAACTATAGAAATATCTTTCGCCCTAACATTTGGGGCAGAAGCTATAATACCAGTCCAAATTGGGTGCCCCACAGTGAAATCAAGAATAAATAAAGTCACAAATGTTGAATAGATGATTGGAAGTTTAAACTTTTTAGAGGAAAAGAGAGAGGAAGCTCTATTGAGAATGACCAATTATAACAAAAGACAAGAAAGTACTTCTAAAAGAGAGTCAAACGACGACAATTTAAAATGGAAGATCTTGTACTAAAGAGAATCTTTTAGTCGAATGAAGGAAAATTAGAGCCAAATTGGAAAATACCTTCCATAGTTAAAGCAATTTGGTGAAACAAATCTTACTATTTAACGACCAATGATGGAACTGACTTATCCAAGCCTGATAATACTTTACATTTGCACAAATATTATGTGTAAATATTCTCTTTATAGTGAAAACATTTATGTCCATGGGTTTTTCCCAATTAAGGGGTTTTCACGTAAAAATATTATGTTCATTATTATTTTCTTAAAAATCGAAAGAAACGGGCTCCTGAACTAAAAATTAGTTTTAATACATGAAAATTGTTGTCTTTGAGCATCGTCTTCTGAAGAAAACGGCCCACTGAGCTTATGAAGAGCTTAAGTCAATGCTTTGGGGAGCTTCCCTCAAGGTGACACCGAAGGTCTACCTCCTTTAGTAGCTCGGCATGCGATCCTGGTCAGGGAAAGCTAAGACGGCGCCTCACATATGGGTAGCAAGAGGGCGCTTATGCCCCGACGGTGGGGCCTTATGGGGAAGGGCCGGCACCCGGTCACGACATCCAGCGCGTCATCTTTAACCTTTCAGAACTAGCGGGGTCAGGTCCGCCCGGTTGGGCTCAACCTCAGAGAAAGGTGGAGTGAACAGGAAAGGGAGGCCTTTTGCCGATGCCTGCTTTAGCTTGTCGGAGGCCGTAACGTAAATCGCTTTCTTGAGCTTGCATACCAAGTTAGGATTCCTAGGAGAAGAGACTAGTGCGCTACGGCCTATGCAGTTGATCGGATCAGATAGCCCTTCGGGCAACCAACACATCAAATTCTGATCAACAACTTGGAGGTATGGCTGAGTGGCTTAAAGCATTGGTTTGCTAAATCGACATACAAGAATATTGTATCATGGGTTCGAATCCCATTTCCTCCGGCACAGAAGTGGAACGGGCGGGCGAAATTACGTGAGAGAAAGAACCTATTGGTGGAGTCCCCCCGAGGACAGAATAACACTACTTAGTGACTAGGAGCGGAGAGCCCGTTGCGCCTTCTTTTTGTTTGACCGACCTCTCTTCTTTCTATAAGCAAGCTCCCTCTGGTTGTCCAATCCCTGGGCGGCTCTCACTTTTTTCGCTTATTGGGAGATTAGGCGGTAGTTGAAAGGTACTCACCTTTTAAAGGAAATAGGCCCTTAAGCTGTCAAAAAGTTTAAGTCCATGAGAAATGATGTCTGCGGCATCACCCTCTAAAGGAAACAAAAAAAACAACGAGTGAAAGGGGAAAAGAAAGGAAAATTGCAAAGAAAGGAGGCTTCAAGGCAGCAAAATCTTGGAGAAGGGAGAAAAAACTATCTAAAACTTGCAAAGGGAAAGAACGAAGTATTGGAAGATAAAAAAATTACTAAAACAATTTCCTTTTCAATGATAATGGAGCAAAATTACAAAGAAAGGAAAGATGAGAAAGCAAAAATTACAACTACAAAAGTATAGAAGACAGCCTAAGTGGTAATAACCACTGGATCCTTCTCTGAGGTATCCTTTTCA
Source organism: Datisca glomerata (assembly GCA_003255025.1). NCBI lineage: Eukaryota > Viridiplantae > Streptophyta > Magnoliopsida > Cucurbitales > Datiscaceae > Datisca > Datisca glomerata. The sequence goes on from QANY01009435.1 coordinate 2,614,037, forward strand.
GCAACAGCAGCACGATTGGTAAACGACCCACAGACTTTGGCAGCGGTATCTTCTGTTGAAGCATTCATGGAATCCTCAACTTCTGGAACGCGAGCCAGCTTAGGAGGACAGTTTTCATGGGCATCTCTATAGCCAGCGCTATAGATAATTATCTCCCCTTCTTTAAACAGAGTCAGTACTTCCCTTCCGAAGCTTACTCCCGTTCAACGGCTTCATCCCTGGCTTTCTCGGCTTTGGCTTTTGCCTTCTCAGCTTCGGCCAAAGCCTTTCTTGCAGCTTCCAAATCCTCAGCCACCTTCTGTTCTTCAGCCACTTCCACCTCTTCATCATGAACCATTCTCTCTAAAGCTATTTTGAGTTCATCCTCATTCGCTAGGTGTTGCTCCTTTCCAGCTTGAAGACGAGCCACAACTAAGTTTTTCTCCATAAGCTCTCTTCGAAGAGTCATCAAATTCTGGTCGTGAAGATGATGATGCTCCTGAAGTGAGTTGTGATGGATAATAGCCTGAAAATATGAAAAATAAATGAAGTACTGGAGAGTATAACTTCAGAAAAGTAGAGAAGGAAGATAATTTTTTTACCATATCAAGTCGGGGCTCAGGCAGTTGTCAAGCTCACCGATACTAAGCCTTTGTGGTGTTGGCATCGACATCAGACTGAATGCCGCGAAGAACAACATGAGAAGCCATGACATCAACCAGAAAGCCAACTGATGCCGGGACCGGGGGGTTGACAAAGTGTTTCCCACTTCCATAGAGTTGGCAAGGGTTCACCTACAGTACTTTATTATCTAGAGGCATCTCCCGAGGTAGGAACGGTGATAGTGGGCACAACGAGAGGTGGTGCACAAAGAGGATCAGAGTTCAAAGGAGGAGCCTCAATCTACTTGACAGAAGCGCTAGGAATAGGAGGAGCAAGCGCAAGCTCTCAGTGGGATGAGCTCGAGGTGTCAGTCCGAGTCCTATTCTCAATGGGACCAACGAACTTGCTGCGGAGTGTTTTTGTTATCCGCTCGGTTAAGTAGCTCTTGATCATCTGACGAACTGGATGAACCTGAAGAATTGAAGGGCTAGATAAGAAACGGAAAGAAGGATTTGGAATGTCTCCAAGAATGTAAGATAAAGGCGTTAGAGCGCATGTGGCAGCAACAGAAATCGAAGCGGGAACAGGAACGAGAGCAGGATTGGCTCTTCTTCGTAAATCAAGAAGCACTTTCCAATCCTGATTTGAGCTCGAAGATGGAAAACAGTGGTGACATTTTCCACGGGCTCTCTGGAAAGGCAAGGCTTTGGATTTTTCTTAGCTATAAAAGAAAGGGAACACAAGTCCATTAGCCAAACAAAAGAATAGTTTTAAAAAAGAAAAAAAAAGTGAAAACGAATGAAAAAGATAAAAATTGAGGCGAGAACCGGAGCTCCGACAACTTACTGAAAATTGCCCATTTCTTGTGAGTTGTCGAGTGGCCATCACCGTCCTAGTTCTTGCCAATCGAGATAGTATCCCGTTCCCAACCCTTATCTCTTTTCAGGATCTTGGTGATCAGATTTCCTCTTTTCTCAGACGGATGGGGGGCAAGGTAATAGCTCCCATCTTAGTGTTTGACTATGTAGCAGTAAAGGAGCTCATTTATCCCTAAACCAAAATTATATCTTATTTTTAAGGCCTAAAAACCAAGAAGGATCTTATACGAGCTCGGGATAAATTGAAAAGGGGCAAGGCCTACACTATGAAAAAATTCAGAAAGAAAAGAAGAAAATGAAAGTCGAAGACCTAGGGCTATGTGCATGGGACTAAGGGTTATTTGGTAGGGTGATTTACAGGAAACCCCTACAGATTCACTCTCTCCCAACGCACAAATAACATCTGGGGGAAAAGCCTCTCGGTAACAGGTCATGAATTACCCAAATTCATCTGGAGTCCTGACTAGAGGGATTAGGACTTTAAACTTTGCCATAATCCCACGAAGAGGAAAGATGAAAGAAGAAGATGGAAAAGGAACTTACGGGTTCAAATGCGATAAAGTGAAGAAATGGACTAAGTAAGGAGGTCTTATATAGGCTATGGACTTCAAAAGAAATTGGAAAATGCCCTATTCTTAAACGGGGCAACGATGGGTTGCCTGTTGTTAATTATTGATGAAAAGATGCAATCAATAGCTAAACCGCGTGGCTGGCAACATAGAGAGAGGAGATTGATAGCGTAAGAGGTAAAGAGCGCAACCATTGACGAATGGGGAAATGACAACTGGCAATGGGAAAGAGATTTTTCTACTAAAGGAAAATATATGATCCACGTCTGTTCAAGGAGCACTGAAAATGAGAACATGAATTTTAAACGCTGGAGAACAGGAAAATGAGGTGACATTTTTGAAAAATCATACTGGCAAAGAAACGTGACTGACTCGTCACAACTAATGTGAATGGAAGCGTGATAGGTGGAAAAGGAAGTCGCATACCTTGATAAAATCAGAAGATTACCTAGTATGCCATGCAATCCCGAGAACAGGAAGATGAATCGGTTGAAAAATGGAAATCGCAGCATAAATTAATGCACCAAATGGTGTGTACTAACACAAAAGACAGGGAATGATGATGTGTAATGATGGAAATTCGTATTTCAAGAAACACTTTAGTATTGCATATTAGTTTTACTAAATAATATTAAATGCAATAGGGTAAATGAACATGTATAAATCTTTATGGAGTCACGTAAGTGGGACATGACCAATCAGAAAAGGTGGGCGGACTGCCACCATGGTGAAGCGGGAAAAGCCAATCTAAATCATCAATCTCACTGTATCCCATCTGATGGTTTAAGCTTGATCAGTCATTGATATAGATAGGCTACACTTGATTAGTTGTTAGTATTGATGAATTAAACATGATATGATAAATTCTATTTTGAAAAAATATTCCGTTTATTCTCTGTATTTAAAGAGATATCGTTGAACTTTGAAACAGATGGATAGCTTATAAATAAATGTCAATTGTAAACTCAAGCGTTCAATACAAATCGAACATTTACTCAAATATTCTCAAGAATTCCCTCTCTCTCACCTTTTATTGTTCATTTGATTTTTTAAGTGAGAAAATTCTCTTACACTCGGTCAAGGTGAGGCGGGATAAATGATATATGTCCAACTCGATCATGAAGAGGGATGGTACAATCAAAACTAGTTTCAGACTCTGACCCTAAGGGCTATGTGGGATGGCATTATTTGTTGTGTTGTACTTAAATGAAGAGATGATTAAATGTTGTTTGAAAATCAAAGGGTGAAAGCCAATCTAAACAGTATAAACATAACTCGTCTTTAACCTCCCATCTCTCTCTCTGTACATCTTTACAGTTGAAACATGACTAACTGATACATTGTAAGTCAATACTATTGCTGTAGTGAGGAACATGACAAATGAAGTTAATGATAACTGGAAGAAAGAATGATAAAAGGGAAAATTCAAATAATTCATATAGAAAAATAAAAAAGGGAACAAATTGCAGTCATTTGTTTCAGTTCAGTATCAACTCTACCTTCTTCGGTATTTTTTTAACTCACCTTTAGGTGGTGTGAGATCTTGAGACGCTTGGTGCAACATTATCAGCTCAAAGAAAAGATATTTTCATACAACAATGCTAAAAAACCTCACCCAAAATAATAGATTAGCTGAAATCTGTGGTATGAATTTTCAATTTTTTATATAGACTTCCTTAAAAGTATGGTATTTTTATTTTATATTATGATATATTAGATGAGATGGTATATAATACTTAGTTTTCTTCAATATATAGAATTAGTATTTTTATTTCATAACTAGTCTCTGTTTTTCAAATTATTTGATTCCTTTGTGTTTGTAGTATATGCCTCTTGTACTAGTGTAATACTTTTGGTTCAATACAAAATTTTTTACCTTTGACAAAAAATATTAATATTTTGAAGTATCATACGAATCTCGATCTGATCATATAAATTCGATCCACAAGACCTCTTCATCAATCTCAAGTATGATCACCATTCTTATAATTTTTTTAAAACTTATTTGAAAGTAGTTTTCAAAATCAAGTAAAATTAGAATACCAAACTTATTTGGAATGTGATTTGTGATTTTTAAAAAAGAAAATTTGTTTTTATAGGAAGTAAAATATCAAAATTAAAAACAGCTTTTGAGAACAACATTTTTCTCATCAACTTAAAAAAAGAGCAGCTTTTTCCTTGTACCCATCTCTCTCATTCACTTTTTCATCTCCACCACGGGATGACTTATCTTGCTTGCCATGACTAAGAACTGAATAAAATCTGAGGACAATTCATTGAAATTTTCACTGAATTAAATATGAGGACGATTCATCGAAATTTCTAATGTGTTGGGCATGATATTTAAAACACAACAGTTTCATAAACGTTGAGAAAAATTCTACCAATGGGAAAATTGAATCAAAAGGGTCTGAGAGAGATTGGGACAGATAAGGTGGGGGTGAGGTGAGGGTGGGAGATGGAGCAGAGAGTAGATGGAAGCTGGATTTTGTTGGCCCTTCCAATAATCTGATTATTGAAGGGACAATGAAAAGGAGTGACAAGATAGAGAGATAGAGAGATAGGGAGAGAGGAGAGAGGAGAGAGAGGAGTGTTTAAATTAAATGTGTGATTTGTTTAAATTAAATGAGTTAATTTTTGTAATAAAAATTTAAAATCATATTTTTAAGTTCAAAATTAAAATGATTGATGTGATATCTAAACCACTTCTTTATTTAAAAAAACTATAAAATAATTTTTCATAATAATCATCCAAACAATTTTTTTTTCTACAAGTCTTTCAATAAAAAAATTTCTTAAATTTTTTTTCAGAAAACTCTTTTATAAAATGACTCCTAAGCATACCTTATTTTTTCGTATTTCAAATGCAGAAAGACAAAAAAGAAAACTCTACCAAACAAACCATTAGAATTACTTAGGTAGTATTAGATGACACATGAGAATTTACAAGTAATTAAAAATAGTAATATTATATTATGAAGTTCCAGCCTAAAATGTAATTGATTTAATTAACTATACACGATTGACAATGTATCATAAACAACTTAATTAATCAAATAAACTTGATTTAAACTTTTGATCGGCTTAAATTATTAAAATGTTCAAAATGCATAGTGGACCATTCATTTAATCCAGCTTGCGCAACATTGCTAAGTTATTACGGTGTTGAGCACATTGATTTTGTATAAATTCGAACTTATTTACCTTTAAATATTAAATGATAATGTGATCATCAATAAATTATTTTGATAAACTAATTAATATACGTATACGATATGCGTGTAATTGAATTTATTATATTTTTAATTATAATAATTATTTATAATTATGTTATATTTATGTCAATTAAATAATATATTAAGCCTCATAGAATTAAGACTATATTGTGTTCATATTATTTTTATTTACTGATATATTATTTTAAACCATGTTCTGGAACATCGTGAATATTTCAGAAAAAAAGAATTAAGAGTATATAGTAGAAATATACTCTAAAAATTAAAAGAATAAGTGACGTCATTAAAATTAAATTATCCATTTCATGTTTTATTATAAACCTTGATCCTTTTTTATTGTAAATTGAGTTTTTTATTTATAAATATTCTGTAACGATAATTATGTAACATGCTAACAATACTTACATATAAAATATGGCATAATTAAAGTTTCGAAAAGTATGTTAGAATTAAATTATATTTTTAATTTATAAAGATAATTCATTTTTCCTCTAATTGAAATCAATTAGTAGAAAGTCGTAATTTTAACTTCAACTTCTTATATAAATTTCTATAATTCATTCAAGTTATTAAAATTAAAATAAATTAAAATTTATCCATTAATTACTTGTTTCAAATTCATAAATATGTGAATGAATTTAAAAGTTTAATGCCTACTTTGATCAATTTATTATCCATAATATATTAAAAGGGGAAGTAGGGAATGAACTTTTTGGACAATTCTATCAATCTTCATTTTTACTGATAAAAGTTGCCCATAAAAAGCACATTTGGCCTATTTCTATTTGTAATCAAATAAAGATGTGTTAAAATGTGTCAATTGAAAATTAGTTTTTGAAATGTGACTTTTTGAAATGTGAATTGGAAGATGACTTTTTAAATATGACTTCTGAAATATAATATAATGAGAGTAGCTTTTGAAATATAGTATTTATTCATGTAATAATTCTTGCATTCATGTGTTTCAACAACGAGTTCATACATTTATCTTGGTTTAGTTATTCTAACTATTTTTGTATACTAAAAATGAATAAAAGAATGAATTAGACAAAAAAAATATTGTATATAAAAAAGTGTCAATACAAAATATGTTTTTTATATATTGTGTTTTTCATATGTGATTATGATTATATAATAAATATACAGACTTTTATTCATGAATGACATTGGTACTACTTAAAATGATACGTGCAACGCACGTAATGTTGGCGCTGTAATTTTAAAAGTAACAAATTATTAAATACCACATGTACATTTAAAAGTTATTTTGAGTAATGCATCAATAATAAATGGATAAAATTATTTAAAAATGATTCTCATATTCTCCCCACTTTTAATTGACACATTAGTAGATTAATTAAAACTCAATTTTTAACTTTCACAGTCTGGTGAATTACTCTTTAAGATTCTTTAATAAGTAGAAATCTATGCCTCTATAGAATAGTTGCTTAATTAAAAATTTATTGTGGTCAGAGGGTCATAATTGGAAAATTGCAGTTTTTTAATTCAAAAAGGTCCATAATGCTTGAAGCTGATCATGTTCGCAGCAATAAATAGTCATCTATTTTGGGTACCTAAATTATAATTCAATTCATTAATACTGTTTCAGAAATTAATAAATAGAAAAAATAACTTTTCAATAGACTACTATTTTATCACATGCATTGTCTGTGGTTATATAACTCACTTAGAAATTTTTGATATAAATAATTCAATTAAATGTTTTAATAGAAAACTTTTTCATAGTCGGATCTGAGTAAGATTTCAATGATGAACTTAAACTTTCTTAACAAGTGAAACATGACCCAATAGTGGTTCTTGATGAGTTTAGACTTTCTCAAATAATATAACATGACTCATTGTAATGAGAAAGTATATACAGTTTATAAATTTGAAGTAAGTAAAAGTTGATGGACAAAAAGGTTAGGAGAGTTGTAAGATCCTTAAGGTTTGATAATTTTTCGTCGTGGATCCCGTGGGTATGGTAGGAGGTATGGTGATTATTTGGAGGGATCTATTGATGTTTTGACTATCTTCAATAAGCATTACTTGATTGATATTAGAGTTAAAAGTTGGAGCAGAATTACCTTCGTGTATGGGAGTAATGATGATTCTCTGAGATGGGGAAGGAATTTGATGAAATTGTAGAGTCGAGAGTGGACAACAATGAACCTTAGCTTATTACAGGAGGTTATACTGATATGGTATGTAGTGTTGAAAAAAAAGGAGGAAGGCCTTTTGATTTTAGAAGAGGTAGTATCTTTAAGTAATTTATGAATAATTGTGAGGTCATTGATGTTCATCCTAAGGGCAGTTTCTACACTTGGATAAAATTGCAGGCAATGAGAAGATCTTATTCAAGAGAGACTTGACAGACTACTTATTAATGCTAAAAGTATGGAGTTATTTTCTGATATTGAGGTTTTTGTGCCCCTAATATGGGGTCAGACCATAATATGCTCTAGGTCAGTCTGATGAAGAATCATGTTCTTAAGAAAGGAATGTTCAAATTTGTTAAGACAGTGAGCTAAAGCAGTGCCACGTGTTCTTTCTTAGCCTTGTCAACTCATGCTCACTGCCATATCATCTTTGGTTGTTAAGAAAAGATCGTGCTCTCTCTCGTGCTCTTTGGTATGCTCCAATGATTGACAGATTTCTGCTTCTACTAACAAACTAGATTCTTTCCTTTTTCTCTAAGCTTTGCTACTAATATATAATTTTTGTACTAGTCTATTACCCATATTATGATTTCTTAAATGATTGAATATAATACCTAAATCAGTGTTCAAGCTTCTGCAATCTTCTTCTTTTTTACATTTTTCCTTAAGTTCAACTTGGTAATAGAGCCATTAATGGTTTCCTCTGATTCAATCACTCAAAACAGAAAGACTTCCGAAAATAATCCAAAAAATGCCACTGAAACCCTTTCTCTAATATCATTCGTTTCACTCTATCTATCAAGCTCGACAGAGACAATCATACTCTTTGGAAGGCACACGTTGTACCAGCTATTATTGGGCATGGTCTAAGTGGGTTCATCCTCAATATACAAGCTAAACCAGTTGAAAATCTAGATGATGGCTCCCTCAACCCCGAGTATATTCAGTGGGTTCGTAGGGAACAACTACTTCTCAGTTAGCTAAGGTCAACCATGGGTGATAGGGTGCTTCGCTTAGTCCTGCAATATGAGACCTCAAGAGAACTTTGGCTTGCTCTAGAAAGAATCTACGCATGGAGTTCAAAGCCTAAGTTACCAAGCCTAAAAGATTCACTATATATCACAAGAAAGGATGACAAAAGTATACTAGACTATATAGATATGCAAGTAGTCAATTTGAATCTTGAGATATCCACGTAGTCAAGTTCCTCAACTATCTAACATACAAAGACTCATGAATAAGCATTTTACTACAAAAAGAAAATTTTAGATATTATTAACAAAATTTCAGAAATATTATTACAGTATAGAATATAATAATATGTAAGAAGGAAAAAGAAAAATTATTATAAGAGAAAAGTATCAGTACAAAAACCTTCGAGAGAAAATTTGAGGACAAAATTTGTGTATATGTTTACATACAATATAGAAATGAAAATACAATTAGAGGTAGTTATGAGGTTTGGTGTAATTTATTAGTGCAAAAAGGGATAATTGTAAGGTTTGCGTGAAATAAGTTTAAAAATGCATTTATGGATAATTGGAGTGGGACTAAATTAGGGTAAACGAATGGAGATGAGAGAGAGTAAAGAGAGTGTGTGTGAGACAGAGGTGGTCGATGGATGGATGGGCCGATGAAGGGGCATGGGAGGATGTAAATAAGACTAATAGACTAAGGAGTCGTTTGTTATAAGATTGTATGTAAATGATTTTTGAAATAAGATTACCGGAATATGATTGTGAGAATTTATATGTATGGAAAGTTAAGATTACTTTGTTTGTAAACAATTGAGAATGTTTTAAGATAACTTTGTTTGTTTTGATAGAATATGCAAGATGATGTTTTGCACATTATTATCAAATTTTAATTTTACCCTCGGACTAAAAAATGCTTATGAATAATAATTACTTAATTTATAATAAGATGACCAACATAAGTAATAAAAAAAATGTAGATTTTACTTATAAATTTTTTTTTCATATATACTTATTAATTTTTCGACGAAACCATTATATAATGATACGATCTTCATCAAATAACTTATGTACATCGTTTACTTATAAAAAAGAAACATTATTATTTTTATCGTTAGATTAAATTAAACTGTTAATTGGTTTAATATACCCTCGAACTGTTCTGTGTTTTCTGGCCATAATCACATGCCAATGGTTCTTTAGGGCATTGTCAGTTCTACCAGCAAACAGCCTTGCTATCATTGTCCATTTGTTTTTGTACAGTCTATGTGATGTTAATAGTCTTTCTTCTTCTTCTTCACTGAATGCCCTTCTATTTATCCTTGGATCTAGCTGATTAAACCACCTCAATCTGCAACTTTTTCTTGCTTCCAATTTACAAAATTAAAAGTTAAAATCAGGAAAGAAATATGAGTTTGTTTTTCAATGAAAATAAACAAATGGCTGAAAGAGTGAAATCTTAAGAATCCAATGCTTTTTTTTTTCATTTTCAACAAATGGGTCCTTAAAATCTTCACAAAAACAAATGGGTATAAACGAGTGAAATCAACAGAAATCACACATTCTGATTTGCCAAAAGGCCTAATTTTGTTTAATTTTACCTGATCTTCCATCAACATTTTCAGCAATCAAGTTCCAATTTTGAGGACCATACTGAGCAACAAGCTGTTTGAGCTTTGAATCTTCTGCTGGTCCAATGGCCTGTAGAGCAAAGCTTAACGTGTCCATTTCTCCCCCCCGCCCCCCCCCAGAGCTCTTGTTTTCTTCTTCCCCACCAAGTCTCAAAAATAGCCCTTTTTTCTCAGCCTCATTATGACCCATGATCTTTGCCTTTTATTTTTCCTGTGTTTTCCCATGGCTGAAATCCTGAAGCTTTTCTGCTCTGTTCCAATGGAGAACTCAAAAACTGAGTATTCCCACAATCGCTCATGAACCCATAAGTACTTGAGGGCAACCACTAAAATGAAATTGACATTGAAGGAGGAGGCATAAAGTTTACATTGAATCGATCTCAATTACTATTCCCTCTCAGGATTTGTGGGTTCATTGTTGAAAAAACCCAGAAGAGAAAGCAAACCAAAAAGACAGAGACAGACACACAGGGAGAGGTTACCGTGGGTCTGAAGCTAGAGCTCGTGAGTGATCGGAGAGGGAGAAGGGCAGAAAAGAAAAGAGAGAAGTTATCTCGATTTAATGTGCACTAAATACATAGTGATAATAATAAGAATATAAGAAATAAAAAAAATCCAGCGACAAGTACACAATATCATATAACCTAATTTAAGTGCACGGTTGAAACAATTAGGCACACCAAATATAATTAAGTATATGAATAGGAAATAGACATTGTACTCATTTTTCCTTGGTTTTTATCGCTTTTTATCTTTATATTGAGTTAAAACGTTTTTCTTGTATGAAGTTAGAGAGTCTTTATAATTGTACTAAAAAAATTAGAACGTCTTTATTAATGACTTAAATTTAGAATTTAATAGTATGAATACTTTTTATGATTGATTAACTGATTTATTTAATCACTAATAAATGTATCCACTTACATATTACAATTATATATATTCATTATGTTCCGTGCACTTCGTCAAACTTTTTATTTATTCATTAATAATTAATTAATTTTATTAATAGTCAATATCATATATAACATTTGCTAAACGATCACATATAGTACTGAATCTCAAGAGTTGTAATACTTTCAATTCCATTATTATCATTTATCATTTTATAAATACAATAATTAAATATATTTTAATTGATTATTAAATAATTAACTTTGATAAAATAATTAAAATAGTTAATTATGAGATGTTCATATTTTAAGTAGAGTTTATGGACACATGACACTTAAAAAAGTTAAATAAATACATGACACATTTTGAAAAGTTCATACCCAACTTTATATATATAAGATTTTAATTCAAAATACGGATCAATCACCAAAAGAAAGTCACATATTTATACCAAATCCCCTTTCTTAACATAAAAGAGTAAGACTCTTGTATTTTACAAGCATGCTATCACATCGAGATGGTACTAACATCTCATATCAATTTACAAATTTTACGCATAAATGTTAAAAAAAAACAGGACGTTCTTACACCTTCTATAGGTTGTACTGTAGAATGACTTCATTTTTCCATTATTCGACTAATTCAAACAGTCAAATTCAACTTCCACTATTCTATTATAAGTAGGTTCATACTTGGCAAACACAACCTCTAGATATCGTAAAATTTTCTATATTGGTGATATTATTTTCTTTTATACTCGAGGGCAAAGTTGACGATTGAGGATGTTTGTGTGAATGAGATATGGGTTGTGGAGAGGGAAGAGTGATGGAGAGGACAAAACATCAAAAGGCTTAGGAAGACTTTAGAGAAGGATGCTAGCAATACTTATTTAGACAATCATTTGGATACTCTTATTTTATGACAGTAATATGTGTTATCTTTTTTATTTTCATTAAAATTGTCAACATTAAGGTATGACTTTTCATTTTACTTACAAATTTACCATTAAACTATATTTTTCCTTAACTTCTTTCTTTTTTTTCTTTCATCTCTACTACTTATTTCTCACACCAATTTTTCTGTTAGAATTAAAATTTATCAGATTCTACTTATTTGTAATTATGTCATTCTCTTCCATTAAGTCATTCATTGTCTATGCCTTTTAGTTTAATTTACCGAATTACCATCAACATTGTTCACCCATTTTTTTCACTCAAACTTTAACAACATTCACTAAAAAATCATATTTAAAAACAAATTTAGTAATTAGATTTGCTACTCAATATTCTTCAATTGGATCTAAATGATATAAAGATTTGCATGATCTATAATAAAATAAATAACAAAGAAACTAGAGTTCATATGTTTGCGAAAAGAAAATAAATGAAATCGGTGAATAAAATGAAATATTGATTTAAGAAAAAATGGTGTACAAGAAATTGGGCTAAAAAATAGGGTGAACGAAATTGAGAAGATTAATAGAATGATATAATTATAAATAAGTGCAATTTGATAAATTTTGATTTTAACAAAAAAAAGTGACGTGAGAATTAAGTTGAAGAGTTGAAAGAAAAAAAGAAAGAAGTTAAAGAAGAGAGATGGTTGACGGCAAACTTGTAAATAAAATTAAAAGTCATACCTTACTATTTTCTTCATTTTAACAATTTTAATGAACAGGAAAAACGTGACACATGTCACTGTTATAGAGTGAGAGTGCCTAAATGACTGTTTAAATTTTCTGTATTGGTGATATTCTTTTGATCCATGAGATGATATCTCCACGACTCATGAGATGTTTATGTTTCGATTTGTATTGATTTCGATTCATTACTATAGATACTGTATTTTATCCGGTCCAATACTTTACAAATATAAATTTTATTTTTTGGCCAATATACTAGTCTAAGACTCTGTATGATTTGAAAAATAGCTCACTACCTAAAAATAAGAAGAATTGTCCAAGGACAAAAAAATAAAAAGGGAACAAAAAAGACTAAAAAAAAGTGAAGCCCTAGGTTTGCCTATAAATAGACGGAAGGTCTTCACTTGAAAAAAAGGATTGGAGAGTGAGAAAGAGGGGATTTTAGAGAGAGAAAGAGAGGTCTTGAGAAAATAGGAGAGACTTTTTAAAAGATGGAGAAATATAGTCTTCATTTCTATTCATTTTTCATCTTCTCCTATTCTTTTTATTAAGGCAGTTTAAATTTCTTATACTTTAGCTTACAATATATCTTATTCATTATTATTCATCATCTCTTTTCTTCATACTCACGTCGTTGATATTTTTTGTTTCATTTTCCATACATTAGGTTTGTTCATTCTTTATCATTCTCCTACTCTTAATCTTAAGTTTTATTTCCATGTATTGTTGATTTCTCTGCAAGTTAGATAATGATATGTTTTTGTCATCAATTCAATCAATGAGCATGAGGATAAAGCTTTTGAGGGGTGTAAAATTAACTCAATGTGAATCAACCATTTAATGGGTTGAAAGTGTACATTTGATGACAATATCCTCTATGATAATTCCACATACATAAAAATGCATAAAATAGAGAGTAAAACTTCTATACAAGATTATGCAAATATTTAAGTTTTGAATTTTTTTATGTTCTTACAAGTCTTTTCATCTTTTCTTTTTAATTTTTGTTCATCATTTTTGTGACACTTGTTTGAACTAGTTACCATTCATGATCATTCCTAGTGAACTAAGTAGTCCAAAATAAAATGATAATTAGTGAACTAAGTAGTCCAAAATAAAAAAAATGGTATATTTATATCACAAACAATATTATTTTATTTTGAAAGTTTTATTGATTTTTATTTAGTGACACTTGTTTAAACTAGTTATCATGCATGATTATTCCTAGCAATGAAAGAAGAATGGAAAAATGATAATTAGTGAACTAAATAGTCTAAAATAAAAAATTATATATTTATATCCCAAAACAAAAATTATTTATTTTTCTTTAGTGACACTTGTTTAAATTAGTTATCAACCATGGTTCTCTTTAATATTTGATTAACATTGATGGAAGAAAGAAAAATGGTATTTAGTAAACTATGCAGTCAAAAATAGCATTCTCATGTTAATTATAAATGAAATTAAGTATTTTTTATAGATTAAATTATTTATACATGAAAAAATTTATTATTAATTTATTTATGAAATAATTATACATATAATATATATCTTTCTTAAAAAATCAAAATTATAAAAAAAAATCAGAGGGTAACATCACCCTCTGTCAACAAAGAGTGATGTCATCCGCCGTGTATATATATTTTATTTGTTTGTACTTTATTGTGTTTTTTTGTTTTTTTGTTTTTGTTTATTTTTTCTATTTTGTTATTAGATATTATTGGTTTGTTTTAATTTATTTGTATATCTTTTTACTCGTTTCACATTTTTTTTTATTTTCACTCTACATATTCTGTTTAAATTTATCATACATCTTTAACATTACTAACATTTCTTTCCATTATTCTTTTTTTTTCTTTATAGTTATTATCTGTTCTTATTTATTTATATTTTATTATCATATCGTCATGATTGTATGTGATTATTGTTTCTTTCTTTTATCATCAGAGTTGGCGTTCTTAAATTAAAACCATAACAATTAGATGTAAATTTTGTTAATTTCATTATTTAGTTTTCACTAAAAAATATCTTATTACGGACTTTGAAATTTTTGGGATACTCAATTTCTTAAACTACCGAGGTGGAGAGTTATTTTTAGAATACGGAGAGTAACTCCAATAATGCTTTGATTTAAAAAGAATATAAAAAAATAAAAATAATTTTCAATGGTCTTTGTACTGCCCATTAAAGGGTATTTATTTGTTCATTTTTAGAATGTATAATGTACCAAATGGGACATTCAAAATTGAGTTGTATAACATTATTTTAAAAAAATAATTTGGATAGCATTTGATTAAATTTGGTAACCATTTTTCATAATAGGTGTTGGGTGCTAATACTTTCGCCACACGTAAATGACTCCCGAAACAACTTTAAATTTTCACAGTCCAAAATATTTTATTTTAAAATTGGGTGACCAACAATTGGTAGCGACTCCAAATTTATTTTTTCAAAATGATTTTTTAATCGTCGTTCCGCGTCACATGCACATTGCGATAGCTTATCGACTCCATTGGGGACAAACAATTGGTCTAACCATTTTTAGATCGATAGAGAATCAAACCAAATTTTTATCATATGCTATCCTTTTGTGTGATTCTTTGTTTGTTTATTTGATTCATTGTTTTTTTTCTAATTCATGCTTGTAGTTGTATAGAGTTTATTTTTATGAAATATATTTCTTTACATAATTTCTAATTTCACACATATACACTAGCATTGTACCCGGGCTTTTCCTTTAGGATTAGCGAGAATGAGTAGTGGAATACCTTCGTTGAACTGCAATTCCCATGCAGGCTCATGAAAGTTCTCACTCATGTCGACCTTTTAGGGATTCCGTATAGGGGGCCCTGTTACTCTGTTCGGATAATAGAGAGAACAACTTAAGAGCCTATTAAGAGATTTGAGAGCCCAACCACACATGCATTTTTTTCTTAGAGCTCATCTTATGACCAAAGTTTGATAAAAATAGAGATTCTGCTTAGTTATGATATCATGACTAATTTTGTTCATGTATATATGTCCTAAGCTTTGTAAACATTTCTTTTCTTCCCCATTGTTTCACTTCTGACTTCGTCTTTCTTTTTTAAATATATGCATCATGTTGCGTGATAGGGATTATAAAAAAGTATTCAATTCATTCATATTTTAGAGACCATGACTTCTATTTCGTGTATGATAGAAGATCATGTTACAGTGGCCCAATGGTCAGAGAAAACGGAAACGAAAAGGAGATTATCTGAAAAAGGAGGATGTAGTTCTTCTACCATCAATCACTAAGATATAGATTCTCACACACTGACTTAGAGAGGTTGAAGAAGATATGGGAGGATTTTTCACCGGAGCAAAAAAAATTTGTTTGTCAGGAAATATGGTCACATCGCTGATCTTCTGTGTATTACAGTCAAGGCTCCCGTTCTTAAGGATTTAATGCATTTCTGGGACCCTCTCTACAGATGTTTGACTTTTGGAACAATTGATCTTACTCCTACAATTGAAGAATATCAAACCTTACTGAACGTCCCACTGCAAAGCATAGATAAAGTTTATAATAACGACAAAAAACTCACATTGAAGGGAGCTCTATCCAAGCTCTTGAGTACTGTCCATGCATGTGAGATTGAGAAAAGGTTGAAAGTTAAAAGAGGGAATGAGTGTGTGCCGCTGGATTACCTCCTAGATCTCACCCAAAATGTACTTGAAGGAAGATAAGGGTATGGCTCTTTATGCACTGTGTATTTATGGCACCGTATTATTTTCAAATATTCAAGGTTATATGGATGATAAAGTGATAAAAATATTCCTTCAAGTTGAACATGGTGTTAACCCTGTTATCTCAATTCTTGCTGAGACTTTTCATTCCTTAAATCACATACGAGTGTTTGGAAAAGGGAAGTTCATTGGCTCTCCATCTCTTTTGTGTATTTGAATTCTTAGCCATCTAAGATGTCCACCAGATTTCAAATGTCCTCAAGTTAAGTTTTCAAGTCCATGGATAAAGACGAGAATCCCCATTACAGAATTTGGAATGGCCAAATGGAATCCGTAGTTTCCTGCAAAAGGGGTGTGGCTCTCACACCTATCAAAGTTGAAAGATGAAGATGTTATCTAGAAAGCGCACCGGATGCCGTTGACATCGATGATCTACAGATGTGACGACTATCAATGGGTCCCGCTCCCAGAACCATGGGGTTGTATTAGTTATGATCCGCTAATGGTGCTTCGTCAATTATACATGAGACAATTTGTCCCTGCCACGCATGCATTGAATGACACTGAGATCAGTTATGATTATCGAGATATTGAACAAGCAGCAGCTAATTAAAGCTTGGAAAATAATGAGAAGAATCACATGAATTGCACAAAGGAGTATGAAGCTTGGCTCGAGAGGAGAGGCAAAGTAACTATTGGCTTACCAGTTGTGGAGTTACAATCATACAAGTTACCGGAAGCTCATTAGGAGATTGTTAAAAAGGAGGCGCAGGATGAGTTATATGAGGAGCGTCAAAAGAATTTAGCTCTCTTGGAATAAAACAAACGTCTAACAGTCGAGACGAATTTATCTGGCAAACATAGGATCGAAGCTAAAAAATAACTCAGAGATTTGATAAACAAGGTTAAGGATCAAGAATTTCTGAAGCAGAAAAACTTAGAGTTAGGAACTAACACTCGCAAACTGAACAACAAAATTGGAAAGATGGCAGATAACAATGAGAATTTGCAATGAGTACTCTATGAACGAGAGGATCGAATCATGAAACTAGAAAGGAAAAATAAGCTTGCACAAGAGGTTTTAGAAAAGGTTAAGAGGGTTATCGACAAGAAGAATGCATACATCGTTGAGTTAGAAGAATAATAT
This sequence comes from Datisca glomerata, assembly GCA_003255025.1. Lineage (NCBI taxonomy): Eukaryota > Viridiplantae > Streptophyta > Magnoliopsida > Cucurbitales > Datiscaceae > Datisca > Datisca glomerata. The sequence continues at coordinate 2,631,460 of QANY01009435.1, forward strand.
GACTCATTACGACAAATCGCTAATAATTTACAAGTTGATTTAGAGAATCAAAAAGTTATGAAGACCGAGTCACCAAATGATAGTGAAGAACTATTGAAAGTCATTACAAGCCTTGAGCACCAAGTTAGAGCGTATCAGAATGTGGCAGAGAAATTGGCAAGAAATATTTATGGTAATGTCGATGCACTAAGATATGATTACCAATTACTGCAACAAGAGCATGACTTGGTTCGACAACAATCAAGGCAGACTATGGAATGGCTTAAAGGCGTGGCTGTGAGAGCAAGCAATTTGGCAGAATAAGTATCCTTTTTGAAAAAAAATTGTTTTGCCCATCCATCCTAATAGGGAGAACTTATCTAAGTTTTTGGAAGAAATCAATAGAGATTTGGTTCATTTTGGTTATTTTGTATAAACTCATATTAGGGAGTAGTGTAGTTGACTTCTACATCCTCAAATATAGTGGATGACTCTACTAATTGAATGAAATAGAGTACTTTGGACTTTCACTCTGCGCAGTATCATTTTTCATGCATAAATTTACTTTCATTATTATTGTTGTTATTATAATTTATTCTTCTTCATTATCAAAATCTACCATCTCATTGCTTTATTTTTATTTATTTTAAAAAAAATTTCAAAGATAGCCTGTCAACTCTGACATCCCTATCAAACTCGAGCTCAAGTTAGTGTCATGGACGAGCAAGAAAGAGAGAAATCGCGAGAGGAAATGAAAGAAGAAATTATGGAGCTGAAAGAGCAAATGGACAAAGTCTTGGAACTCCTCGACGCTAGTAAGGGAAAAAGCCTGTCTTGAAAATCCACAAGGAGCTCAATCATAAAAAAATCAACTGCCAAACGATACTCCACCTTATCCTCATGGGTTCACTCTGACCTATCAACGTCATTAGATTGACCACTTTCAGCATATTTCACCACCAATAAATATCCAGCACTATCCATTTTCAAATGTCCAGGAAATGATGCAGACAGGGAAAATTGGGTACAACCTATCCACAATGGCACCTGGCCACAACAAAGTTTTCACTCCACAAGGCAAACTCGTTAATGAGCCAATCATCATACCCGATGTCGATGACCCAAAGGGGCAGAGGCCTGCTACTAACCTAAACGAAGACCCATTGTCGAAAGATAAGGTGGACTTTTTGGAGGAAAGATTGCGCGCCATTGAAGGGTCAGATGTATATGGTACCATTGATGCTACCCAATTATGTTTGGTCTCATATGTAACTATCCCACACAAATTCAAACTACCTGAGTTTAAAAATATAATGGTAGTTCATGCCCGAGAAGTCATCTTATTATGTATTGCAGAAATATGGTTGTTTGTGCAAATGATGATAAGCTTCTGATTCATTTCTTTGAAGATAGCTTGACGGGGCTTCATCTCGCTAGTATGTCCAATTGGATAACCAACATATTCAGAGGTGGAAAGATTTAACTGATGCTTTCTTAAGATAATACAAGTACTACATAAACATTGCTCCTGATCGTCTTGATCTACAAAGTATGGAGAAAAGGCCTACTGAAGGCTTTAAAGATTATGAGCAAAGGTGGAGGGAATTAGCTGCTCAGGTATAGCCCCTCCCCCTTCTTAGAAAAGGAAATGGCTGCAGTGTTTATCAACACCTTGAAATCTCCATTCTATGATAGGATGATTGGAAACGCTTCAAACAACTTCTCTGACATTTTAATGATTCGTGAAAAGATTGAATATGGGGTGAAGAATGGAAGAATTTGGGAAGTCGTATCAGATACATCATCCATAAAAAAGGGCCGCCATTGAAGCGAAAAGAAGGGGATGTACAGACGATCAATTTTGGGTACCCATCATAAGCTGCGAACCCGAGGCCGGGATATTCAAAGTATAGTGAATGGCCCAAATATGTGATATCATATGTGGAAAATATCTTACAAATTCCGTATATCACTCTCAACAATCAGCATTTTAAAATAACCAGAGACCCAGTTTCAAACCACCGACTCACCAGTAAAATGTTGGTCAGGCTTATCAGACTCTGAGGGGAAATAGAAATAATCAACGTTTTGTCTAGTATGATTCAATCCCCATGCCATATACAGAACTCTTACCACAATTGATACAAAATAATCAATTGGTGCCAATTCCTTATGAACCTCCAGCCACCATACCCAGGGTGGTATGATCTGACCACTCGCTATGATTATCGTGCTGGGGCAGTGGGACATTCGACTAAGAATTGCACGACATTAAAAAGTAGAGTACATGCATTAATCAAGGCAGGATGGTTGAATTTCAAAAAGGCTAATGGGAACCCAGATATCAATTCCAACCCTCTACCAAATCATGGAAATCCTACCATAAATGCAATTGAGGAATATTTTTCATATGGAAAGAAGGACGTGGCAGATGTAAGAACGTCAATGGAAATACTTTTCCATTTTCTTTCTAAAGCAGGGTACATCTACCCAACACGCTCAGAGGTTGAAGGCATTTCTAGGAAGCATATGCATGACTTTGATTGTTTGTTTCATAAGAATGTGACGGTGCATACAATTGAGGAATGTGCTGATTTTAAAATGAAAGTGCAAAAGTTGTCGGATGCAAAAATACTTACAATAAGTCATAAAGGAAAAGGGGAATACCAAGAAGATGACTCTTTAGTCCTTATGATAACTAAAGAATCATCTGAAGTTAATGTTGAAGTGTCATCTTATATCTGAAAGCCTCTCATAATACATTATAAGGAAAAGTCAACTCGCACTACTACGTCTTATGCTCTAATGCCCATCACAATCCAAATACCAGATGCGTTTGCTTATAAGGATTCAAGAGCAGTACCATGGAGGTACGGATATGAGGTTATTACAAGCGGTAAGGAAAAAACTCAAGTGCTAAATCTGTCAGACCTTGATCTCCCCATAATTATATTTCGGGAGTAGGTGGGATGACGAGAAGTGGCAGATGCTACACGCCAGAAGTTTTGAAAATGGATAAAAATGATGAGTTTGAAAAAGGCAAAAGAAAGGGAAAGTCAAAGAATGCGACAATAGTAATAAGTTCCAAGGAGAAATGCATGGCGGCCAAGTGATAGACCCAAATTTAATAAGAGGTACAAAGAAAGAAATAGCAGTGTCTAAAGAATAAATATGTGAATTTTTTAAGCTCATCAAGCAAAGTGAGTATAAGGTGATAGAACAATTTAATCGCTTACTTGATCGCATATCTTTACGATCACTCTTTCTGAATTCTGAACCACATCGCCAAGCATTATTGAAGGTTTTGAATCAAGCATATGTCTGTCATGACATTATGGTCAAGAAGTTGAGTGAAATTATGGGAAATATTACCGCACCCAATTTTATCACTTTCACAGATGATAAAATCCCTATCGATGGTACTGGACACACTAGAGCTCTACATAAATCCGTGAAATATAAGGATTATGTTGTTGCAAAAGTATTGATTGATAACGGCTCGTCTCTAAATGTAATGCCAAGATCCACACTTGCAAAGCTCCCTGTGGATGCGACACATATGCGGCCGAGCATGATGATAGTAAAAACATTCGAGGTACCCGTAGAGAAGTAATCAGAGACATAGAGATACAAATTCGAATTGAGCCATGCCTATTCAATATTATTTTCTAAGTGATGGACATAAATCCAACATACAGTTTTCTTTTAGGTCGACCATGGATTCACTCTGCTGAGACAGTACCGTCTTCCTTACATTAGAAGCTGAAATTTATAATGGATCATAAACTCATTTGTATAAACGAGGAAGAAGATAAGCTGGCTACCATGCCATATGTTGGGGCGGCAGAAGAAGCATTGAAGTGCTCATTTCGATCATTTGAGATTGTGAACACCACATTTATTGTACTGGGAAACTCACTCCAACATCAAGCCTATCAAAAACATCTAAGATGGTGGCAAAGTTGATGATAAAAGGGGGATACAAACTAGGCAAAGGACTCAGGGGTAAACATCAAGGCATAAATAATTTAATCGAGTGGGACAATAATGAGTAATGGTTTCAGCTTGGATATAGACCAACCAAGGCTGATAGAGGGAGAGTGGAAGCTAAAAAGAAAGAAAAGATGATTGTTAGGTTCAAAAATAGGGAGTTCGATATGAAAATGGCAATCATACCTCATATTTCTGAATCCTTCAGAAGTGGGGAAATTTCATTCGAAGAACCAGTTACAGTATAGTTGTACGACCTTGAAGATGATATCACCCAACTTTCAATATCCAAAATCTTGGGAAAATCATCAAGTGCAAGTACAGAGGACTTGATTTCTTGATATGATTCAGATCATAAGATTAATAATTGGGATGTCACTGAGCTACCAGTGCTTCTTGAGAATTTTTAAGAGTAATGTGTTAATGAAAAAATTCTAATGATTCTAACCAATGCCTTAGGAATTTCGTTGTTATGGGCCTATATTCTTGTTTGTTTCATGTCATCTCTTTGAATGAAAGTCTAAAAACATCTTTCATTTTCTTTTGCTAATGATGAATACAATTTCAGTTCTTTTTGTTCTTTATGTCTACTTTTTCCATTCCTGAAATGCTGTTCATACTCATTCATTGTTTATTTTCTTTTCTCGCCTTCCTTTCATCCAATAATCTAATTCAAGTTTGAGAACGGTGATTTTCAAAACAAGAGCATAAGCAATAACTTTGACAATCTCATTCTTAGCATAGAGTCAGATGAAAGTGACGAGGATAATTTCGAACCAGCTCTAGAAATGTTAAGAATGGTAGAAGAGGATGATAAAATAACTCAGCCGTATCAAGAGTTAACAGATGTGATAAATTTGGGATTGGATGGAGAGACGAAAGAATTACAAATTGGCACTTCTATGACAAGCCAAAGCTGCCGACAATTAATTGACTTACTCAAGGTGTATATTGACATATTTGCATGGTCTTACCAATATATGTCAGGTCTAGACACTGATATCGTTGTTCATCATTTGCCTCTTATGTCCGAAAGTAAATCAGTGCGACAAAAGTTACAGAAAATGAAACCAGACATGCTGGTACAAATCAAAGAAGAAGTTAAAAAGCAAGTAGATGTGGGTTTTTCTAGAAGTAGAAAAAATATCCTGAATGGGTTGCTAACATAGTCTCAGTGCCAAAGAAAAATGAGAAAGTAAGGGTGTGCGTCGATGTCTTAGTAGATAACACTGCAGGACATTCAACCTTCTCTTTCATGAATGGTTTTTCGGGGTATAACCAAATCAAAATGGTTCCTGAAGACTGTGAAAAGACCACTTTATTAACTTTGTGGGGGTACATTTTGTTATAAGGTTATGCCATTTGGTCTACAGAATTAGACCGCAAGGGTAACTTACCAACGGGCAATGGTAACATTGTTTCATGATATGATGCATAAAAATCAAAGTGTACGTTGATGATATGATTGTAAAATCTTTTCAAGGGGAAGATCACACTATCACTCTGCCAAAACTATTTGAACGGTTGAGAAAGTTCCAGTTAAAGCTTAAGCCGACAAAGTGTACATTCGTAGCATCTTCAGGGAAACTACTTGGTTTTATCATGAGCAAGGAAGAAATAAAAGTTGACCCTGACAAGATTCGAGCCATCATTGATATGCCACCACCTCAAACTCAAAAGGAAGTTAGAAGTTTTTTTGGGAGATTAAATTACATAGCCTGGTTCATCTCACAGCTAACTGCAACTTATGAACCTATCTTTAAACTTCTCTGCAAAATGGATACAAAAGGATGGAACAATGATTGCCAAAGTGCTTTGAGAAGATCAAGCAATACTTAAAAAATCTTCCTATACTTGTTCCTCCAACTCCAGGGCGTCCACTCATTTTGTATCTTACAGTAATAGAAAAATCGACTGGGTCGCGTACTTGGTCAATACGACGCCTCTAGAAGGAAAGAACAAGTAATATACTATTTAAGCAAAATGTTCACAAACTATGAGGCTAATTATTCGATGTTAGAGAAAATATGTTGTGCATTAGCCTGGGTTGCTCATCGACTTAGACAGTATATGTTACACCACATCACTTGATTAATTTAAAAGATGGATCCAATCAAGTATATTTTTAAAAATCCATCACTTTCTGGGTAAATTGCTAACTGGCAAATGTTGCTCACGGAATATGATATTGTCCATTTCACGAGAAAATCAATAAAAGAAAGTGTACTTGTTGATTATCTGGCATATCAATGAGTGCAAGATTATGAGTCTATGACGTTTGATTTTTCTATTGAGAACATATCAGTCATATAAAAAAATGAAGGAGAATCTATGGATCCAGAATTGTGGACAATGTTATTTAATGGTGCATCTAATGATGTAGGACATTGAATTAGGGCAATCCTCATATCTCCTGAGGGAAAGTTTTTTTCATTCACGGTAAAACTATGCTTTGAGTGTACAAACAATGTGGCAAAATATAAGGCATGTTCCATGAGAATTCAAGCAGCTTGTGGTATGAAGATAAGGAAACTTCGAGTGTATGGAGATTCGTTATTGGTGATACGACAACTAAACGGGGAATGGGAAGCTAGAGACTCCAACCTGGTACCTTACAACAAACATGTAACTAAGTTAAGCCAAACTTTTAAAGTGATCTCATTTGACCATATACTTAGAGAGAATAATCAAATTACAGATGCACTGGCAACTCTAGCTTCCATATTTGCTGCAGACTTTAAGGAAGAAATGCAACCCATAAAATTGAGAAGCGAGATTTTCCAGCTCACTGTATGAGCATTGAAGAAGAGAAAGACACAAGACCATGGTATTGCGACATCAAGTAGTATATAAAGAACGGGGAATATCCATTCAAAGCTTCTGAGAATGATAAACGCACTATTAGAAGATTGTCCGTGGGCTTCTTCTTGAATGGTGAAATACTCTACAAAAGAAACCATGATATGGTGCTCTTAAGATGTGTTGATGCAAGGGAAGCGAATCAAATCATAGAGGAAGTTCACGAAGGAATTTGTGATGGCCAAACAAATCTTAAGAGCAGGATATTATTGGTTAACTCTAGAATCTGACTGCATCAAGGACGCCATAGAATGTCATAAATGTCAAATTTATGCGGATAAAATTCACGTACCCGCATCCCCTTTACATGTCATAGTCATGCCTTGGCCATTCTTTATGTGGGGCATGAACTTCATTGGTCCCATCACACCAAAAGCGAAATAAGCATCATTTTATTTTGGTCTTTATAGATTATTTTACCAAATGCTTATTTGAGTGTAACCAGAAGTTCGATTATTAAGTTAATTAAAATGGAAATAATTTGCTGACATGGTCTACCTGAAAGGATCATCACAAATAATGGGACAAATTTAAATAATAAGATGATGAAAAAATTATGTAAGCAATTCAAATTAAACATCATAATTCATCTCCTTATTGTTCGAAAATGAATGGAGCAGTGGAACCAGCCAATAAGAACATAAAAAAGATCATAAAGAAGATGACACAGGTTTATAAGGATTGGCATGAGATGCTCCCATTTGCACTACTTGGGTACCACACATTAGTCCGAACATCAAATAGGGCAACGCCATTCTCTTTGGTATATGGCATGGAAGCGGTCCTTCCAATGGAAGTGGAAATTCCCTCCGTTAGAGTCTTAATGGAGGTGAAATTAGAAGAAGCAGAATGGATACAAACATGATATGAGCAATTGAATTTTATCGAGGAAAAAAGATTGACTGCATTATGTAGATGGAAATTAAATTAGAGAAAAATGATGCTCGTAGATGACAAAAAATTGCATCCCTAATGTTTCCGAGAAGGAGACTTGGTGTTGAAAAAGATACTCACATATCAAAAGGATCATCGGGGGAAGTGGACCCCAAATTACGAAGGACCTTTCATTGTCAAGAAGACATTCTCTAGAGGAGCTCTCATGCTTACAAACATGGATGTAGACGATTTACCGCATATAGTTAATTCTGATGCAGTTAAGAAGTAATTCGTTTGACCACTCTAAGTATGGAAAAAGTGAAGTTGGGCAAAAAAACATATTTTTAAAAAAAAGAGCTGTCTCGAATACTAGAGAAATTCTGATTCCATAATTTTTTTCCAAATCATTGTTTGTAAACATTATTCATCATCAATGAAGAGCCTTTTTTCTTTGTCAGTTGACAAATACATATACTTCATCTTCTCGCTATTTCCATTATTTCTTATTCCTCTCAATTCTAAGATATCATTAATTACTCTTAAAAAGACTCAGAAGCATAAACTTGGTTAGGTGAAAGTTAATTGAAAAAAATAAAAAATAAAAAGATAGAAGAGAATAGGAACTAAGAAAGGCGGTCCGAGTGCAAGGTGAAATCTGAAAATTCACCACGAGAAAAGTCGGTATGCACATGACGAAGGCTAAAACACGATTGGAAGATTATAATTAAAGTATAGAAAAAAGTAAAATATGGAGAAATTATTCATTTCTCTTCATCATCGACGTGAAACCAAATATTGGGCACAAACCAATGAATAAGGATGCATAATTTTCTTGAAAGTATGCTCGATACTTCATTGCGAGTCCATGACCCTAGGCCAAATGATTGTTTTGAAGGGTGAAGGATATGGCCACATTAGTCAATTTTAAAAGAAAATAATCAAATAATTTTCTTATAAATGTTCACAATCAAGCATAGTATGCATGCACTCAAAATCACTTCTTTGCATTTATGTTCAATAATTACAATGCATAGACATGCATCACATTGATCTGTTTTGTTGCATTCAAGTGCATGAATTATTTTAGGATATTCTTTCGAAATCCACATATGACTTTCCAACATTTAGAGCTTGTTAACTCTAGCTCTTGTACCATGTGAAATTTGTAAAAATCAGATCATATATCATTTCAACATTTTTGGTTAAATCAAACCCGAATTGAGTCGAGGTCGAAGCCTCCGTCTATCCAGGTCTTTTTCCTTTCAAATATATCAGCTAAAAAGAATCCGAATTTGTCGCGGTCGAAGCCCGGTGTTAGTGCCTGGTCCGTTTCAATTAATATGGTTAAATCAAACTCGCATCGAGTCGAGGTCGAAACCTGCGTCTATCCAGGTCCACATCATTTCTTTATCTTTGGTTAAATTGAACCCGACTTTGTCGCGGTCGAAGCTTGGTGTCAACGCCTGGTCTGTTCCAATTAATATGGTTAAATCGAACTTGATTTGAATCGAGGTCGAAGCCTGTGTCTATCCAGGTCCATTTCATAGTTTCGTCATTTCATAGAACCTAAATAAATCGAGGTTTCTATTCCCCTTATCCATATAATATTTTATCGATCAAAATATTTATCTACACATTTGTACCCCTTCTAAGTTTAGAAGCGTGAACAAAAGGGGGAAACTGTAGATATCGTATTTTATCCGATCCAATACTTTAAAAATATAAATTTTATTTTTTGGCTTATATACTAGTCTAAGACTATGTGTATGATTTGAAAAATAGCTCAATGCCTAAAAATAAGAAGAATTGTCCAAGGATAAAAAATAAAAAGGGAAAAAATGACTAAAAATAAAAAGTGAAGTCCTAACTTTGCTATAAATAGAGTGGAGGTCTTCACTTGAAAATGAGGATTGGAGAGTGAGAAAGAGAAGGGATTTTAGATAGAGAAAGAGATGTCTTGAGAAAATATGGAGACTTTTTAAAAGAGAGAAAAATGGAGTCTTCATTTCTATTCATATTTCATCTTCTCATATTCTTTTTATTAAGATAGTTTAAATTTCTTGCACTTTAGCTTACAATATATCTTATTCATTATTATTCATCATCTTTCTTCTTCATACTCATGCAGTTGATATTTTTTGTTTCATTTTTCATACATAAGGTTTGTTCCTTCTTTATCATTCTCCTACTCTTACTCTTAAGTTTTATTTTCATGCATTGTTGATTTCTCTACAAGTTTGATAATGAGATGTTTTTGTCATCAACTCAATCAATGATGATGAGGATAAAGTTTTTTAGAGGTGTAAAATTAACTCAATGTGAATCAACCCTTTAATGGTTTGAAAGTGTACATTTGATGAAAAGATCCCATGTGATAATTTCTCATACATAAAAATACCTAAAATAGAGAGTAAAACTTCTATACAAGATTATGCAAATATTTAAAGTTCGATTTTTTTTTATGTTCTTACAAGTCTTTTCTTCTTTTCTTTTTAAATTGTGTTCATCATATTTATGACACTTGTTTGAACTAGTTATCATCCATGATCATTCCTAGTAATGAAGGAAGAAAAAAATGATAATTAGTGAACTAAGTAGTCTAAAATAAAAAATAGCATATTTATATCCAAAATAAAATTATTTTATTTTGAAAGTTTTATTGATTTTTCTTTAGTGACACTTGTTTAAACTAGTTACCATCTATGATCATTTTTAGCAATGAATGAAGAAAGGAAAAATGGTAGTTAGTTAATTAAGTGGTCCAAAATAAAAAATATTATATTTATATCCTAAACAAAAATTATTTCTTTATTTTAGTTTCACTTGTTTAAATTAGTTATCATGCATGATCATCCATTTGCTATTTGATTAGCATTGAGAGAAGAAAGGAAAAATAGTAATTAGTAGACTATGTAGTCAAAAATAATATGCTCATATCAATTATGTATGAAATTAAACATTTTTTTCGTATTTAATTTATTTACACATGAAAAAATTTATTATTAATTTATATATATATTTAAAAAAAATGAAATTAAAAAAATAGAGGGTGATTTCACCCGTATATATATTTTTTACTTTTATTATTTTTTTTGCTTTTTTGTTTTTTATTTTATTTTTGTGTTTTTTGTATTTTTTTTCTTTTTTGATTTCTTTCTTTTTATTTTTTGTTTATTTTTTCTATTTTTTATTAGTATATATTATTGGTTTGTTTTAATTTATTTTATATATATTTTTACTTGTTTCACATATTTTTCCCTTTTTTCACTTTACATATTCTTTTTAAATTTATCATACATCTTTATCATCTCTAAACTTTCTTTCTATTATTCTTTCTTTTTCTTTATAATTATTATTACTTTTTATTTATTATATATTATTGTCACATCGTCATGATTGTATGTGATTATTGTTTCTTTCTTTTATAATCAGAATTGACATTCATAAATTAAAACCATAACAATTAGATGTAAATTTTGTTAATTTCATTATTTAGATTTCACTAAAAAATCCGATGAGGGACTCTGGCATTTTTTGGATACCAAATTTCTCAAACTACCGAGGTGAGTAGTTATTTTTAGGATTTCGAGAATAACTCAAATAATGCTTTGGTTTAAGAAAATATAAAATAATAAAAATATTCTTTCAATGATCTTTGTACCACCCATTAAATGGTATTTATTTTTTCATTTTTATGATGTAAAATGTATCAAATGGGATATTCAAAACTGAATTTCTATAACATTATTTAAAAAAAATTGGATAGCATTGATTAAATTTGGTAATCATTTTTCATAATGGGTGTTGTGAGGTGCTAATACCTTTTCCACACGCAAATGATTTCCAAACCAATTTTAAATTTTTACAGACCGAAATATTTATTCTAAAATTAGATGACCAATCACGTCTTAAAATGATTGGTGGCGACCCTGATTTTTTTTTAAAATGATTTTTCAATCGTCGCTCCGCATCAAATGAACGTTGCGACAATTACTTGAGGGATTTTCATATTATTTAAGGAAATTAAAGCTTGATTCATTACTTCAGTTTGAGAAATTCTTTGTACCATTATGAGTTCCTTCCTTGTGTGATCAATAATCAACTATTTATATCCATGCTTTCAACATCTTCTATGGGTATTGACAGACAAAATGGCGAGGTTCCATATTGCTTTTGCGTTGTTAGGGGTCGAGTTCGCAGATCTTCAACCAATGTCAATCCAAGACGAAGATTCTATAGATCTCCATATTATGCTGTAAATTTTCTTATTATTTTTTATATTAATTTTGGAGTAACACTAATTTGAGAGTAACTCTAATTTAATATTGGTCTTTGCAGCTAACTGATCCAGGATGTGAATTTTCTCAATGGCTTGATCAGTCATTGGGTACAACTGTGAAAGATCTAATTAATAATTTGAAAAACAAATTGGAGATAATAAAGGCAGTAGATGCAAAATTGTGCAAAGTAAACAAGGAGTTGAAAGACAAGTTAGAGTCAACGGATGCAACGAATGCAAGATTCTGCAAAAGTGAAAAAAGTTTACTTAATTACCTTGTTATGTGCAACTTGAGCAATTGTTATTTTGTATTTTGAAAAACATTAGATAGTAAAATAGTGTAGAAACTTTTGATGTAGTGCAACTTTGATGTAATCTATAATTGATGTAATGCTTTTGATAAAATAAAATCTGAATCTTGTACTTCTGCACTTTCAATTTGTATTTATCTACTCAATTACAATGGATGGCAACTATTAGTGCGGAAGGATAAGTGTATATAGTGCACTAAGAATAACTTTCTTGTTTAGTTTCAAAAAGAAAAAAACTTTCTTGTTTAGACCAGCAAAACTTTTTAATTAGTTAGATTAGTTGCTTACTTCTATTTCCTTCCTTTGATTGTGAATATGAAAGATATTTTGTCTAAAAGTATTACTGATATTCATTGTGATGAAAGTTCATTACATTCTGCAATATATAGACTTCATGTTAATAGTAACGCTGAACTAAACATCTTCTCATAATAAACTATTACCCAAAAAACAACGCTTCATGGTACATAATCAGCATTACGTTCTAATAACCGAACATCCTCTCATAATAAACTATTTATCCAAAAAACATTACTTCATCATAATCAGTATTACCTCCTACAGGGAGGCCTTTTGATACGAGGGAGCATAATAGCCTCCGTATTGGACGAAAGTCACATATCAATTCCATTTATGGGATGAATGTAACAGGAGTATGTCTGCAAGAATTTGTCCCGCCTATAATATGAATGCACATAATCTTCTGGTTGTTTTCTTAAAAAACCATATACATTTGATGACATGTGGGCATGGAATGCCAGTCAACTCCCACTTGTAACAACTACAATAACTTTTTTCCATATCAACCTCATATTAATCGGCCTCATTGTCAACCTCAAACTTCTCATTACAAGATAACCTAGGTGCCCTATTTTTTACTCCTTGCTTTGCTTTCACCAACTTCTTTTGAATCTGTTGAGATATTAGCCCATCGAACTTCAACACATCTCTCTTTTTCTATGCACTCTTGACAACAGATTCTTACTTATCATCTCTAACATCACAAGAATAGGCTTACCCTTGCTTACCCTTTATATGCATTGAACGTTTCACTCAAATTACTCAACATATCACACTTTGGCCACACTCTGAAAGCGTGCCTAGACCAAATTTGTCGTAAAGTATTCTTCAAGTAATCATGCGCAATCATATTACTGTCACCAAACTTTTTTATCTTTTTGTCAAAACCAACAACAATTTTAGGCACAACGGTTTCGAGTGCAATCTCCAAACCCTGTAATAATATATCATATTAATATCCAAAAGAATGAAATATATTAAACTAAAGTAATATGTTAAACTAACATGTAAACGGAACTTTTGTTGGTTAGATATAAAAGTCTAACCATGTGATCTAACAGGATCAATGTCAGCCATAAGTAATTCCAGAAACCATGTCAATGAGTTCTTGGACTCTACTATAGGATCGTGTCACTACAACAAAAAAGGCTACGATAATGGTCAAAAAACACTATCATAGTATTTTCATAGCGTTTTTCATAACGCGATGTCTGCTAGCATTATGAAAAGTACGACCTTTCGATAGCAATTTTTAAACGCTATAAAAAATGTGACATTGCGCTTGGTACACTTATAACCGCGTTTATAAAATACTATGAGAAACTTTCTATAACGTTTCAAAACGCTATCAAAAGGTTACAATATCGTTTGTTAACGATGTTATAAACGTACCAAACACAATGGCACACTTTCTATAGTATTAAAAAATGTTAGAGAAAGGTTAAATAGCGTTTTATAAACGCTATAGAAAATGCTATTAAAAGTGTGCTAACGTTTGCAAAAAAAACTTTCTACAGCATTTTTTAAAGTTGTTAAAACCTTTCTATAATGTTTTAAAAATGCTTTTATATGACTAATCATATCATAATTACACTTGTCTATTGTGCTTCTTTACGCTATTATATTCTCTTATAGGGTTTGAAATGCTGTAAATAATTTACGCTAATGTATCAAACAAATAATATAAAGATCATCCATTAAATCACTAATTTAAAATATTTAATTAAAGAAATTTACTAATAAAGATCCATATCAAATACAATATCAAATGTCCAAAAAACCCTACAAAAAGTATTCCAATGTGTTCATATCACATAACAAATATTTTGCGTTGTACTAAATATCACATATACAAGCCAAAGTTTTCATAAAAAACTTTCATGTCTTCCGGTTGGAATCATATTTCCCATCACTATATGTGGAACCACATACCACCTGAATTACTATGTGTTTGTTGTATTTTTTGGTGGACCTATATGAAAAAAATAATTTTCATAGATCAATATCCACTTATAAACATATAGATGATCTCTATAAAAGACTTTCCAATATTCAGACATGTTGATCTATAAGATTTTAATCTAGACTGCAAAACCATATTTCTTGAAATACATACTTTCCATGCATCTATCTTCTATCCTTGAAATTACATATATAATAGCAAGTTATAAAAACAACGTAAGAAAATCCAACACAAATGCAAGAACAAAAATGTAAATCCAACATTTCAATCCACATTTCTAGCCCCCCC
>QANY01009435.1:2646319-2741493 GCA_003255025.1 Datisca glomerata
AGTAGCATCCCCCACCCAACATTTCAATCATGTCCATAAATTATGTCATCTCACATTTCTAGCTCTCACACTAGTCATCATAGAAGAAAAATTTAACATAATATTCAAAATCCAATCCTTCCAACATAAACAAGTCTAACAAAAATGCAAATCCAACGTTTCAATCCACATTTTTAGCACACCACATTTTAATCATAACCATAAATTATGTCAACCCACATTTCTAGCTCTCACAATACTAATCATCATAGAAGAAAAGTTTAACATAATATTCAAAATCCAACCCTACCAACATAAACAAATCCAACAAAAATGTAAATCCAACATTTCAATCCACATTTATAACATTTCAATGCACATGACTAGCACCCGCCCAACATTTCAATCATGTCCAGCATTTATGTCAGCTCACATTTCTAACTCCCACAATACTAATCATCATATGAGAAAAGTTTTACATAATATTCAAAATCCAAACTCACAAACATAAACAAATCCAACACAAATGCAAAACCAACATTTCAATGCACATGGCTAGCACCCCTCCCCTAGCATTTCAATCTTCAGCAACTACCTCATTCGATCTAATCCAATCTAATAACTTCAACTTTCTCAAGTGTAAGTTATTATTCACACTCTAAAATTAACAATAGAATATCATCAATTACCAATAGTAAAGCTCAATGTGCAAACATAATAAAAGTTTTAAAATTTACCGAGGGTGATTGCATGTCTGAAAAGGATGGTCCTTCATTTCGGTGAAGCTGAAAATTAATTTATATTAGAGTATGAAATTGTGCTAATTGGGAAAGTCAACTCCATTCACTTATTTATGTATACCTGCTTCATTATGCTCCCCATAAGGTTTTGCATATGATCAAATTTGTTCTTCAATTTGTTATGATCTTTTTGAAGCTCCGTGTAGGCGCGATCCTTTTGAGATATAATGGAATGTTTGGTAAGAGTCATCTCGTTTCCACACGCTCTAAGTCATCCATGTCTCTCAGGACCAAGAACTTGAGATAAACAATCGTCAGCCAAATTCTTCGTCCTATATGATAATGCACCTTGACTTAACTCATTCAACTTTTTCTGAAAGGAAATAATGTCATGCATCATTGATTATCTAGTTGTGTGACACTAAATAGATAAATAATGAAACACTTACAATAGATTTAGCAGCAACCAAGTTTGTACGTTCGCCACTTTTTTTATGCGCCTTCGTCTAAAATTGATTTTAGAAACAGATTCAGGGGTTTGGCTGCTTTTTTTATAAAGAACCAAATTCACTCAATTAAGGAATGTTAACTTCTTTCTATTAAAAAAAATAAAAATCTATATTTTACCATATCTTCAGTCATTCACGCATATCCTATGCGGCTGCATGTGTGGGGATTTGTTTTTTCTTCATCTCTTTGAATTTGGCACTTATTTCCTAGTAGAAGTATTAATTTAACTATTAAAACTCAATCAATGACAAATTACCTTTGATTTTTCTCCCATCTTATCCTTTACATAAGCCTTCAACTCTTGAATTGAACTAACATTATCGGGACTCAATTTCATCCTTTCTTGCTCGTTAGCCGCATTTCTTATGCTACTAAAAAATTTATTTTGAAGACCTCCACAACTCTCCCATGTGTGAAATTATTATTTTCTTGCATGATTTTATCAATTGTATATCTCGCCTAACAATAAAAATGATGTGTGTATGTCAATGCTAAAAATAATGTACTTTTTGCCTAACAATTAACAATGCTTTATTTAAAGTAAATTACCGTACATGTATCGATTCTCACATAACCTCCTTCATTCTTGTGGCAACCTTTCTCCAATCTGCAATTGTTATGGGTACGATTTCCCGCACAAGAGGTCCAATAAAAGATGATAAACTAACAGAACCTTCACCAATCTATTGGCCCATGATGTTCATTCATATGTTAATCCAATTATTACCCTCGATATCAATTCTCTTCAACTTAGTTGGACCTTTCCTTCATGCGGTCTCTACATGAGAATCAAATGTAAGCTCACATGAATTGGTAGTGGGTGAAACTAAAATGTCTTCAGGTGCAGCTCCCCGAGTATTGGATGAGGGAGAATCGTGCGACTGGACATTAGAAGCAACATGCATAGCATGAGCAGGCGGTGTCATGTTAGACTGAGGATGTGTCATGCTAGGTTCTGGAGATTTATCTTTAGATACTATGTTTCGTATCGAGCGTTTTTTTCTTGGTGGATGGGAATCTGAAATATATTGGGACTCGGTTTCCAAGACTTTACGTTGCAGCCTTTTCTTTTGATCTGCCAGACTAATTTACCTATTCAATACGAACAAAAACTGCAGAGCATAATATTTATATCCTCAATTTCATATTTGAAAGCAATTAAATTAAAGGAAAGAGAAGTTATCATATACCTTCTTTTAGGCCTTTAAGTTCAATACTTCCATATATAATAAGATATATAAGTATGAAAAAAATAGATTGTAAAATATTGATAGGTGAAAGAAATATGCATAGAATATTTTTATATAAATTGACATTTAGTCCAGAATAATGACTTCTCCATAAAGTCTTACATAATTACATCCATCACTATCATCATCATTCATTTCAAGTATTGAAGACAACTCTTGAGGCATGAAATTCTCATCATCATCACCATTCTCATTGTACATCTCCAAATCATATAAACCTCTAGGTGGTGCCCTAAGAACACCATACCAATTAGAGGTCTCATGCTCTCCAGAATAAAAAATTTGTTTTGCTTGTGATGCTAGTATGAATGGCTCTCTGGAAAATTAGGATTGTCATTGGTGTAGATCGACGATGGTGAAACCATCTTCAACTCTAACGCCATACTTACCTTTACCCAGATACCTTTAAAGATTGGAATCTGAAAAGTATAATAATTTAACAAAATTATATCATGGATCACTCCATAATAAGAAACCATATCATAAACATGTGAGACGTCTCTAGCACTTGAGATGCACATAGTTGTTGCTTCAATCGTGACACCACTATTTTGAGTTGACTTTTCTACTTCCTTGGTATGAAAGCGTTGTCCGTTAATAACATATCCAGTAGAAGATACCGCTTGTTTTCTAGGGCAAAATGTAAGCCATTTAGTATGTCCAACCCATCACTTGTAGAAGAATTCATCTGAATCTATAAGAGAGCATTAAATTTAATCTGTCAATATCGTAAAACTTTCACCAATCATTTGTAAAAGAAACAATTTGTAGTATGTAATTAACCCTCTCCTTAATCCATGATGAAATTTTTTTTGTATGCCTCTTCCATAGAAATGTATGATTTCTTTCAAGATCTTTATTTGATCGTTGTAACTCGCTCAAATGTATCATAACATCAAATGTACACATATTGATAGGTGATATATCAATGTTGTGTCAATATAAATTAGTTGAATATTCTAAGAAACTTATAATTACTTACTCAAAGAATGGTTCGACCACACCCATATTGAATAACACATAACGATGCGCACTTTATAACATTTCATCACTCATCATAATTGATGTTCCTGCTAAGATTTTACGCCCTTCGAGAATAAAGTCGCTAATGAAATCTTGATTGCGACATTCTCCATGACGTACTCCTATTTAGTTCTCCATAAACTCACTACAAAATTCCACGCACTCATATGCTAGATAACATTCTTCAATACACCCTTCAGGTTGTGCATGATTTTAAACGTATCCTTTTAATATCTCCATATACCTAAAACAAAAAATGCACCATTTAAATTTTTTATATGTTTAGGACAATGTTGCCAACTGAAGAATCATGCTTTAATTACCTTTCAAAAGGATACATCCAATGAAAATGGACGGGATCACATAGACGCGCTTCTCGGCCCAAGTGAATTACTAAGTGAACCATTATGTCAAATAATGATGGTGGGGAGAACCTTTCAAAGATGCACAATGTTTCAACTACTTCATCTTCCATGGCTTGTATTATTTCTCTATCAATGAAATGCTGACACATTCTATTGAAAAAAAGCACATAATCTGAGTATTGCATCTTTGGGCCCTTTTGGAAGCAATCCACTTAAGGCTACAGGTAACAACTGTTGAATGAGAACATGGAAATCATGTGATTTAAGACCAAAGACTTTACAATCTTCCTTTGATATGCAGTTTCTAATATTAGAACTGTAACCATCCGATAATTTTAGATCGAAAAGCCTCCAACAAAAGGTTTCTTTCTCTTTTGGTTAATGAGTACAGAGCATGAGGAAGGACGATTCTAGATCTATCATCTTTTGGATGCAAGCCATGCTTAATATCCATATGTTGTAGATCCTTACATGCATTGATTCTATCTTTTGATTTCCTTTCACATTCAAAAATGTAGCAATAATGCTTTCACATATATTTTTCTCAATGTGCATCACGTCTGTATTATGACGTAATATTAATACCTGAAAATGTGATGACAATATCTAAAAATGTTCAAAATGAAACTAACAATGGAGAATTTGAAAGATACTAACCTCCCAATATGGTAGATCAAAGAAGATTGACCGTTTCTTCCATATGGTACGGCTTCTTTGCCTCTTTTCTTCCTTTTCTTACCACCTTTTCCAAAATCATTGACACAGTCTTTCAGTTTGAGAGAAACATTGCGACCAGTCATGATTCTAGGAATTTTCTCATGCTCCTTGTTCCCATCAAACCATTCTTTCTTTGTCTTAAATGGATGAGATGGAGGTAGCAAGCATATGTGACCCATGTATGCACACTTACTATTGTATTTTAACCAGCAGGAATGTGTATTTTCACCACAAACTGGACATGTTTTTTTTTCTTTTTGTAGTACATCCAACAAGATTTCCATATGCTGGAAAGTCATTGATGGTCTACATCAAAATAGCTCTCAGATCAAAACAAGATTTTCTGAAAGCATCAAAAGTGTGCACCTCATTATTCCATAAATCTTGAAGATCTTCTACTAGAGGTTGTAAATATACATCAATATAATTACTTGGTTGTTTCGGGTCAGATATTAACAACGAAAATATCAAGAATATATTTGCGCTTTTCGTGCATAACCATGGTGGGAAGTTATAGGTCACAAGCATGACTGGCCAATAACTAGATGTATTGCTCAAACTATGAAGGGGATTAAAACCATCTGCGATAAGTCTTAACCTAAGATTATGCGGATCAGATGAAAAAGAAGGCCATTTCTGATTCACTAACTCCCACGCCGCAGAATCTATTAGGTGACGCATCTTCCCATCATTACTCTTATTATTTTGATGCCACCTTAAAGCTTTAGCAACTTTGCAGACTTAAACATCCTCCTAAACCTCGAAATCATAGGAAAGTGCCATAAAACTTTAGCGTGTACACCTTTTTTATATTATTTGCACATTCATCAACCTTCCACCTTGAAGAGCCACATCTTGGATATTTCTCCAAATGTTCTCTCTCTTTTCTAAACAAGCAGCAGTCATTTACCCAAGCATTAATTTTTTTGTACCCTAAATCAAACTCCTTGAGAAGCTTTCTTACTAAATACATAGATCTTGGAATCACATTCTCATCCGGCAACATATCATGTAAAATTTCTAAAAGTTCAATAAAGCTTTTGTAAGACCAACCACTCTTGGTTTTAACTCTATACAAAACTACAATGGCTGGTAACTTTGTGTATTTGGTACAACCTGGATACAAAACAGTTTCAGCGTCTCGTAACTTATCCATTAAATCCTCATCTCTCCCTTCAAAATCCCTAGAATGTTCGTCTTCAAATCCATAAGTTGATTTATACATGTAGTGGGTGTATGATTTGTTTACTTCTTCCATTTTATCTTCTCTAAGTATTTTTCTCCATGGTGATACCAAGTTGTATAGGTTAGATCCATTTATTTTATGACTAAATGCTCAAAAACCATGTACATACATTGATGACACATATTTCAACATTCTTTGCAAGGACATAAAATTTTCTCTACATAATTTGCATTTCTTTATGCTATCTTGACAAAATTCGATTTTCCTTCCTGATACTACTAAGATATCTATGTTTATATTTTACACGTATCTTAAATAAAGTAACCACTCTTTTTACCTGTTGAGACGCACCCAATCTTTATCCATTCTGAAACCATGGATTATTGATAAGTCAACTGCTGAAATGTAGAGATAATTATCATTTGTATTTTTCTTTCAACTTATCAAAAGGAAAAGAAAGAAAAGAATACATGATCATGTACGACTAAAGGATAAGTACAAATATTGACTAAATGAGCATTAAAGTTTCATGCCTATCTTTTTTATCAGTAAAGTAATATAAAAATTCACTTATATAAATTTGCTAATCAATCAAATTAATAACATAAGAAAATAAAATCTAGTGAAATACATTTATAGTACCTTCACTCCATGTCACGCAAGTACTTTGCGACAAGCTCTTGAGAGGGTCTCTATTGTTTGCAATCCTGCACACATTTTATTAAGCTACAGTTAGGCCAAACTGAAACAATAAGCTACTTCATCATTAAACTACCAAACGTCATAGTCTGAGTCAATGTTGGTTCTAGTTTGGTACATTCTCATCCCTATACCTTTAATTTCAGCAAAATACTAGTTCCCATTTTCAAGAAAAAATAAATTAAAACTTAACTTTTAACCCAAGAAATAATTAATTAGCATCTAATGATTATAAACCTAACATACAAGAAGAAACCAAAAAAAGTCAATAGACTCAACACTCCTCTATGAGATTTTGAGGAAACAAAAAAAAAAGATTACATGATCACATACGACTAAAGAATAAGTACAAATATTGGCTAAATGAGCATTAAAATTTCATGCCCAACTTTTTTATCAGTAAAGTAATATAACAATTCACTCGTATAAATTTTCCAATCTATCAAACTAATAACATAAGCAAATAAAATCTAGTGAAATATATTTATAGTACCTTCACTCCACGCCACGCAAGTCCTTTGCGACAAGCTCTTGAGAGGTTCTCTATTGTTTGCGTGCACACATTTTATCTACAGTTTGGCCAAACTGAAACAATAAGCTAGTTCATCATTAAACTACCAAACACCATAGTTTGAGTTAATGTTGGTTCCAGTTTGGTACATTCTCATCCCTATACCTTTAATTTCAGCAAAATACTAGTTCCCACTTTCAAGAAAAAATTAATTAAAACTTAACTTTTAACCCCAAAAAGAAAATAATTAATTAGCATTTTTAATGATTAATAAACCTAACATACAAGAACAAACAAACAAAAAAGTCAATAGACTCAACTCTCCTCTATGAGCTTTTGAGAAAAGAAAAAAAAAACACATTATCACATACGACTAAAGCTTAAGTACAAATATTGGCTAAATGAGCATTAAAGTTTCATACCAGCTTTTTTATCAGTAAAGTAATATAAAAATTCACTCGTATAAATTTGCCAATCAATCAAACTAATAACATAAGAAAATAAAATCTAGCGAATACATTTATAGTGCCTTCTCTCCACATCACGCAATTCTTTTGCGACAAGGTCTTGAGAGGTCTTTATTGTTTGCAATCCTGCACACATTTTATTAAACTACAGTTAGGCCAAACTGAAATAATAAGCTAACTCATCATTAAACTACCAAACGTCATAGTATGAGTTAATGTTGGTTCCATTTTGGTACATTCTCATCCATATACCTTTAATTTCAGCAAAATACTAGTTCCAATTTTCGAGAAAAAATTAATTAAAACTTAACTTTTAACCCAAAAAGGAAATAATTAATTAGAATCCCTAATGATTAATAAACCTAACATACAAGAACAAACCAAAAAAATTCAATACGCTTAACACTCCTCTATGAGCTTTTGCTCCCCACCAAGAAAAATATCCAATCTGACTTTTGCTCCCTCAGTCCAATCTGATAACAATCAATTATAGACTGAACAAGCAGTTATGTCCATGGTAATGATACTCCTTGAGACATGTTAGCAATAAAAGGTCCAAAGATAAATAAAATAATAATAACAGAATACAACACAGTCCAGCTAATTTTGATGGAGAGAGATTATGGATGTCTAAGTCCCAAATTCATCTATAGAAACAACATATAACTATTAATATTGTAATTCCACTCTGTATCTTTTGGGGAAAGCAACCAAAATAGATCATGTACTAAAATACCATATGCAACAAGTCCTAGAAGAATAAAGTTTTCAATTGAACAAATTATTGGGATGCATGAATTAAATGAACAATAATTTATAATGCATAGGGATAACATAGCCGAACCAAGAATTGTAAGACTTTTATCTATAGCTAATATCAAAATGTCAAAATGTAAGAACTGTGTCTATATTTTACTTTTCATTTTTTTATAGTTCTAAAACTTCCAAAAGAAGAAGGGGCACTTATGCAAGCTGTGTCTAGAGTAGTTTCACCTTGTTTCTTTGGAAAATTGCATTTCTTGATAATCAACATGCCATTACACAGTAAAACAGATTAATTAGTAACATTTTAGTTGAATAACATAGGGTTTTCAACAAAGCAGCCATAATTAAAAATTAAAACAATAACAAACACAACGCATAAGAACAACAATAGTATGAAAGGTCTTAACCTAGTTATATACGTTTTGAGCATCCAAGGAATGACAATCAAAATTCCAAATGACCAATTAATGAAATAATTAGTTTCTTTCAGCCATTTATTAACTCTAAAATTCTCAATAACAATGATAATTTTCTATTCAGATCATCATGTTTGATCCGACAAGATAAATTTCTCAACAACAAAGAAATTTAACTATAAGTAAAGAAATGTAACTACATAGGTAAAGTTCTTTTTTGGCTAATTGCAAGAAGAAGAACTCATAAAGAATCCATAATATATTCAAGTAGGTAATAGTTCAAGTGCCACTTATTTTCATAAAAACTAGATTAGTAGTAAAATAAGACAATGAACAAAAGAAAGATCTTCATAACATATGACAAATACCCAGCAGTAGGAACACAGAAGACCGAAAATGAGGTGTCTTTACTTGGATATTCTGGAAAAGAAACATTTTTATACAAAAGAACTTATAGTGAAACCATCAACTCATACAAAACTTACAGAAATAACAAAAAATTAGAAAAAAAAAACTCACAAAAAACAGACATGAAATTCATATTAAATCTCGCCTCACAAGGAAGAACCCTTACCATAAGTTTTGAACTTGGTCTTTTACACGGAATGCGGCAGAAATTGAAGTGGAAGAGAGCTGCCAGAGAGAGGTGAGAGAGATAAAGCTACAATTGCAAATAACCCATACAAGAAATTGAGAGTTTTCATTTCAAAACTTACAGCATGCCTAGAAATTGGGAACATTTCCATTTCAAAACTTACCGCATGCCCAAATTCGGGAACACAGACCCTAATCAACTTAAATAAAACTCAAAACTCACAAAAATCAAACAAAATTTTGATAGTGAAAAATCGAAGTAGGAGAGCGCTGGGAGACAAAGATGAGAGATTGAGAGCTATGAGGGAAAGCTTGCTGCCATGAGAGAAACTTGTGAAGCTGAAAGAGAGCTTCACGAGAGAGGGTTGTGAGATAGGGAGAGAGCTGAGAGAGATTGTCGAGAGCGAGCTAAGAGAGAGCTCATTGGTGAGCTTCAAGATAGAAGGAGAAGAGAGTGTTGTGAGATAGAGCTAAAAGCTACAGTGAAATAGAGACGCGGGTTGGGAATTTTTCATTTGGTAAAGTGAGACACGCGCTTCGCCAAATGAATTTCTTGGTTCTAGTTTCCCACACGTTTTGGAGTAAAACGCAATAATTGTGTGCTATTACAGTATGTAATTGTTGTAATGTGTAATTACCCAAGATGTGGGTGAATTAAGTGTTTGTGTTAATTCTTGTCAAGAAATTCTGTTAAAAAATTATGATAGTGGTAAACAACTAAATATAATCAAATAATAAACTAGGGAATGAAAAAGTAAAGAGATAAGGGAAGAGAGAAATAACACAACGGTTTTATGTGGTTCGACACTCCTTGCCTACATTGACGCTCTAAGGTACCTCCTTGAACTTTTTACTAGAATCACAATTTTCTCCAAGGTTGAAGATCAAACCTAGTACACGATTGAATTCTATGATACCAATCACACCTATTTTCAACCTCAATAGTTCTCAAGAATAAAAAGAAACAACTATCTCACTTAGATTAAATATATAACTTTGTTCACAAAATCAACTACAACTCAAACCCTAAGATAAAAAAATATATGGCTCACATACTGTAAATTTTTCCAATATTTTCTCTATAGAATTGTGCTCAATTGTTGTGTCTTTAGGCTCCAAAAGGATTGTCGATTTATAGATAAAAAATAGAGCCATTGGAGCAATATGCAAGGAGTGGACATTCGTTGCCCCTTGAGCGATCGTCCGGTCAACCATTTTATTTTGAAGATTTTATGAAAAAATCCATTTTTAGTTTATTCTTTTTCAAACCTCGTCTGGTGATACAGTAGTGGACATCTGGTCTTCGTGGAGATGGACAATTTTTGCAGTTAAAATGTTTTATCGTGGTAAAAATTAATTTGATCAAAATCATGATTTAATAAATAATTTGAGACTTATTTTAGCTAACCTATAAGCCATATGATTTATCATCTTAATGATTAGAGCTCCTATAAAAAAATTTCTTTTAAGTCTTCATGATTTTTCAGATATCTCCAAGCCTCTTCTTGTCTAATCTTCAATAGAAGTAATGTTGCATGTACGACAGAAAAACTCTTGCAAATAACATTATTTTTTACAATGTTTTGTTATCATCAAAATTTGATTATGAACTCGAGGAGTCAACCATCAATTCCAGTGGTGGAAAGCAACTGCCCTTTAAGCGTAACCATCAAGTTTAATTATCAGCCTGCATCCATCAAAAGTGACCGCTTGCATGCATCTAGACACGTATAGTCTTTTAAAGATTGGCTTGTTCAGTGGTCCATGACTATAACTATTGATGCCGAAGCTACTACCGGGATGGGACCAAAAGATCTCTTCACCATAATATCTTAACCTATTGTGTTGCACGGTGTTCTTGCCCTCAATCTTTTATACACCCATCCTTCGTACTCTATAGGCTTGAGTCTTGGTAATGTTAGCATTAAAATCCTTAT
Organism: Datisca glomerata; assembly: GCA_003255025.1. Lineage (NCBI taxonomy): Eukaryota > Viridiplantae > Streptophyta > Magnoliopsida > Cucurbitales > Datiscaceae > Datisca > Datisca glomerata. The sequence goes on from QANY01009435.1 coordinate 2,657,479, forward strand.
CTCATCAATGATACTTATGAAGATGGCCATTTTGGTTGACTTCTAAAACTCTTAAGATAGTGTTTGGCTATCCAACATGGCTTAACTTGCTATTTTCAGTCCTCCAAAAGCATGTGTGCACATTCTTCAAGATCTTAATTTGAAATGATTGTTCATCTTGCATTAACGATCCATGAAATTGTCATTCGCAACCTGGTCGGCAAATAACTTTTAATATTGAAGATTCATTCTTCTTAAATTTCATGTCATATCCACATTTCATCGCATAATCAGCCAGCACACCTTTTAATTGTGCATGATGATATACCATCCCAAGGCGAAATTGGTTATCATTTTCTTATGAGTCAATCTTTATCACCTTGAATGTCAACGTTACGTTCATTGTTTTCATTACCTTAATTGTATTCATTACCTTCATTATGCATGTTCTCATTCATTGCTTGAATTAGACCTCCTAATTCAGACTTAATCTCTTCAACATTGTTTAGTCATATTCTGTTATGCCTTCATCACTGGATTCAACATCATTTTTTTGCATCTTTCGCCAGTGAAGAATGCTCGACATAAAGATGAATAAGTCTAATTGGAGTAATTGACTTAATTATGTATAGAATATTTATATCTCTATATTAGAGTCATAATCCCTTCTCAAAGTCCTCTCTGGGCATTAAATGATGCGACTTTAATCAGCCTTTAACACCTAAATCTTTCAGCAAAGATCTTATCTTATGCACTAACATTTCATCACTATCACAATTATCAAAATAATTAACGTCAACTCCTTCATATAGAAGGACTTCTATGTGCACGAACTGGCCTGTATAATGTAATGCCAATGAAAATTTTATATTTTTATTTATGCCAAAATCATAAATAGAGAATATTAGGCATAGAAAAAGAGGAAAAAGAAATCCGTAAGCAATAAAATGACCAAGCAAAACGTTGAAAATTAGAGAAACAAGAGTAAATGCCAGTAAGAATTTGATTCTGATTTACCCAAAACTCAGAAAATCGAATAAACAAGTGTAAATGCCCATAAGAATTCCATTCTGATCGCTGAAAATAAAAAAATCAGAGAAACAATTGTAAATGCTCATAAGAATTTGATTCTGATTCACCCAAAACTCACAAGAATCAGAAAGTTTCGAAACCCTAACTCAGTAATATCATAAAAAATTTGGAACCCTAACTCAGAAAATCAGGAAATTAGAAAATCTTAGAACCCTTACTAAGAAAACCACAAATTGACCAAGCAATTGAAGTTAAGAATTGAAAGAAAATAGAAGAAACCTAAACAATATGGAGAATCGAAAGAAATTAGAAGAAACCTAATCTGCGAGAGGAAAAATGAAGAAACCAAAAGAAAAAACTTACCTCTAGCTAATCTCAGCTTGAAACTCAGCATGAAACTCTTAGTTTGACAACCCTAATCTTCAACTGATCAACTTAAATAGATTGTAGCATCGATTAGGGGGGAGAAGGAAATAGCTTGAAAAATCTAAGTTCTGGAGAAACTGACGATTAAGGGGGAAGGAGATAGAAAACGGGATGGACTGGTGGAAAACGGGCAAGGATGTTTGGCTACAAAACGATGTCATTTTGTAAAAATGACATCGAAATTCAGCATGAAACTCTTAGTTTGAGAACCCTAATCATCAACTGATTAACTCAAATAGATTGTAGCATCGATTGGGGGAGAGAAGGAAATAGCTTGAAAAATCTGAGTTCTGGAGAAACTGACGATTAGGCGGGAAGGAGATAGAAAACGGGATGGACTGATGGAAAACAGGCAAGGATGTTTGGCTACAAAACTATGTCATTTTGTAAAAATGGACGAAAATATGGCTGAATTTGCTTCAGGATTTAATTTATAATATTTTATTAGTTTAAGGTTCATATTACGTTTTGAAGTTTAGAATTAAAACTACTCATTTCTCATAGTTTGAGGGTGTAAAGTAAATTTTTATAATAAAATAGAATCGTTTTTCAATAATTGAGATCACGTCATTAATAAGAGGTATTGTATGATAGATATTACTCACACACTTTTATATAGAGTGATCTAATAGTTAATCATTTTTCTATGTCATAAACCATAGCCGAAAAAAGATCTCGAATTGTTGACATCAAATCATTCCGGTACTTTGAACAAAAATAAAAAAGAATCACTCTGGTACTATTACATGACTCATTGAATTAATGGTATAATATGATCAGGGCCACAATTAGTTAAAACATCATATATATAATAAACAAGAATCTAGTGAACCTAGTAAATTACTAATTTCTGATAATGAGGTTGAAGAACCTATTATCGATAACTAGGACAATGATAACCTTAAACAAATTCTCAATCATGTCACAATGAAAAAACGGCACATAATGTTCAAAATAATTATTCAAGATTTTGATTTCACAACAATGACTCTTGTTGATTCAGGAGCAGACTTGAATTGTATGCAGGAAAGACTAGTTCCTCCAAAGTACTTCAAGAAGACGAAAGAGTCTTTGTCTTCTGCCAATGGTACTCGGATGAATATCAATTATGAAATACCCAAAATTCATATTTTTCAAGACAGTGTATGTTTTAAAAAACTATTTGTCTTAGTTAAAAATATGACTGATAAAATTATTTAAAGTTTACCATTAATTTCTTTATTGTATTCTGTTATAACAGTGCATGATGAGATAATTACTTATCACACGGATGAACCTATTAAATTCAAATCTCTTTCTTTTTCTCACAATGAGGAATTGAAAACTTTGAAACAAAATTCTATTTTTAAGTCCATAAACTTATTTTCTTGTAACAGAAAACAATTATATTTTCTGCAAGACAAAATTGAAGAGCATGTTTTTCAAAATCAAGTTAAAATCATTGAACGAAGAATTCCTTGTTTAGTAATCAATTGTAAGCCCTTTAAAGATGTTTTGAAATGGATAAAATATTTAATATCAAACAGAAGGGATTTAATCATGTATCCTCTAAGTTTAGCATCAAAACTGGATGTTAGCAAACCCAGAAAAATAATGTTGAGAAATACAAGATTATATTTGATCATTATAAATGAAACATAATGACATTTGATCTTACATTTGCTCCAAGTAAATTTCAGAATATAACTATTAAACTCTTTAATCAATTTACTGATTTCTCGATTGCCTACATTAATAATATTAATTAGATAATACTGGTTGCATTTCTTGATTGTTTGCATTAGCAAATGTGTTAAACAATACTACAAATACTTTAAGTTATTTGCCAAAATAATAAAACAAGATAGTTTAGTTATCTTTGGAGAAAGAATAAAATTGTTTCAATCTAAGAATAGATTTCTAGGATTTGAATTTTATTATTTCATTCTTAAAACAATTGATCAAATTATACAATTTGTTTGATAAATTATAAATCTACAAAACATGTTTTGAAAATAATTTCAAGCAAAGTTTTTCCAGGTTCCAATCAATTCTTATAATTGATTATTTCTCTGTAATATATGTTTATTTAATCTGTGAATCTGTTTTATCATAGACTAACGTATCAATTTCTATTTAGTTAGCTTCAAGCACTAAAATAAGACCTCTTAGAGACATAAATTTCAAGGGTAGGGTGGTTGTAGGGGCAAAGGGCAAAGATAGAACCTTGTAAGTGGTTGTATAAGTCATAGCAGATTAGTAATCAAAATACCGTATGAAATTTTCAATCATAAGAATAATTTAGTTATTTTTAGCTATGAGTAGATTATTTAGAAGTAATTCTTCTAGTAGTGATAGGTCTACAATAACTTCAATACTTGACATAATAAATTAAGAACATTTTGAATACCTTACAGATGATCAAGTAGATCATAGGATATGGAATGTACTCAAAATTCCTAATAAAAATATTTATAGATCAACATGGTCTGTTGCTTCCTTCATTCCTCAATATCATGTAAAAATAATTGAAAAAATAAATGCTCTTGGGAAAGAGTATGAAACTTGCCAATTACTTCCCCTAATGCAATAAAACATCACATTGAAGAACGATATAATTTTCTTCACTTTGGTTTTAGTCCAGATTGGAGTTAAACCACTGACAAAGAGAGGTTGAAGTACATATGTCTTGTTAGCCTTGCGAGATGCAAGATTCACAAACTTTAATGATAATATTTTATGATTAATTGACTCCTCGCTTTGTAAGGGACCAATCCGCTTTGATTATTCTTCAGATTTGTCTATTAGTTTAGTAGACCCCCATATTTTAAAATCTTTAACTTTAAATATTAAAACTAGTGATTACCAAATCCTAGAAGGCACCCAACCCCTAGCTTTAATCTTTAGAATTCATTACAAAGTTACTAAGACAAATATGAATTTTCAAGTCATCAAAAGGAGTTTAAAGAATCAAACCATATTGATCCAATCTAGCCAAAGTAATGTCAATATTAGAGTTCTTAAAACAATTAGGTGGTCTGATATTATTTTGCCCGTAAATTGGTTTTTAACCAATGAAAGTCAACCTACTTCAATTCAAAGACCAATTGAAGATGTAGATTACATCCAGCAGTACATGGATGGTACTGATAAAATTAATTTCCAAACTTCTAGTTCTAGTTCACAAATTAGGGAGTTTAGCCATTCTATACCCCTAGAAATTCCTTTTCTGGATCATCCATTAATAATATCCAAGATCTTAGGATTTAACAATTAGAACAAGAACTAAAAAATTTCAAAATTAAAAATTTAAGATTTAAAGGCATAGCCACAAGTTCTCAAGTTAGTCAATCAGTATTTGATAAAAGTCTGATCAATCTGACAAAGTTGAAGCATCCAGTGAATCGGATTTCTAAGAAGACCTTCATTCTGTTAATCCTCAACTCTTAATCCTAAATATAGGTACCTTGGGTCAAGAATATAAAATAGATTGGGAAGGTCTAACCCAACACAATGATGACCCAGTCAATCTTGACAAGCGTAATAGGTTCAGATAAAAATATAATATGGACCAAAGAAGAATCATATTTGCTGAATGGAAGACATTCATGCAAGAATTTAGAGTTGATATGTTTTTCCTTAATTATATTGAGGATATTTACGAGAAAAATATCAAAGTAATTTCAAAATATAAATGAGTCAAGGAAGACTCTAGTGTAGTGTCTTCCAGTCATCCTCCTCTTAAGAAAATTATGAGTAATCATAAAAATTCTCTAATCACTGCTTCTCCTTTCAAGATTGCAAAGGAAAAAGAATCAAATAAAAAAATAGTTGAACAACTCAATTACACCAATTAAAGTCTAATTACAATAGGTAAATAATTAGACAAAATTGAGAATAAGATTGATGATATTCATGAACCTAAAAATAAAGAAGCTCCGAAAGAAAAGCCTTTAATAAATCTTTCGGATAAACCACTTTGAATATTGTTCCCATTAATAAACAGATCGATAAAATACTTCAAGAATTGAAGTATAAATTTGTAGAATCATCTTCTTCTATTAAGGTTATTAACCGAGATGGTAGTTCTGAGTCAGATAGCCAGAAGACAGAATCCTCCTATGAATTATCTACAGTCCATGAATCTTCAAAAATTAACAAAATTGAAGATACATTTAAAAATTTAGAAATAAATAAATTAGAAAGAAAGTGGCATTAAAAACCTTTGCCACCAGATATACAAATTACTGAATCTTCTTTCTTTAATCAATTTTCTGTATCTGTAGAAAAATTGTATGAATGAAATATTGATAGACTTTCTAAGCAGGAAGTTCTCAACAAATTGCAACATATGGCAATGGCAACCAACACCCTCCCTCATACTGAGTTAATCAAACTCTTAGTCACAGGATTTACAGGAATGCTTCATTCCTGGTGGAAAAAACATTTCACAAAAGAATCCAAAAATTACATCCTTTCAGCAGTTAAGATTGATGCTGAAAGAACCCCAATTAATGGTGAAGATCAGGAAACAATGCTCGATGCCATCAATATACTTCTTTACATAATAATTGAACATTTCATTAAAACGCCAAGTAATATCACTCTGCGTATCCATGATCAATTAACTAATCTTAGGTTTCCAACCTTAAGTGATTTTGGCTAGTACAAAAATATATTTTTATATAGGGTATGACAAGGGATGATAGCAATCAACCATTTTGGAAAGAAAATTTCTTTAATGGATTACCCAATCTATTCACACACAAAACTAGAACAATCCTTAGTGATGACCAAAGGAATATAAGCTATAATAGTCTTACGTATGGTACAATAATTACTACAATACAAAAATTAAGTCTAAAAATGTGTTTTGATATGAAAATCAATAGATAAAAAAAAAGAATAAAATCGTAAAATATGAATTAGGCAATTTTTGTGAGAAATATGGTTTACCCACTATTGCTTATTCCCAAAGAAATAAGAAAAATTCTCATTTAAACCTTAGGAGGTCCCATAAACCTTATAGGAAAAATTACCACAGATAAAAGTTTTGATCAATACTTTTCTAAAAAAAAATTTGATAAACGTTTCTCCAAGAATTAAAATTATTCTAAAAGAAAACCCAATAAAAGATTTGACAAAAGTAAAATTTAGTGTTTTAAATGTAGCCAGAATGGTCATTTTTCCAACACCTGTCAAGTTAAAAATAAAATCAACCAGTTAAAAATTTATGAAGAAGATAAACAAAGATTATTTAGAATCTTAGAAACATTAGATTATTATGAGAGTGATAGTCAAGATTTAAGAGAATTTGAATCCCCTGAATCCTCTGAATACGAATCCTCAAGTTCTGACAGTGATTTCCTAACATCTCAATGGGGTGTAGGGATAGTTGTTGTCAAAAAATTAATGTATTAAACAAATATGAGGATCTAGAAAACCTCTTGTTAGATTTAATTAGCAAAATTCAAAAATTCAAAATTAAAATAAGAATATCTGGAAATACTTAAGAGAGTAATTCAAAAGAAAGAAAATTTTAAGTCTAATAATAATAATATTGCAAGCCTTTCACGAACTTTAGGAAAATTCAATAACGTTAAGGAAAAAGAAAAGGAAGTTATCCTACAGGAACTACAGAAGGAAATTGAAATATTAAAATTAAAAAAAGAGAATTAAAATATTCTAATACAGAAATAATCAAAGAGATAAATATTTTGAAAATAGAGAATTTAATTAATAAATAAGAATCTAGTGAACCTAGTAAATTACTAATTTCTGATAATAAGGTTGAAGAACCTATTACCGATAACCAGACAATGATAACCATATCCATATTCTCAATCATGTCAAAATAAAAAAATGGCACATAATTATCAGAATAATTATTCAAGATTTTGATTTCACTACAATGGCTCTTGTCGATTCAGGAGCAGATTTGAATTGTATGCAGGAATGACTCGTTCCTACCATTTCAAGAAGACGACAGAATCTTTGTCTATAACAAATGGTACTCAGATGCATATCATTAATGAAATCCCCAAAGTCCATATTTACCAAGACGATGTATGTTTCAAACCATTGTTTGCCTTAATAAAAAATATGACTGATAAAATACTGTTAGATCGGTTTACAACAGAGTATGATGAGATAAATATCTATGTCATGAATAAACCTATAAAATTCAAATTTCTTTCTTTTCCTCACAATGAAAAGTTATAAACTTTAATAGAAAAATCTATTTCCAAATATATTGTTGTGCTTTTGTGACAAATATTAAACGATATGGGTTTTCACTACGTATAATTATAGGTCGGATATAGGCTTATTAAAATGATTTTCTGGTCATGCAGCGAGTTGTGCACTGATACTGAGCTCTGCGTCTGTTTATTGTTCCGTAACAATGATTTGCTAATATTAATGGGCTTTTTTTGTCAAAATTAGATAGTATTCTTTTTTTTTTGGGGGGGGGGGAGGGGATTATGGGGGTAAAACCCATTCCCTAGAGGAATATGTGGAACGACCTTAAACCACTGGCCAACCTCAATTCACGCTGGAACTTGGACTCAATCCCAAGTCAATTATAGTACAATTAAGAAAGAAATATTATTGGTAGTTCTATGTATACAAAAATTTCAAGATAACTCATTAAATAAAAAATTCCTTTTAAGAATCGATTGTAAGTCTACAAAGCATGTTTTGCAAAAGGATGTTAAAAAATATTACTTCCAAACAAATTTTTACTCGATGCCAATCCATTCTCATTATATTTGATTTCAATATTCAATTCATTCAAGCTATTAATAATTCAGTTCCTGACTTCCTTACCCGTGAATTCTTACAGGTTGACAAGATGGGGTCTAGGCCCTAGGCCTCAAAGCATGGAACCAAAGAGGAATATTTGATTCAGCAAGTGGCCTCCAAGGCCCAAATTAAAGAGGAGTCTTCCAGTTCTAAACAATTAACCATTCTTGGATCCATCAGGCTCAATTACCAAACAGCATTGGTCAACCAATTTGACCCATTTGCAATTACCCAACCTTTTGATGCCCAGCTATAAAAAATCACAAACTATAAAAAATTACCCTCTTACATTCACAAAACACTAAATAAGAATCTCTTTTATATTGAGTCTTCATTCGCTCATTTAAAGGAACCTGCTGAAATAGAAAAAGCTCATTTCCTTCCTGAATTTCACTTTGTCGTTGGCCACAGAGACAAAAATCTTAGTTACTATGGAGACATTTTCTTAGAAACCAAATCCATTAACATCAGCCCAATAAAAAATACAGATTGAAGGATCCTCTATTATTCCTTCTACATTCTCAAAATTATAACCATGGAGGAATGGAAAGCCCATCCTTCGGGTCTCAAAAATATTTTAAATAAAAAATAATATAACTATTTTGAATATATTGATGCTTGGCACACAATTTTCCTGCATCAAAATAGTGACTTTTCTCACTCTTGGTTTTTAAATTTTGATAAGAATTTTAAAACTAATTTTCCAAAATGGTTCTTAAGATGATGCTCCATTCATTGTCCTGTCTTAAAACTTTTTCCAATTGATTTGTAACAGTGTTTCAATTTATCTTTAAAAATTCATAAGCCCTCACCAATTGAGGCTTCCTTTCTCCAAATACTCTGTTTTCTAAAAATTTAAAATACCATGGACACTAAAATGGCAATACTCAATCGAGAATGGAATCCTCACTAGACAATATTACATGAAGTGGTGGGATAGGTTCAATACCCAAAAATTAATCACATCCATCAACCAAGAATTTGCAAAAGGCCATCCAGCCTAAAATTAGCCAACCCTTTTATCCATGCCCCATTAAAAATTAATGAGCTCAGTAACCCAGAACTTCAATCCAATTCATTCAGAGAATCCAAACCCAAATCAAAACCTGAATCCAAACCCTCTTCAAATGATAAATCCAAGGCCATAAAGACAAATTCCAAATCAAACCAAGAGTCAAATCACCCAATCAAATCAAAATTTCAGAAAGGTCAATCCTCCAAAACTTTTCCTCAGCAATTGACGGATAAAAAGAGTTTGAAAGAGCGCATCTTACCACAATGGACGTATGATGCATTCCAGGATTCACAAGATCCTTTTAGCAATATCGATTTAAGCGACGATGAATAATAATACCCAATGGCTTTCAAGATAACAGTAATGAAGACACTAAAATCCAAGGATGGCAATTATCAAGGAATAACAACAGTGGCTCCATTGAATAAAGCAACAAAAGTCACAATGACTCTTTTCAAGACAATAATGAAGATGCATGAATCCAATATTACAATTATCAAGGAATCTTTGTAAATTTTTGTTTTTTATAATAATTGTACTAGTTGTCAAATAATTAGGCAACTATTTATGTTTTTTACAATTTTTAGTCAAAAGACAACAAAAGTAGAAGGTAAAATGTTTTTACTTTTATAAAATAGAATAGTTCAAGTAAGTGATGGGTTCCCGATGAACTCCATTTTACTTGGCTATAAATAGGTAGTCTTCTCCCATTTATTCCTCAGAACTTGTTTTCATCTCTTAACTATTTGAGAACGAAACTACTTTTTGAGAACAAAGCTTTCTTCCTTCCTCTTCTGTAAATCTTTCTTCTCCTTTTTTTCAACGTTAAATAGTGAGCGGGAGCACTATTTAATTCTTGCCAGTAAATACTATTTATGTAAATTTTAATCTTACACCTCAATACAGTTTTACTGTTATTACAGTTTTACTGGTTTCAAAGCCAAACCTGGTAGGGATATTTACTATTTACTTAATTATCTACTTAAATAATTTGTTGTCTGTTATAGCCAGTTTTTGTTATTATTGTTTATCAGTTGCTTTATACTTGCATCTTAATACCCCTCTCTATTTTCTTTATATTATACTTAATTCCGCATCATTTGGTATCAGAGTCAAACCTGGTGGAGATATACTTAATTATCTACTTAATTAATCCATTCACCGCCTGTTATGACCAGTTTTTGTTATTATTGTTTATCAATTGCTTGCATGAATAATTGCTTATATTTAATCTCACTCTCCGCCCAAGTGGCTGGTTATTTTCATAATTAATTATTTCTCAATAATATTTAGATATTTAAACTATGAATCTGTTTTATCAGAGGCCAACGTATCAGCTTCTATTTGGTTAGCTTCAGGCACCATAATAAGACCTCTTATAAACGTAAATCCCAAGGGTAGGGTGGTTGTGGGGGAAAGTGGCGAAGAGAGAACCTTGTAGGAGGTTATATAAGTCATAGCAGATTAGTAATCAAAATACAATATGAAATTTTCAATCATAAGAATAATTATGTTATTTTGAGCAACGAGTAAATTATTTAGAAGTAATTATTCTAATAGTAATAGGTATACAACAACTTCAATACCTGACATAATAAATGAAGAACATTTTGAATACCTTGCAGATGATCAAGTAGATCATAGGGTATAAAATTTATCCAAAATCCCTAATAAAAATATTTACAAATCAACATGGTCTATTGTTTCCTTCAAGCCTCAGCATTATGTAAAAATAATTGAAAAAATACATGCTCTTGGGAAAGAGAATAAAACTGTCCAATTACTTTCCCCTAATGAAATAAAATGTTTCATTGAAGAAGGATATAAATTTTTTCACTTTGGTTTAGTCCAGATTGGATTTAAACTACTCACAAGGAGAGGCGTAAATACCTCTATCTTGTTAGCCTTGCGAGATGCAAGATTCACATACTTTAATGATACTATTTTAGGATTAATTGAATCATCACTTTGTAATGGATCAATCCACTTTGATTGTTTTCCAGATTTGTCTGTCAGTTTAACATACGCCCATATTTCAAAATCTTTAACTTTAAATATAAAACTAGTGTTTACCAAGTCTTAGAAGGCATCCAACCCCTAGCTTTAATCATTAGAATTCATTACAAAGTTACTAAGACTAATATGAATTTCCAAGCCATCAATAGGAGTCTAAAGAATCAAACCCGATTGATCTAATCTAGCCAAAGTAGTGCCAATATTAGAGTTCCTAAAATAATTAGTGATTTGATATTATTTTACCATCAAATTGGCTTTTAACCAATGAAAGTCAACCTACTCGAATTCAAATACCAATTGAAGACGTAGATTACATCCAGCAATACATGGATCATACTATTAAAATTAATTTCCAAACTTCTAGTTCTAGTCCACAAATTAGGGAGTATAGCCAGTCTAGTACTCCTATGAACTTCTTTTCTGGATCATCCATTAATAATGACCAAGATAAGATTCAACAATTCAAACAATAACTAAAAAATTTAAAAATTTAAGACTTAAAGACATAGCCACAAGTTCTCAAGTTAGTCAGTCAGTCTTTGATAATAAGTCAGATCAATCTGATGAAGTTGAAGAGCTCACTGAATCAGATTTCCAAGGAAACCTTTACCCTGTTAATCCTCAACTCTTAGTCCTAAATATAGGTACCCTGAGTCAAGAATATAAATCAGATTGGAAGGTCTAACCCAACACAATGATGACCCAGCCAATCTTGACAGACGTAATAGGTTCAGAGAAAAATATAATATGGACCAAAGAAGAATCATAATTGCTGAATGGAAGGAATTCATGCAAGAATTTAGAGTTGATATATTTTTTCTTGATTATATCGAGGATATTTATGAGAAAAATATCAAAGTAATTTCAAATATAAATGGGTAAAGGAAGACTTCAGTGTGTGTCTGCCAGTCATCTTCCTCCTGAGAAAATTATGATTAATCATAAAAAATTTCTAATCATTGCTTCTCCTTTCAAGACTGTAAAGAAAGAAGAATCAAATAAAATAGTAGTTGAACAACTCAATTACACCAATCAAAGTCTAATTACAACAGGTTAACAATTAGATAAAATTGAGAATAAGGTTGATGATCTTCATGAACATAAAACTAAAGAAACTCTGAAATAAAAGCCTTTAATAAATCTTTCAGATAAAACCACTTTGAATATTATTTCCGTCAATAAACAGATCGATAAAATGCTTCAAGAATTGAAGAATAATTTGGTAGAATCATCTTCTTCTATTAAGGTTATTAACCAAGACACTAGTTCTGAGTCAAATAGCCATAAGACAGAATCCTCCTATGAACCATCCTTAGTCCATGAATCTTCAAAACTTAACAAAATTGAAGATACATTTAAAAATTTAGAAATAAATAAATTAGAAAGAAAATGGCGTAAAAAATCTATGCCACCAGATATAAAATTTACTGAATCTTTTTTCGTTAATTAATTTTCTATATCTGCAGAAAAATTGTGTGAATGGAATATTGATAGACATTCCGAGCAGGCAATTCTCAATGAATTGCAACATATGGCAATGGTAGCCAACAGCTACATCACCAGTCACAATCTACCTCATACTGAGGTAATCAAACTCTTAATCACAGGATTTACAATAAGGTTTCATTCCTGGTGAGAAAAATATCTCAAAGAAGAATCCAAAAATTACATCCTTTTAACTGTTAAGATTGATGCTGAAGGAACCCTAATTATTGGTGAAGATCAGAAAACAATGCTCGATGTCATCAATACACTTCTTTACACAATAATTGAACATTTTATTGGAACACCAAGTAATATCACTATGCGTATCCATGATCAAATAACCAATCTTAAGTGATTTTGGCTAGTACAAAAATATTTTGTCCAGGGTAATGACAATGGATGATAGCAATTAATTCTTTTGGAAAGAAAATTTCGTTAATGGATTATCCAATCTATTCGTACACAAAATTAGAATAATCCTTAGTAATGACCGAGGGAATATAGACTCTAATAGTCTTACCTATGGTACAATAATTACTACAATATAAAAAGAAGGTTTAAAAATATGTATTGATAAGAAAATAAATAAACAAATAAAAAAAGAGAATAAAACCGCCAAATATGAATTAGGCAATTTTTATGAGCAATATGGTTTGCCCGCTATTGTTCCTTCCCAAAGAAATAAGAAAAAGTCTCATTTAAACCTTGGGAGGTCTCATAAGCCTTATAGGAAAATTGCCACAAAGATAAAAGTTTTTATCAATACTTTTCTAAAAATAAAAATTTTGATCAATGTTTCTCCAAGAATAAAAATTATTCTAAAAAAACACAATAAAAGATTTGACAAAAGTAAAATTAAGTGTTTTAAATGTGGCTAGAAAGGTCATTTTTTCAACATCTGTCAAGTTAAAAATAAAATCAATCAGTTAAAAATTTACGAAGAAGATAAACAAGAATTGTTTAGAATCTTAGAAACAATAGATTATTATGAGGGTGATAGTGAAGATTTAGGAGAATTTGAATCCCCTGAATCCTCTGAATATGAATCCTCAAGTTCTGAAAGTGATTCTCAAAACATCTTAATGGGGTGTAGGGATAGTTGTTGTCAAAAAATAAATGTCTTAAATAAAAATGAGAAACGAGAAAACCTCTTGTTAGATTTAATCAGTAAAATTAAAAATCCAGAAGTAAAACGAAAATATTTGTAAAGACTTAAGAAAGTAATCCAGAAGAAAGAAAATTTAAGTTTAATAATAATAATAATGCTAGCCTTTCACAAACCTTAGAAAATGCAATAGGGTTAAGGGAAAAGAAAAGGAAGTTATCTTACAGGAACTACAGAAGCAAATTAAAAATCTTAAAACTGAAATAAGAGAATTAAGAGATTCTAATGTAGAAATAACCAGAGAGTTAAATCTTTTGAAAATAGAGAAATTAATTAATAAACAAGAATCTAGTGAACTAAGTAAATTACTAATTTCTGAAAATGAGGTTGAAGAACCTATTACTGACAATTAGGACAATGATAACATTATCCAAATTATCAATCATGTCAAAATAAAAAAATTGAACATAATGGTTAGATTAATTATTCAAGATTTTGATTTCACCACAATGGCTCTTGTTGATTCAATAGCAGATTTGAATTGTATGCAGGAATGACTAGTTCTTCCAAAGTACTTCAAGAAGACGAAAGAGTCTCTATCTTCTACCAATGGTACTCTGATGCATATCAATTATGAAATATCCAAAATTCATATTCAGCAAGACAGTGTATGTTTTAAAACACTGTTTGTCTCAGTAAAAAATATGACTAATAAAATTATTTTAGATTTACCATTCATTTTTTTGTTGTATCCTTTTACAACAAAACGTGATGAGATAATTACTTATCTCATGGATGAACCTTTTCTCACAATGAGAAATTGAAAACTTTGAGACAAAATTCTGTTTTTAAGTCCATAAACTTAATTTCTTGTAAAAGAAATAATTATATTTTCTTCAAGTCAAAATTGAAGAGCGTGCTTTTCAAAATCAAGTTTAAATCTTTGAACGAAGATTCATCGTTTAGTAATCAATTGTAAGTCCCTTAAAAATATTTTGAAATGGATAAAATATTTAATATCAAACATAAGATATTTAATCAACAGACATAGGAATGTTGATGTATCCTCTAAGTTTAGTATAAAAACTGGATGTTGGCAGACAATAAGATTGAAAAATACAAGATTATATTTTATCATTATAAATGAAAAATAATGACATTTGATCTTAGATTTACTCCAAGTAAATTTAAGAATATAATGATTAAACTCTTTAATCAATTTACTGATTTATTGATTGCTTCTACTAATAATATTCTTATTAAACAATACTGGTTGTATTTTTTGATTGTTTGCATTAGCAAATGTGTTAAACAATACTAAGAATACTTAAAGTTATTTGCCAAAATAATAAAACATTATAGTTTAATTATCTTTGGAGAAAGAATAAAATTGTTTCAATCTAAGAATAGGTTTCTAGGATTTGAATTTAATTATTTTATTATTAGAAAATTGATCAAATTATACAATTTGTTTTGATAAATTACAAATCTACAAAACATATTTTGAAATTAATTCCAAGCAAAGTTTGGCCAGGTAACAATCTATTTTTAGCAGTTTTGATTTCAATATTTATTTTATCAATAATCATATTCTTGACTCCCTTACTTGTAATATTTTGCAGAAAATCATACCAAGATTCTGTAATGGTATAATTTTAGGAATCTGGCCTACTAAAATACAGAAAGGTAGAGTCTAGAATACTCAACCAAAATTCTTTTAAAATCAAGAAGCTCAACGGCAGGGTAACCGTTTTTTTTGCTAAAAAATCTCATCCATTAATTATGGTCATAATGGATTTGAATATCCAAAAAAATTGGTTGGATTAATGAATTGGATAAAATTTTGGAAGAAATTGGATTGTGCGTGATTTCAATGCAGCCTTAATTCAATTGTATGAGGAATGCGGAAAAATAGGCTTTCACAAGAATAATGAAATCTGTTATGATATTAGCAAAATTTTGATTGTGAACCTATTAGGACAAACAATTTTTAAAATTGAATTTTCAGACAAAACAATAAAAGAATTTCTAATGCTGGAAAGAACTCTCTTCGTCATGTCTGATAGATTTTAAAAAAGTCATAGGCATGTTGTGAAATCCTTAACCAAAAGAATCAGCATCACTTTTAGAAATCATGTAAAAATGATAAATGGTCCAATAATAAAAGAATCTCCGACTCAACAATTGGCCCCTAAGGCCCAAATCAAAGAGGAAACGTTTACTCTTAACCAAGCTCAATCAACAATACTTAGGTCCATGAGACCCAATCACCAATTTGACCAATTCCTCAATCTTTTAATACTCAATCATCAAATCAACCAATATCAAAATACAGGAAATCATCATTTGATTTTCAAAAAATGGTCAGTGAAAATCTCTTTCATATTGAGCTCGCATTTGCTCATTTGAAGGATACTGTTCAAATTGCCAAAGCTCATTTCATCTCTAAATTACACTGTCTTTGGACATAATAACAAAAACCTCAGTTTCTATAGAAATATTCTTTTTGAAACAGAATCCATAAAAATTAGCCCAATAAGAAATTCTAAGGAAAGAATCATTTACCATTCTTTTCTATCCTCAGAATCATAACTATAGAGGATTGAAAAATCCATCCTTCAAGTTCCAAAACAATTTTAAATAAAAAATAGTATAATTATTTTGACTATATTGATACACGGCACAAGATTTTCTTGCATCAAAATAGTGATTTCTATCACTTTTGATTTTTAAATTTTTATAACACTTTCAAAATTGATTTTCTAAATTGGTTCTTAAAATGGTGGTCCATTTATGGTCTTACCTTAGAACTTTTTTCAATTGATTTACAAAAACATTTTAATTTATTTTTAAAGGTTTACAAGCCATCACCAATTGAGCTCTCCTTTTCCCAAATACTTTATTTTCTGTAAAATAAAAAATACTTTGAATTTTGAAATGGCAATACTCGATTGAAAAAAGATATTCTCACGAGAGTGTATTACATTAAATGGTGAGATAAGTTGAATACCCAGAAAATATTACATCTATCAATTATGAATTTGTAAGTGTCCATCCCATTATGAGACTAGCAAATCCTTTTGTCTAAGCTCCATTAAAAATTAATGAACTCATTCACCCAGATCCACAAATCAAACCATCCAGTCCAAATCTATCCAAATCTGAATCCATAACCAAATTAGAACCCTCTTTAAAGGGTAAATCAAATGCCACGAAACCAAAAACCAAATTGGAGAACAAATTAATCCAAAAAATGCTTCTCCTTTTAGAAGACAATAATAAGTCTGACTCTGAATTATCTGCAGAGTCAAGTCACCAAATTAAACCAAAAAGATGAATTATCCAGAAAAATTACTTCTCAGCAATTGAAGGACTCATTCAATAATATTCATCTTAGTGGTAAATGAACACAAGAATCTATCCTTGGTAAACTGCCAACATTTGAATAAATCAAAATCAAATAATTTTAAAAATGCATTATGGTGACACCAGAGCACAATACAAAGGTCATGATAGTCTTCAAAGACAAGCAAGAGTCATAATTACTTCTCCAAACAAAAATGTGATCAATAATCAAGGCATAAAAGTCTAAAATAATAATTATCAAGGATTAACGGCAATACCCCCACCAAAATAAAGCAACAATCACGCACAAGAATCTAAGATAGCAATTATCAAAGAAATTCAATATGCAACAAACAGTCACAAATGACTTTCAATAACAACAATTATGACAGACACGAAGACCAAGATAACAAGTATCAAAGAATCTTTGTAATTTATCATTTTCTGTAATAATTGTACTAGTTGTCAAATAATTAGGTACCTATTTATGTTTTTTACTATTTTTAGTCAAAAGAAAAAATGTAAAATGTTTTACCTTTGTAGAATAGAATAGTTCATATAAGTGATGGGTTCCGAGTGAACTCAACTTTCCTTGGCTATAAATAGGTAGTCTGTTCTCATTTGTTCCTCAGAACTCGTTTTCAACTCTTAATTATTTGAGAGCGAAACTGGTTTTTGAGAACAAAGATTTCTTCCTCCCTCTTCTGTAAATCTTTCTTCTTCTTTTTCTTTAACGTTAAAAGTGAGCGGGATCACTATTTAATTATTGCCAATAAATACTGTTTGTGTAAGTTTTTAATCTTACACCTCAATACAGTTTTACTGTTTTAGTGTTTTATACTTGCATCTTAATACCCCCTCTCTATTTACTTTATATTATACTTGATTCTGCATCATTTGGTATCAGAGCCAAACCTGGTGAGGATATTTACTATTTACTTAAGTATCTACTTAATAAACTTGTTCATCGCATGTTATGGTTGGTTTTCGTTATTATTGTTTATCAATTGCTTATACGTCAGAGACTAACGTATCAGCTTCTATTTAATTAGCTTTAGTTACTACAATAAGACTTCTTAGAGTCGTAAATTCCGAAAGTAGGATGGTTATAGGGACAAATGACGAAGAAAGAACCTAGCAATAGGTTGTAGAAGTCATGGCAGTTGTTATTATATATATATATATATATACACACACGCTCATGACTCATGAGTTCGTATGCCAAAACTATCATCATCCAAAAAAAAATTTAGTTCGATTAGAGTATAAGAAACTTAGTATTTCTCGCATTAATATATTATCACACATATTCAATATAATACTTTATTTATATTTTGAGAAGTTCTTAAATAAATTCTTTAAATGTGGACAAAGATGCACGTACATCAAATGATATTGATGAGCACCTGAGTACAATTTAGAAGTATTTGAATTTTTCTCTATTATCACTCTGAGAACTTGTTTGATATAGATAGTCGTAAACTGCAATCCTCATGTAATTATCTGAATTATGTTATTTGTTTAGAGAAATTTTTACGCTTTGCAACAATCCTAATTTACATCAGGGAAGCAATTAGATATTAAAAAAAGAATTAATCTAGAATTATTAAGAAAATCAGTCTTAAAAGTCAATTGATCTATCAAGAAATTATACATATACAAAAGATACAATCCTAAATTACAACTAATTATTCGATAGATTATTTTATGCAACTCAATATATCTCATATTTTTTTATTATATCACTAATTTAATTATCATAATAATTTGAGATTTTAGGATGCATTTAAAAAAAATCAGGAGTCTAAAAGAGAGATGCGGAAAATCTAATACGCGATGCAAAGTAGCAAATCAAAGAAGGAGAGTGAGTTTAAAAAAAAGGAAGGAGAGTGAGTTTAAAAAAAAAAGGAAGGAGAGTGGCAAAATAAAACAAATGGTGGCAGTGTCACGTGAAATGTCGACTTAAAGGAAGGAACCAGAAGGTGACACAGTAAGAGACAGGTGGCAATAATCAAAACGTGAATATATTGATTACTGCAATTCAAAGATTAATTGTACGTACGGTGCTTTTGTCCCCACGCGTCTTTTTTAGTCAATTATCCTTAAGCTTTGAATGTAAACGTGTCCTTGTTGTTTTCTCACTGCTATCCGACACGACGTCCCTACTTTTACTGCGCCCCTGACCTATGGTTGTATACACGTAGCTTTTTCTGCATGTCTGTTTGGCCTCCTTGATTCCCCTTAATTCTTGGAAAAATTAAGTATTTCATCTAGTTTATTTAATGTCTTTTTTTTGCATATATAATTGAAATTGAGGAGAATTAGGTAGTTAAGATCTCTTTATTTTACTTTTATATTCTTATTATAACTGATTTTTTTGTTTTAGTTTTCTTCATTCTTCATGTCTTTCGTCGTAACTTCTTCGTGTTTTTCTTCTTTTATACTGATATAACGGATTTTAAGTTTTTCTCATTTCAGCTTTTGCTTCTCCAATTCATTATTCATTTATATTTATAACATAAATAACAAGATATTTTTTTGTTGATTTTGGTATCGTCTTGCGGCCAAAATTATTTGATTTTGGTTTCTCTTTTACGACATTTTGTTGCAAAATTGTTCAAGAATATGAGTAATTATAGATTGGGGAAAGGGGCAGGTTTCAGTCTTGAAGTCTATCTTCTTCAACGGATGAGATTCAAAGGGTTTGACTGCACCTTGCTTCTAGGCTTACGGAAAAAGCGAATCCAATGACTCTTTACTAAGAGTTTATCATAGGAGACACTTCCTTGAAGAAAGCCGTGCTCCTATCAGCTATCAAGTAGATAAAGAAGTTCAGGCTAGTGACATCGGCTATCGGCTATAGGCCTTTATGAAAGCCTCTCCTCAATATGTTTGATCCCTTTCTAAGCATTCCTCTTCGTTAATGATTATGGATCACTCATGTCTTGTAGTTCGATACACTACTCTAAGGCCAGTTGCCTATACAGTGATTTTATAGTACAGTCGGCTTTGGTTATCGGCTACTCTCTAGACAAACGATTTGAGTCAAGCCACTCCACTACTGGTACAGTTGCACCCTGCCTTAATAATCGTATAGGCACTGGGGAACCTTACTCAATAAAGAAGGATTTAGGGTTTTCAAGGGTTTCAAACCGTTCTCTAATATAAGGTAAGGTAAGCTTGTTGACTCAATAATGTATCATCCTTAGGCCTTCACAAACAAAGAGTTTGGTTGAAATGTTTATAAATATCTCACGCTTGTTATCTTTTATATATATATATAGTTTTTAAAGTATAACTAACTGAAAGCGTCCGTTCACGTCAGGAATAGAGGTTTTTGATGTAGTTAATAAGTTTTCTTTGATTTTGATCGAGTTGGTGTATTTATAATAGGGCTCAGGAGAGAGAATCAACGTTCAGTAGTACGCCCAGTTCACCAGGATATAAATGTCATATCTAATTTTAGATTTTAAGGATTTTAAGTTTCGTTTATGTTTTCTGCATCTGTTATAGACAATGATAAGAGTATAAATTTTCGTTTTCTACGGATTTTGTGTGGATATTATTTTCTGCAGATTTTCGTAATAAATGTCATATAGTATATAATTTTTTACTATAGGCTTATAATTGTAGACGATACTTATATTTACATACTGATAGTAGATATTTATGTACTCATAGTACATTATTATATACATCTTGAAACAAATTTTTATTATAACTATGTATTTATAGTATATAATTATATACTGACAATATACATTTATGTACTCATAGTTTTCATGAAAATTATGATGGCTAATAAATTTCTGATGATATATATAAATTTTGTAACGAATGATATTATTTTACGATAGAAGTATAGATTGAAATGATTTTAAGGATTAATACTGATTTTATGATGATCTGTGTAATGTTTCATAAATATTTTACAAGTGATGGGTATATGATTGTATACTACAAGTTTAGAAATATATATTGCATATAATTTTGAATGAATGACATTATTTTATGATTAAATGATAGAGTGAAATGATTTGAGAATTTATACGAACTTTATAATGATTGATATAAAATTTTATCTTTGTAAAATGCGTGATCTTTATGATACTTGAGTAATATTATCTACATATATGTGGTATTATCTATGCATATATAAATATATATTATTGAAAGTTTTAACATTGCTAATAAACTTAGCTTTGGACATTCTCATTGGAGTAACAAACTTGATTTCAATTTGTCCCTTCATCTACCTGCATCATAAAGATGAATTATGGACTATTAGTTGTCTTATATTTAAGAACATAAATAATAATAATAGCAATCAATAAGTTACGATGGCATACAATGTAATTATGTAGTATGTAATCTTATAGAAAATACACTGGTTTGCCTCCAGAAAACAGAGTAAAATAGATGGATAAACTGCTAACTCGAAAAATAGGATATTAAGTAAGGTTCATGAAAAAAAACTCAAATAAAACTCAGAAAAAACTCTTAACAATAAAGTCTCAGAAAAATCATGCATGAATTTCAGATTAAGCTTAAATCATAATCACAAAAACTTACCTATAATATAATGTTATATAAGAAATGAAAACTAAAATTTCAACTACAATCGTGATTTTTTCTGAATGTTGCGTTGTTAGATGTAGATTCGCTTTAATTTGCTGCGATTTAGTTTTGCAATGGAGATTTCAAAGATTTTCTCTTAGATCTTGAAGCGTCGCATGGGAGCTGGGGTTAGGGTTTACGCTACTTCAAGATATTTTTGCAGCTAATGTCATCGAGTTCCTTTATCCTTCTTTTTATTAATAAGGGTATATTTATCTTATCATTATATTTGTTAGGATTTGTTAATGAGTCACTTTATATTTCAGTCATTTGTGCACAATAATAAATATTGGGCTAGTTTCTTCTTTATTTTGCTATAATGGCCTAGTTCCCTAATTGAGCCTTATTAAAATCAGCTTTAAAAAAATACGAGAAAATTGTTTTTTTTTTTGGTTTTCATGTTAGTCAATATACATTTTTTTTTTAAATTTAATGTTTGTAGAAATTAAAAATAAAATAGAGTACATTTATTATTAATAAAAAAGTATAAGAAGATATACATGGTATTTTCCCTCTAGTCATGGGAACTTTATTGAGTGGGGCGAACACAATATGGCTGACTCTCTTGTTGGTTGTCATGTGGACATATGGTCTCATAAAAATAGATTAAATGTCCATGTGATAATCATCTGGAGGGGCGAACAAAAGTTATAATTTAACATAGTTATGACCAACATATCACCTCCTTTTAAGAGATGAACTAATTTCCTTTTGTGTGAGGCTAAGGCCTTTATCAAAGAGTTAGCTTAATCGGCATACAACAGTGATTAGAGATCTCATGGACAAGGCTCAGTAAGAAAACAACTTATGATTAACTCATTAATGAGCATCTAGTTAAGAAGATATTCTCCCACTTATTCCTTTAACGTAGAAGGTGTTGTCTGTGGCAAATCGAAAGGTTAAGTATGAGTGAAAAGTGAACCCACTTACATGAGATTTAATAAGACGAAATTTCTATAGTACTCATTAGATCAGGATTTTGTTCGTGGTAAAAAATAACAAAATCACTAGCACAAAATTTGTAAGGAGTGAGATGTGTAATTTATTTGCTAAGAGTTACATCATAACGGTTGATCAGTTATGACATCCAGCTCATTATTAAATCAAGTAATCGCAAATGTCATTTACCAAGGATGGTTTAAAGACACAAGCTACCACTCACACTGCAACATCATTTTTGCTGCATTCAGATCTGGATGATGGAAAATTGTATAAGTCCTCTGATCCGCAGAACTATAAATATTCAGAGACTTTATGAACATAAAAACATATTCTCTCCTGGTGGAATCTAATCTCCTCATCTTGTCTGTCTTTGCTAAAATACATATGCATATCACTTTAGAAAAGCACCGAAAAAAGATGTCTCTTACTGTTTTTTTTTTGTCTATTTTTTCAAAAATCAAATCTAGTTCGTCATTTTCATATTAGATGGACCTGAAGAAGAACTAGATCCCCTCCTGTTTTTCCACAAGAAGTGGTGCCGCTCCCATAAACATCTAGTTTACTTTAAAGTAATTGTACCATATAGACATGTTTTGAAACATGAGTTAAGGTATAGCAGGGTTTTCAACTATTTAGATAAATAATAATTTTTTAGTCACCACGACAACAATTTTCGGTTAATGAATTTTTCTTGACATTTTGCCCCTAACGTGTAGATTATTGTGTTTGATTTCGTGGGGACCATGATAATTAATAAGATTACGTTATCTTTTATTTTAAATAAATATTCTAGAATTTCAGTAATTAATGCAATTAATATATTTTATTTTAAAATTAGATTTAATTAGATATTGATGTTGAATTTTTAAAGCTAACTTTTTATGGTGATTTC
The DNA here is from genome assembly GCA_003255025.1 of Datisca glomerata. NCBI lineage: Eukaryota > Viridiplantae > Streptophyta > Magnoliopsida > Cucurbitales > Datiscaceae > Datisca > Datisca glomerata. The sequence goes on from QANY01009435.1 coordinate 2,681,116, forward strand.
GATTATAGAAAATATATTTTTCATAACCGATTGATAATCTATTCCATAATTATAGTTTTATTTCAAAAACTACTCTCATTTATTCTGAAATTGATTATTGTGTTATCAAATATCTGAAATACTCCACTTTCATCCTTATTTTGAACCGAAATCATTCATTAATATTCATCACTGATTAATCATATTCATCAATGTTCATCATTGATTGATGACATTCATCATCGATTGATAATATTTATCACCGATTGACCGCCATTGACGTCAGCAGACCTCCATTGACGTCCACCTGAAACAGAACCATTGACGGTAAAAGGTAACTCTATTGACGAGGAATAACTCTATTGACGAGGGATAACTTCATTGACGAGAGAAAAACTCCATCGATGACAAAGGTAAATAATCTTTTCTCAATGGAGTTTGCCGACGTCAATGGCAGTCTCGCGAGGATAGTTTTCGGGAATGGTTTGCAACTATGAAAGTTTTTTCTTGATTTTTTTCATCAACATTCATCACCGATTGACCGCCATTGACGTCGATAAACCTCCATCGATGCCCACCTGAAACAGAACCATTGACGGTAAAAGGTAACTCCATTGACGAGTGATAACTCCATTGACGAGAGAAAAACTCCATTGACAGCAAAGGTAAATCATCTTTTCTAAATGGGGGTTTGTCGATGTCAATGACGGTCTCGGGAGGTTGGAGAGTTTTCAAGAATGGTTTGCAACTATGAAAGTTTTTTCTTGATTTTGTTTTTATTCTTTAGTTTTATATTGTGTTTTGTTTTTATTCTTTTATTTTTTATTGTGTTCGATTGACATATTTTTAACCGTAGTTAGGGTAGTTACCTTAACTGTAGTTTAGGTTTTTACTTTTTAACTTTTTTCCTGAAATATCATTGGTGGATTTCAAAAATTTGAATTAGTTTCATTTAATAGAGGAGATTGAGATTGGTTTACCGAGCGGTTGAGGGAGGGGCGGGATTGTTTAATTTTTGAAAATTTAAGTTTTATGGAAAATATAATTTCTATTTAGTATCAATAATTATAGATATTAATTTCTAAGTATATCAGTAATCTATTAATTATGGTGGTTGAAGGATTTAAAATCTCACGGTTTAGTGGAGGCGTGATTTGTGATTCTTTCAAAATTTTCAGATTTTATAGTATATTTAGGTGATTTTGTAATAATCTATATTTTTTTATTTTTTTAATTACAAGGCATATCAATTAGGTATATCAATTATAGTTAGATGATTCACCTGAATTAATAAACTTGCTACTTTATAAGGACGAATGATATTTTATCTAAAATGATTGATTATTTAATAAACTTGTTATTTTTATCCACTGCTATACTGTTATTGTTTAAGAAAATTTTCCTTTTCTTTATTATTGAAAGAAATAATAAGAAAAATAAAAATACTGTTATTGTTTATCGGTTTTCAAGTACCTTTGAAAAAAACCATTTTCAGTACAACTATTTCGAAACTTGTTAAAAAATAGTCGTTTTTAAATTAGGATCAAATTAAAATGTGTGTTAGCTAATTTAATTCGGAATTTTTAATTGATTTATAAAACGTGAAAACTAAGCTCAATTGCTGTGCATGTAAACTAACAAAATAACAAAACTCTTACGTGAATATGAATAGACTAATATTTTGTGTTATAGGGTGTACCCGTGTGAAGCTTTTTCTCTTTTGTTTCTTTATTAAGGGAAAAGGAATATGGTACGTAGATGAACTAATAAAGAACTTTCTTCACATGCTATCTTTTTAGTTTGGGCATTAACTTAATGAAATTTTTATACGACCTTTTGAGTCTTTTTATATGACCTACCACTTCAATATGTACATTCAAATCAAATTATTTCCTATCACACAGTTCAAGGACATTAAATAGTTGATTGTACTTTTAAATTATCAAGAATCTTATTCTTCGTAATAATATTAGTTAAGTTAGATGAAATTCCCATTTGTGAGTGCTATCTAATTCTGTAACTTCATTTGAATCTTAAATAAATAAACTATAAATTTTTAGAAAATAAGCCAATGATTAAACTATGTTAAAACTAAAGATAAAACCGATTGTTTTTTTATTGCAAATTTTACAACAAATTATTTGGATTACAAATTAGGATAACGTAATTATACCCATAGTTTAGTAGTTTAGTCGTTTAGTCGTTTTTTTGTCTAATATTTTTTAATGATGTTCCTTAGTTCCTTGCAAGATTAAAGGAATTAAAGTTGAAACAACAAAAAGAAAATAAGAAATAGAACAGTGTGAAGCAGTACTCATTAAGGAATTCGATATAGACTTAGTGGAGAAATTTGACACAATTTCATATGCATGAAAGACATATTAATTTCCAAAGTCTTACTGCTAAAGTGGAGAAGGGTTTTATTAAAAATGATTGAAAATGAAAGATAGACGGGTGATATCAAAATCACTTGAAAAAAATTATCCTGCCCCATGTTTCCTATCTTTTGCCACAAGTTAAACAACACTTTAAGATATTTTAAACAAATTAATGTCCACTTAAATTTAAGAGGGTGAGCTTGGATTGCAACCCCTTGGGTAGTCTTAAAGTTACTAAAAATGAAAGTAACATTTTACCATTGCTTTGTCAACCATTATGGAGATTTAGAAGATCTACTAGATGTTCATGTGAAAGTGAAAGAACCACTTTAAAAATAGCAAAAAAAAACATTATTATTTTTTAAAGTTGAAAGTGAAAGATATGGATGAGAATTAAACCTAGTCTATGTGAACTTTTTTTTGGTAGTTTTATGTTTAGCGTCAATAATGCTGGGATTTCATTTGAGCCACACGTAATTATAATTTATTAATGTCAAGGACAAGTTGTATAGAGAAAACAACTGTTGATTATAATAATTTAATGTAGTCTTGTTATTAAAGAAACCTAAGAGATATAGTAGTTTAATTTAATAACTCTGCTTTACACATTGTCGGATTACTGCTCGGGAAAATATCATATCCAAGTGTAATAAGCTGATAGAAGTCAATTACTCAAGTAATGGGAGTCACTCTTTTTTTTCCTCGAAATATCAATTTTCTCCATACCATCCTTATTATTAACAAGCTTTCTTTACACTTTTTATAATGCTAGTAGTTTAACACCTGTACTGCATCTAGTTTGATATTTTAATATGTAAATATTGTATTGTATTACATGATTCAATACTATTTATAGCATATGAAAATAAAAATAAAATACTTTTTTCAATTAAAACAAGAAATACAGAGATAAAAAAAGTAAATTTAAAAAATTTATTCATCTCAAATAAAGACGAGAAATTGAAAAAGTTTCTTAATTGATTACCAATTAACTGAATTAATAATTAATATATTACCAAGCAGGACAAATATATTTTCAATAATTTTTTTCAAGTGAATCGGTTTATGTATAAGTATACTTTTCAACAAATCATATTAGTCATATCAAAATAGCAAATGTAAGTATTGAAATTATAAGTTATAGCTTGGCTAAAATCATTCATAAAATGATTCTCATTCTATGTGACTCTTGATATAATATAGATATAAGGGAACACGATTCTCTTTGTTAAGTTGAACATGAATGTCATATACATCTTTAAAATTGAAAACATCATATCAAGCTTTTTTTTCAATTTTCATATTCATTAAATTTGATATTTTTAGATCTGAGCTAATTTATCAAATCTGCTGGACAAACCCATCATCTTAAATTTCTAACACGTACAAGGGTCTCGTTTCCTAGAGAGAGCCACAACAACATGTTCAAATCAGCTAGCACTAACTGATCAATTTAATTTTCTTTCTTGTTTTCTAATTGTGTTTACTCTATTTTAGTTAAGATATATGGGTATTATAATGGTTGATCAAGTAACAATAAAGTATTCAACTTGATGGTTCATTTTTTCTGCATGAAAAGTCAAAATACTACTACTTTTGTTTGGTGAAGGCAAAATTACTTGAAATTTATTTATTGTATGGACGACTTGGGCCAAAGCCCAAACTAGGCAAGAGACAGAAAATAAAATGAAAAACAATTGACAAATATATACCCCGATGCTAAATCTTAACAAAATAATTAAAATTATCTAAAAAACAAAATAATTCAAACGAATACTTCTGTGAAGAAAGTTGCAAAAGACACGTACAAAAAATGTAAATAGTGGAGTACATAATCATGAATGATGTGTCGGGATATACACGTGACACTCAAAGACAGGCTCGGGTGATGCTTACGTGGTACAAAAATATCAAAATAGGATATATAGCAAATATGTTTGAAAGGGGCGTTGCCTAAGTATAAAGGCAGTGTATCCAATGACTACACTTGTAAGGACCGCCCCTGGACTTATGACGGTGGCAATCCCATTGTTGAAGATATACGTTAAGTGTTGTAACCAGTGACAAATGCTCAAAGGTAATTCCTTACCTAAAAATAATCTGGGTGTTGTGGTCTGGTAGGATTAGGACAATGTTACGTTATACCAAGAGAAGAAAATCTCCTTGAAGGGTATGGCCTTCTTAGGCACATTAGATGTGCCCCCTTCTGATGAAGAACGGTCAAAGGGCGCGATGCGCCTCTGTCAGTAGACCTCCGTTGTGCTACCTTTAGGGAAGCTCGAAGGTGAGCAAACTAGCACACTCGCTGCTAGGGAAGCTCGACGGCGGGTCGGTCCTATGGACCCGTNGGGGCAGGCGGTGGGTGGATCTCATGGACCTGCCGTCGGGGAAGCCCAACGGTGGGTTGCGTGGTACGAGCCTTCCACCTGTGAGTTGGTTATACGATTACTCGATGCCATGAAAGCACGACTAGTTAATGGTGTGAAATGTGGTCATGTATTGGGAATCTGGCCTCGTTTTATGAGTGTAGTAATGTTTTATGCGATGTCACATTTATCACATGATTTCCATATTTTTACAGAGGCATATTTTATGGTCCCCACTCGGCCCCGTCAATAAAAGAGGTCATTGGTGTCATTAAGGGGACCATCACTACACACTCCCCAATGTCAAAAAACCATAGAATACTCCATATCCGAGTTCTCTTCAACCTTAGAGCACTAAAGCCATTTGTCAGAATTTGGAGGTCATCCTAAGGTGCTTCTCCCTTTCAGTCACATATCTCTCACGTTCTCAGTCTTACTTGTCAGCCAAAAAACCCATACATAAAATGTCACAAAAGACAGTCTAATTCTGAGGAATGTGAAAATTGATACAATTCATCGATGAAAAATTAATATAAAATAGTATATGTTATGGGTATTCCTAGACTACCAACGGCGCAGTACCACATAGCGGGCCACGATAGAGGTCTCTACTCTACTCAAGGAAAAAAAGATTAGAGAACTGAGCTCTTAGAAGAAAGAGGAACTGACTTGATCAAGTTGGTCTCTAAGGAGCTTGGTCGACACTAACCATCGTAACCTAAAAAACCTCGAGAAGATGATCTGACGTAGGGGGTCAGCTAGTCTTACGTTAGGCCTCATTATTATTCACTGAAAGTAACCATCCACATGGCATTTCTCTTTTGCGGCAGGCGTCGGTCGACTTCAGTCGCCATGATGAAACGTCAAGTCAGTCACTAAATGGTCACATCCACCACGTCTAGCATGACTAAAGATAAGTTGACTTTTAATGCACCTACCTTGACGTCAGCTCAGGGGATAAATGCATTAAATGCCACCCCCAGCTCGTCATACCAAGGAAAGGCCGTCACTTCGCCTAGAGCTTATTCGACACATATCCTCCTCCAAGGCTTCAGGTGTAAATACCCCATCTACAAACGATACAAGGTAAGAAATTCTCTCCTAAGGGAAACTCTGCCAAATTTTTTCCAGGATACTGACTTAGGAATCAGAGGCTCTTCCATGAGGAAACCACCCCCGACTATCTTCGTCTTAGAGTTCTTTGTCTGTGTTGTGCAGGTTCCCACCTGATAGGACCCCAACGTAGAGAGTAGATTGCATGCCACCTCACTGTTGAGATTTTTTATACAACAGTTAATGTCGCCTGTGGGAACGACAACCAAGCCGTCTTCCCCTACCAAACCCTTGAGGCTGTTTAATATGTAAAGATAAAATGAGCTTGGCATCCTCATCTCATTCCGATAAAAATCATGATAGGTTGGGAGCGCAAAAGGAAGACCCACCCTCCTATTTCTCGAAGAGGAACCTCCTACCACTGCAATAGTCACGCAACTGAAAAAGAATGAATCAGTAAGTTCACTCTCTAAGATGGTCAGAAACATGAAGAGAGAAATGATGGCCCTCACCAACAATGTAGCGGCCTCCTATCAACAAGGCCCTTCCCAGCTACCTACAGAAACTACTCCCTAGAAGTAGAAGGAGTCATCGGCGGGGTCCTCCTATGACTGAGGAGCCAATGAGGATGACCACCTAGGAAAGGTCAAGGTGGCCCCGGACATCGAAAAGAGAATAAAAGGTGGGGATGACTGTTCTACCAAAACCGCTAGGGGCACGGAAGTGACAAAGCATGCCAGTGAAAGCTCGGAACAACAGACCAAGATACAGAAGCTCTAGCTACATATCGATGAGTAAGGAAAGAGCGAGGGAAATCTATTGAGGCTCGCTAGAAATCCAGCAGGTGGAACTCCCCCCGAAGTTTAAGATGCCCCCAATCAACCACTATGACAGGACCAAGGACCCATTTGCACACCTAGAGATCTTTAAGGTCCGGATGGACTTGCATCATATCCTTGAACCCTTTTGTATAAGTTGTTCTGTTTAACGCTCAGTGGACCTACCCAAAAGTGGATAGGGTTGTTGAATCCAAACTCTAATCATTCATTCACCGAGCTCTCCCAGCTGTTTGCTAGACAGTTTTTAAGAGGAAAAGAGAGAAGAGGACAACCTCCTACCTGGTGACGGAGAAGCAGTGGCCTGAGAAATCATTGAAGGACCATATAAATCATTTCAACTTGGACGAACCCTCTATCTAGTTAGTTTTTCATCTACATCCTCTCACGGCTAGGTGGGAGGAAATTTTTAACAACATCGGGGACAAGAGCTTATTGAAACAGCCCCATGTGATATAACACCTGATGAAAAGAAGGATACCACGAAGTACTACAGGTATCATATGGATTCTGGGCACAATACGGAGGTATGCTTCAACCTCCGTGAGCAAATCAAGGCCCTAATTTAGAAGGGGTATCTCAAAGAATTTATGATCGGGTGTAGGAATCGCGGGGGCAATAGCGCCCCCAAGCAAGAAAGAATGGTGGAGAGGCAACCCGAGCAGAGGTCTGACTGACCCAACAACTTTATATGGGAAATTAAGATGATATTTGGGGGTTTAAGCGCTTCAGACTCCATCCAGAAGTGGAAAGCAGCTTCTCGGGAGGCTAGAAATCTAGTGGTTTTTAGTGTCCTCCCACGACCGTCCCAAGCCAAGGCAGATGAAGTGATCGTGTTCGCTGAGGAGGAGGCGCATCATATTCATCACCCTACACTGACGTGCTGGTCATTTCCCTAGTGATTGCCAATATCAAGTTTTGTTTAACCCTGATTGACGATAGGAGCTCAGTCGAAAACTACTCTTCTTACCTATAAACGAGGTTAGATAACCATAAGGCAATCATACTTATATGAATGGATGAATCCTCCAAACAGTCTTTAACAGGAAAATCAAATGTAACGTCCTCCAGAGGATCCAGATACAAGTTTTCCTGAAACAAAAACTTAGGCCTGAGAAGGACGTCGTAAGCACATGCCTTGATAAGGAGCTTAGTTAGGCAGGAAATACGGGACAAGAGGTAGGTGGGGAGTTCTTCTAGCCTTCTTTTAGCAACTATAAGAAGAATAAGGATGATCAACAACCGAGGTAAGTAACAAGCGGATGTTCTCCCTTGTAAAAGTGCAAGTTCACATGGGTCCCCAAAGACCCGAGGGACCGAGGGCACAGACTCCGAAGCCCCAAGAAGGCCATCCTAAAGCCACAAATCACAAACCAACTATCTTTCCAATCGTTGTACCACGAGAGGATCCCGCTCACGATTCCCTTCGCTTCTACAATACGACAACTGATGTGGTACCAACCCAGGCCATGAGGAGGTAACCCTACCACATTGTTCTTAGGGGGAGACTTCAACTGAAACATAAAGTCGAGTTCGTCCAAAGATAAGTCCTCACCGAGGGGCGACCTCCAAAGCATGTAGCAACCAATCAAAGTCCTCCATAAGTTCAAGTTGGGTCAGAGCAATACCTGTAGGAACCACTCCCTTAGGAAAATGATGTAGAGGGAACCTTAGTCCACACTCCAATGAGGCCAAATATAATCCAATCTCCCCATATCACAGAGCACTAATCTTTTTTCCCACCTCACGAAGCTGTAGTTGAACATAATCAGGACTATGGTAAGCCCTTTGAATCATGTCCAAGTTATCTTTAAACAATGAGGAGGGAAAGGATAAAGACAACACCAGGCACGGGAAGTAACTTCTGTCTCTACAAGGTGAAGGGTTTTTCGGAGAAGGATTTCAGAGCCTTTCAAGGGGCAAGAATTTTGGAGGGAACAGAATGGAGGACCACCTATTTATAGGGCCCCAACCCATGCGACTACCAGGATCGTTCTGTCTATCCAACGATCCAGGTGATGTCCATTCATGTGCCAATAAAGTGAGCTCAAATGAAAAAGTTCAAGAAAACGATAGGTGACATCAAAGGGTCAGGTGTCACATCGTTCACCGTCTCCTTCATGGATTGTATGTTGTTGTCATTGCCTCCCCAAAGTGTAACCGATAGTGAGGACTCAAGAGAAACAAGGCCACACGCGCCATACGATAAACGATAACCATAAGGCAATCCCGAGTGATTTTGGACAAATGAGTCTTCTGACCTGGGTGGATGGAACCCATGAAATCTTTGACACTAGGCAACTGTTATGGGTATTCCTGGACTACCAATGACGCGGTACCATGTGGCAGGCCATGACACAATTCTCTACTCTACTATAGGAAAAGGGATTGAAGAACTAAGCTCCTAGAAGGGAGAGGAATGACCGAATCAAGTCGATCTCTAAGGAGCTCGGGCAACACCAACTAACATAAACTAAAAAGCCTCGAGAAGAGGATCTGACGTAGGGATTAGCTAGCATCGTGTTAGGCCACATTATTATTCGCCGAAAATAACACTCCACATGGCATTTTCTCCCTTGCGACAGGTGTCGGTCGACTTCAGTCACCATGATGAAGCGTTGAGTCAGCCATCAAACAGTCACATCCACCACGTCTGGCGTGACTAAAGGTAAATTGACATTTAATGCACCGTCCTTTACGTCAGCACGTGGGATAAATGCATTAAATGCCACACCCAACTCGACATATCAAGGAAATGACGTCAGCTTGCCTGAAGCTTATTCGACGCACGTCCTCCTCTAAGGCTTCAGGTATAAATACATCATCTACAAAGGTACAAGGTAAGCAAATTTATCATAAGGGAATCTCTGCCAAACTTTTTCCAAGATACTAAAAAGGGATCGGAGGCTCTTCGACTAGTAAACCACCCCAGTTCTCTTCTCCTTAGAGTTTTTTATCTATGTTGTGCAGGTTCCCGCCCGAGACCCTTACGTGAAGAGGAGATTACATGTCACTTCACCGTTGATATTTTTTATAACAATGGTATATATATTTCATATTGTTTATGGAATATTGAAAAAAATAGAAGGAATGATGTGACCAACAATAACCTAGTATAACTAGGTAACGTCATGTCCTTAACCTAATCAACCAAATATATGTTTTTCATGAAAACCATTGGAGTAACGTTATCCTTATACCAAATGTTTATAAAGAACAACAACCATTATTTCCGTATTTAAAATTTTCAAAAATTATAGTAGATGGCCCTTTTTAAATTTAGAAAGTTTAAGTTAGTTGTGAACTTAATATTTTACCTTTTCACTTATTTTATAATCACTAAGAGTAATTACCCATCACTTTTAGTTTTTTTCTTATGTTTGTTTATGGAATTTTTCTAAAATCTAGTCAAACTTGTTCAACTTGCTTAAAAAAAGTTTGCCCTATCTACAATAAATCTGTAGAAATCATTGAAAATTCTTTTATTTTCTTGGTTTAGTTTACAAGTTATTTTTTCCAATCTGTAACAGATAAATATAATATTTACTTACCGATAAAAAATTGTTTACTTAGCAGGGAGTGGTTCCAATTTATTTATTCTTATGCTCATTTACAAAGATGATTGACTGTGAAACCGAAGATGATGTCTATCCTATGAGCAACGTCTAACAATGATAGGAGAATGATGAAAAATATGATATATTAAAATGTAGCATAATATTAAGTAAAGAATTTTGGATAAAATACATTTTTGTCCCCTATAGTTTGAGGTGAATTTCAAATTTAACTCTTCACTTTAAAAAGTCTCAAACAATATCTTACAGTTTAGTTAGCGTTTTACGTTAGATCTTCTGTTATTACTCTATGAATTGATGGCAATACATGGATTGCTTGTAATATGTAGCATCATATACACTACACAATGACTATACAACAATCGTGTAGTCATCATGTACACAACACGATGACCGTGTAGTCATCATGTACACAACACGATGACCGTGTAGTCATCGTGTGCACTACACGATGTAGCACACTACATGTGTAGTTTACACGAAAATCGTGTAGTCATTGTGTACACTACACGATATGGTACTCGACGATCACGTAGTCATCGTGTACACTACAAGATGCGGTACACGATGATCATATAGGCATCTTGTACACTACATGATACCCATTTTTTCTCATCAAATTTTTTTAATTTAAGGAGAGAGAGAAATGGTGAAATAGATGTAATTAATTTAATTTGACTAATTTTTTTTGTTATTTAAAATTTGATAAAGGGTAATTTGATAATTTCACAGACTCATTTAAAGAAGACGGTGGGTCAGGAATATACTTTAACAAAAATTAGGTTTGGGGTATGTTTTAGTAAATTGAGTTTTTCAAAGGTATATTTTCAAAAACCCTTTGGCTGTTTTGTTCTTGGGGAGCATATATTAAGTAGATCTGAGGATTTTTTTTGGGCGGAATTAGATGTTTCTGACGTCGGATTGATGTTGAACTTCTTGAGCTTAGAGGGAGAAGTGAGCTTCTTGAGCTTAGAGGTGGAAGTGAGCTTCTTGAGCTTTGTTTGGTTATGGAGAATTGGAGAAATTTGTATTGAAATTGAGGTACAGAGAAAACGCATAAAAGAAGTGAAGAAAAGAGGATTACAAGAAGATAGAGTAAGAGTACCTTTCAGTTACTAAAGTGAGATAATGGAGTGAAAAATATTAGTATTTTATTTGTAAAATAAAATAAAAAAACTGACGTGGCAAAGAAAAAATAAGGCAAAATGTGACGTGTCAGATTTTTAGTTGATGTCGCGTACCTTTAGGTGACGTGGCATATTTTTAGTTGTCACGTATTACAACTAATACACGTAATTACCAGTAATGCAATACATTAACGGACCATGTGCATTTGTTAACGAAATAGTGGCGGAAGATTTAATGTGAAACGCTAACTAAACTGTAGGGTCTTGTTTGAGACTTTTTAAAGTGATGTGTTAAATTTGAAATTCACCTCAAACTGCAAAGGGTAAAAGTTTATTTTACCCAAAATTTTATTATTAACGATGAATAAACTATATGTTTATCTATTGATGAAATAGATGCAATTGTAATAACCGCCGCAAAAAATGAGGTAAAAGTTTTAGCAACAGCTTTTAAAAACCATCGCTAAATAGTGTAATTTTGTCGGTGGTTTTGTCAAAACCGCCACTATATCTAGGAACAATAAATAAAAAAATAGAAAATTAAGAAAATAGATTAACAATTTACGGTGGTTTTTATTTGCTTAAAATCGCCGCTAAAAGTCTTTTAAATCCTCATTTCTTTTCCCAACCCACAATTTACATCTCTCTTCTCTCTCAAAATCCTAAGGATGATTTGCAGCGATTTCGAGCTCCTCCACCCGCATTCGTCGATCACTGATCATCTCGTCTCTTCCCCGTCGCTCTTCATCGTCGATTACCCGTCACCCCCGCCGTTCGTCGACCACCTGTGAGTCTCTCTCAAAACCCTAAGTCTCTCTCTTTCTCTTTGCTAATGGCTTGTTGGCATCAATAATGGAAGATCGTAGGTTTGTTTACTTGGGCACTGTGCTGTATGACTTATATTTTGACGGATTTGTGCTAGCTCTATGAAAGTTGTGCGAGAAATATGGATTAGTTGTTAGTTTTATGTCAACGATGCAAATCTGCTAAACATGCTCCTCAAACAAGAAGTGATCTATCTCCAATACATTCAAGAGTTGTCCTACATTTGACATATAGCATTTCTCAGGTCAAGTAGTGGGAAAAATTGATAGAGAAAACGTCTTCTCCATGAGCTATATTCGTTTGGTCAATCAAGTTAATGTTTTACAATGGTTTGAGTACTTTTCGAGATTATGGGTCAGTTTGAAAGTCTTTTGTTTAAAAATAATTAGATGCATTCAAAAGCACTAATTTAAATCGCATATACTGTTGTTTCAATGTTTTTCTATACTTCAAAATAATTATACATGAAACCATGTTTCCTAAAATGGTTCAAAATAAAAATAAATACCTAATTAAGTGCTTCATGTAAAGATGTATATGAATTAATTTTCATCTAAAATAGTGTTATTTAAATATATAGAAGTGTTTCATCACAAGTTTAAGACGTTCTATAAAGGCAAAATATTGAACTTAAAAATAAATTACTTGAATAAAATCAATAATCAAGTAAATTACCAAGCAATAATATAATAAACTCACAACTAAATTAAACTAACTTAAATAGTATTTGAAGAATCAAGAATAAAACTCAAGTAACTACGACTTAAAAATATATAAATCATGTGCGGAATATAAAGTGTGAACTTATATATTTGATATTCTAATTATCTCTTTATTTTTTATATTATTCATCATTCATCACTCGTTATGAATTTTTAAATAAAATAATAACAACTATTTAAAAATTGATAATAAATAGCGTAAAAATAAATTAAGCGCGTGATATTAAAGAGAGTAAGAGGAGAGAGAGAGATTGACACACGATATTTTTACGTAATTCAAAAAAATCTGTCCATGCGTCCACACTTAAAGGATTCATTCTTGAAGATTTTTCTCTTGCAATCTTCTTAATTATGAAGAAGAAATATTTACATACATTATTGATTTATGGTACCAATTAAACTTTGACAATGAAGCACGGTTAAAATTTTGATCTCTTACAAAACCTCTCACTCTTTCAACGATTATGTCAATTTAAGTTCTCAATATATTTCTAGCTTCTTTCTAAAAATTCACAGAATAAAGCTTACAAAATTACACATCTCAATACTATAAAATACCATAAAAAATGTTGGAGAGGAATTGTGACGAGAAACCGAATGAGAATATTTAAAGGTGTGGAGAGAGGTGCCAACTGATGGGCGGATGATAAATTAAGGAAAGATTGTTCCTTAATTAACTAACATGTCTACCGATTGAGAGGTCACCGGTCGACTGGTTCAAACCGATCCAACAGTCTCTACACTGGTCTATTGATTGGCTCTTTTGTTTTGAGCAAGTATGCATGTTACCATATGCCAACCGGTCTGCTGTTTTGGAAAACTTATACGCTGGTTGTGAAGATTCCATATGCTAAAATTGACGCAGTTTGGAAGCCAACTGGAGGTGAACTGATTATTGATATTTGTGCACGTTTTAGTCTGGTATAGTGTGAACCGGATGATTCGGTGCGGTTCTAAATTTCTTGTAGCATGTTGAGTTCACGCATCCTTAAATCTCCATTTAGAGTTTTTTTGATATAGTTTGAGCTCTTCACAATATGTCGTGTAACTGGCTTTATACGATTTCGGTTATTCTTTATTATTTTCCCATAAACACTTATAATCAAGTGTTTTTATATTGTTTTTACTTTATTTAAAGCTTATATACTTGATTTAAAAATTATTTCAAATATTATTTTTCATCATTAAAATTATCACATCGACTAACGTCAACGACAAGCACTCCCCAAAATAACATATATTCCACCTCATCTGCTAGAAAGGGTGGCTTGACGAATCCATATCTGACCCAATAGATGGGAAATCAAAGAAAGTATATATCTGGAGAATTGATCAATTGTTCAGTTGGCCAAGTTAGTTTGTTCCTCACTTTTGATTTGTTAAAAATAAATTTAAATATATGAAGTTGCCTTATCCAATATATCTAAATTTTTGAGATAATTGACAAGTTAATATAACATCGGAGCGGAAGGTCATGAGCTTAAGCTATTGTATCAACAGTCCTTATCTCCATTTAAAATTAAATGTGAATATATTAAGCGCATTAATTAAAAGGTTTCATGCTTACATGTGAGGGAAGTGTGAAAAATCAAATTAATTAAAATATAAATTTATGGCCATAAAAGATAAAGGAATCCTGGTTTTTTATATTAATTCTAGTGTAAACACAATATAGATGGGTTAATTAAGTCATTTGAATGTGATCTGTTGCATTGACTCAATTAAATTACTACCAAATTATCAGCAGAATTATCTACTTGGTGAGGCTTTTCATTATACAGCATTATATATAGATGTCTTTATCGCCATTGAAAAAAAAAACAACTTCGTATGTACGTCATGTGAGAGATACTCGGAAGCCTTTGAGTTGTGTTGAAGATCGTAGATGTCTCTGTCTAGGATTATGTCGTGTTTTTCAATCCAAACATTTTGACCTCGGATGTGAATATAAAAAACCTTACAATAGATTAACATGCATTTGAGAATGCTTGTGTTGAAACACTTCATTTATACATTTATTTTAGTTTAATAATTATATGTTATATTTATCTTTGTTTGAAACACTTGTATCTACTTTGAAGTCATGTCTTTATATTTGAATGTATTTCGAGAATCACTTTAATTCGTTTTTCTTGAAGAAATGTTTTCAAGTACTAACAAGTATTTCAAACGTCAAAAGCATATTTTTGACCATATAAATGAGAGTGAAAATAGTATTTGAATGAGTGAAACTGCTTCTGAACAAAATTATTCTGAAAGACACCATAAATTTGTTTTGTTGTAAATGTTTAATTGTATAGTGCAATGATAAAACATATATCTTCATTTTAAGTTCAGATTTTATTAATCCTCAATATATATATATATATGTGTGTGTGTGTGTGTGTGCATATGTATGTGTGTGTATGTATGTATAAGAAACACATGACATCTGCTCATTTTCTTCATCAATTTGTGTTGATATATCTACTGAAATGTGGAGAAAACGGAACATTCACAAGTTTATACTTATGCATGCCAAAGCGTTCAAGAACATTCTCAATGTAATTCTTTTGAGATAAAACCAACTTACATGATTGTCTACCTCTCTGAATTTCCATGCCTAAAATCTTCTTGGCAACACACAAATCTTTCATCTCGAATTCACCACTAGGTTAAGCTTTCAACCAGATGATTTCAACTTTATTCTTTGCATCAATAAGCATACCATCAACGTAGAGCAACAAATAAATAAAAGAATCATCTAGAAGATGTCTGTGGTAGACACAATTGTCATAGTCACTCTTGGAGTAACCATGCCCAAGTATGAACTAATCAAACCGCTTGTACCACTGCCCAGGAGATTGCTTCAAGCCATATTATGACTTCTTCAACAAACAAACACTATCTTCCTTACCCTTAACAACAAACTACTTTGGATGATGCATATAAATCTGTTCCTCAAGCTCACCATGCAGAAAAGTTATCTTGACATCTAGTTGCTCTGGTTCCAAGTCAAACAATGCATCAATGCCAAGAAACACCTGAATAGAACTATGCTTTACAGCTGGTGAGAACACTTCATTGAGATCCACACCCTCTCTCTGACTATAACGTTGGCAACTAAGCATGATTTAAACATTGGTGCTTCAAACCTTGGGATTCCTTCATTTTTTCTTTAAGAACCATTGGCACCCAACAATCTTCTAACATTTATGAGGCTTAACCAACTCCAATGTACAATTCTTATTAAGTGATTCAACCTCTTCACTTATAGATACAGTCTAATGAGTAGACTCAGTGCTTGTGATAGCCTCACAGTAATCGAAAGGTTCTTGAGCCTCAATACTACTTGCCACAATCAATGTACACGATATCAAGTCTGCATGAGCGTACCTCTGAGGTGGTCTAATCTGCTTCCTCTCTCGCCCGGTAGCAACATTGTACTGTTCTTCTCGTTACTCCTCTACAATCTCATCAAGTGAATCGTGCAAGTCGTCCTCAGCTGGGTGATCAGAAGTGTTATCTTGCACATTACTAGGAGCTTTAAACACTAACTCCACTTGCTTACTGACACCACGGTTTGAACCTGTAGCACAAACTTCTTTCTCTCTAATAGCATGACATTATCATCAAATTTAACATCTCTATTAATTATAAATTTAGGTAACTTTGGTTCAACCTATCACAAATGATAACCCTTCGCCCTCAGGCTTATATCCTAGGAATACACATTTTTGTGACCTAATTCCAAGCTTACCATCACTCGCATGAGCCAATGCAGAACAACCAAATATTTTAAGATAAAATAATCAGCATGAGAATCAGAATATACCACAATCAGAGTCTTCAATTCAAGTATAGTCGATAGAGACTTATTCACCAAGTAACACGCATAATTACAGCCTTAGCCCAAAAACTATCGTGCAAATCAACATTAGAAAGCATGTTACATGCTCTCTTCATAAGGGTTCTATTCATACGTTCTGCGATGTCATTCTACTATTGTGTTCCCGTGCATGTGTGGAGTCTCACAATGCCTTCATTTTCACAATACTTTTCAACTAAGCCCTTGTATAATTCAAGACCATTACCAGTTCTGAAATACTTGATATTCTTGCCCGTTTGGTTCTTAACAAGAGCTCTAGACTTTTTGAAGGTTAAGAATACATCAATATTGTACTTCAAGTAATAAACCCAACCTCGCCTAGAGTAATCGCCATGAATGTAAGAAAATAACGCCCACTTTTAGATTCAATAGGAGAATGACCTCAAAGATGTGAATTGATGCAATACATTATGGCCTTAGTTCTATGAATCGCTGTGCTAAACTTGACTCTTCACTATGTCCCATAAAGACAATGCTCATAAAATTCAAGTTTTCTAGTTTTCTGACCACTCAATAAGCCTCGATCGCTCAAAATCGACATCTCTCTCTCTCACCCATATGCCCTAACCGCATATGCCAAGGATTGGTAATCTAGATCTGATGAGGATGAAATTGCTGCATCATTGATGCTCAGTGAAATATCCTACGCAAGTATACGTGTCACAATAAGTAATATAGTATTAAATGAGTGTTGAACCACAGGGAACAGTGAATATGCAATGCTTAAGTGAACAAACATATTTAAAAAGTAAGGTAATATTGTAACGCCCCAATTCCGGAGGGTTAAATATGCTTGAAATTTTAAAATTTTAAAATTTCACAATTCAATTAAAACCCTAATTTGAGAAAATTCCTAAATTGAAAATCCTAATTTTGCCCTAATTTTAACCTTAAATAGCGGAAGCATATAATTATTTTAAAAATGATATTAACTCATTAAACTGAAATAAATGATTCATTAAACTGTAATAAAGTGAAACACGTAAATCTATATGACATGAAAGATTGAACATGAATATTCATAAATATCTGAAATAACTAAAGTCATAATTAAACTAAGAAATCATAATCATGCTTGCTATGACAGTCTCTCACTCCTGTTGCTCACCATCATCTGCAACACAATCATCTATGGGGTGAGTATTAAAAATACTCAGTAAGTAAATTCACATACTAATGAGTTTCATATGACATAAATGTGAACATATAACTCATGCAAATTTATTTCACATGTTCACTGATCACATAAAATACTTGTAATAACACACCGATTTCATGGTTAACATATAACTCGAACTTGTACTTATACATGCCAATACTTATAGTTGCTTGATCATAACCCGACTAGACATAGCACTCGATTAACAACCTAACCAGAACTGTTTCACAAGTTGAACTTGAACTTGTAACATGAACTTGAACATGACAGATTGGGTGTCTTGAAACTTGATGTCACTTAAGGTTATTTGAACCTTAAGGACGCTAACATGAACATGGTGCCACCCAACTGTATAACTTGATAACATGACGTGAACAATCTGGTTACTTGATAACCAAGGGACATGACTAAGTCTACTTCTTGTTTACTTATCACTTTTTACTTGAATTAATATTCATATTTCACGTTATCACATATACATGAGTAAACATATAACTTGTTCATGAACATAAACACATAACCAATACATGTATAACTCAAAATATAATCATACATAATATGGAAAATAATTTCATCATAATAGGGAAAAATAAATAAAGCACTTGCTCATCAGAGTGAACATAAAGAAATAATAAAATAATTTCACATTATATATTCTACACTTATAACACATGAACTGAATTATTATGTAAATCCACTTACCTGGATTCCCTAAGAATTAAATTCAGCAACTAATGACCTGAAATCTAAGGATCCCATATCACAACAAATTCATATAATATCTACAATTATTTAATTAACTAAGCGAGGTTGGGAACAGGTGGAAACCACATCGGGTGTAAATTATCAAATGGTTTAAAACGGTTCAATAAGGTTCGGGTGGTCTGAACTGGTTTGGTTCTTCTATTTTGGTTTGGTCGGGTTGAACTGGAGGGATTTAAAGAGCATTAGATTAGATGAGAGTTACACACTAAGGAAACGGTTATGTTTCCTGCGAAAATGGAGGAAAGAGGGGGAGTTACGTGGGTAAGCTAAAGATAAAAGAAAGGAGAGATTTGGGGAAGATGAAGGAGAGAGAACATGTGTGAGGGAAACAAATTGGGTTGGCTTAATGTGTAAGTGGGTGCATATGTGTGAGTGAGGGTTTGAAGTACAAAAATAACCCTTATAAACTACATGGGTATTACATTCTCCCCTCCATAAAACCTTTCGTCCTCGAAAGGAATATACCTTATTGAAATAACTCTAGGTACTTGACACGTATCTCAGCTTCTCATTCCCATGTTGCTTCCTCGATCCGATGATTTCTCTAAAGAATCTTGACTAGTTGAACCGTTCTGTTACGAAGAGTTTGTTTCATATGCTCTAGAACTCTAATTGGCTTCTCCTCATAAGTGAGATCATCACGAACTTGCAGAGGTTCAAAATCAATGGCATGCGTTGGGTCAGACATGTATTTACAAAACATCGAGACGTGAACACATTATGAACGCCTGAAAGAGCTGGTGGTAATGCGAGTCGGTATGCCAAAGGACCAATACGATCTAAAATCTCAAACGGGTCAATAAACCTGGGACCCAGCTTCCCCGTGCAACCAAAATGCATAACACCCTTGAATGGGGCAACTTTGAGAAACACATGATCACCTACTTCAAATTCGAGATCCTTCCTCCTGACATCTGCGTAACTCTTTTACCTACTCTGAGCGGTCTTCATTCTATCTCTGATTTTCTGAATAGCTTCATTCATAGACTGAACCAAGTCAGGGCCCAAAAGATTTCATTCGCCAACTTCATCCCAATGAACCGGCGACCGACATTTCTTTCCATAAAGTGCCTCAAACGGAGCCATACCAATCGTCGCCTGATAGCTGTTATTATAAGCAAACTCCACGAGTGCCAAGTGTGCATCCAACTACCAGAGAAATCCAAGGCACAAGCTCTGATTGCCCATCAGATTGAGGATGAAAAGCTGTACTAAAATTCAATTATATTCCCAAAGCTTTTTGTAGACTCTGCCAAACGTTTAACATGAACAGTGGATCCCGATCTGGTACTATAGACACTGGAACCCCATGAAATCGAACAATCTCGTGAACATATAACCGAGCTCAATCCTCAACTGAAAAAGTAGTCTTACCAGGCAATAAGTGTGCAGACTTGGTAAGACGATCCACCACAACCCAAATGGAGTTAAAACCCTTTACCGTTCTTGGTAGCCCCGAAACGAAATCCATAGTTACATGTTCCTATTTCCATTTAGGAATACTTAAAGGTTATAAAACCCCCAGATGGTCGTTGTCTTTGAGCCTTGATCTGCTGACACACCAAACACTTACTAACGAACTCAGCAATGTCACGCTTCATACCATTCCACCAATAATATAACTTTAAATCGTGATACATCTTAGTACTACTAGGGTGGACAGTTTATGGTGAACTATGAGCCTCCGTGAGCAATTCCAGCCTAATGAGTGCATGTTTAGGAACACACAGTCTCCCATGAAAGCGAAGAGCTGAATCGTCACTAATTTCAAACCCCTGCCTTTTGTCTGAACCCACTTCACTACGAGTCAGAAGCAACTCTGAGTTCTGTGCATCAATAATACACTGCTGTAACGATGGTTGAACTGTGAGCTGGGCTAGTTGTGCTGTAGTATCCTTCAGCAACACGTGAATCTCAGCACGTTTCAAATCCTCTAAGATATGTCCTTGAGAAGTAATAAGAGCTGCTGAATGAGCTGATTTTCGACTTAAGGCATCAGTCACTACATTTTCCTTTCCTAGGTGATAAATGATCTCGCAGTCATAATCCTTCACCAATTTCAACCAACGGCGTTGCCTCATGTTAAGTTCTTTCTGAGTGAAAAAGTACTTAAGGCTCTTATGATCTGTGTAAATCTGACATTTACAGCCATACAAATAATGTCTCCAGATCTTGAGGGCAAAAACAACTGCAGCCAACTCCAAATCATGAGTACTATAGTTCTGTTCATAGGGCCTGAGCTGACGAGATGCATATGCTATGACCTTTCCATGTTGCATCAAAACGCAACCCAAACCTCTTTTAGAAGCATCATTGTATATCACAAAGTCGCTCTTACCATCTGGAATGGTCAACACTGGTGCTGTCACTAATTTTTGTTTAAGGCTCTAAAAACATTTCTCACACTCGACCGTCCAAGAAAAGGTGGCATTCTTCCTGGTCAACTGAGTAAGTGGGACAACAATCTTTGAAAAACCTTCAACAAACCTTCCGTAATATCCTGCTAAACCCAGAAAACTACGAACTTCTCCAACATTTGTCGGTTGAGGCCAGTTAAGTACTACTTCAATCTTAGACGGGTCAACCGAGATTCCACCTTGAGATACCACATGACCCAGGAATGACATTTGCTGAAGCCAAAACTCACACTTCTGGAATTTGGCATATAACTGGTGTGTCCTTAATGTTTGTAAAACAATCCTGAGATGATTCATATGTTCGGCCTCCGATTTAGAGTACACCAGAATATCATCAATAAAGACAATCACAAAAGAATCCAGGTACTCCTTGAACACCATGTTCATTAAATCCATAAAGGCTGTCAGAGCGTTAGTTAATCCAAATGACATCATTACAAACTCGTAATGGTCATAACGAGTGCAAAACGCTGTCTTAGAAATATCCTCATTTCAAATCCTGAGCTGATGGTATTCTGATCTTAAATCAATCTTAGAAAATATTGATGCTCCCTGAAGTTGATCGAACAAATCCTCAATGCGCGGTAACGGATAATTATTCTTTATATTGACTTTATTCAATTCATTGTAGTCAATGCATAGCCTCATTGATCCATCTTTCTTTTTTAACAAATAACACTAGAGCACCCTAAGGTCAAATATTAGGTCTTATGAAACCCTTATCCAGTAATTCTTGAAGTTGATCTTTAAGTTCTTTCAACTCTGTAGGAGCCATACAATACAGAGCTTTGGATATAAGGGCAGTGCCTGGTACCAACTCAATATGGAAATCCGTCTCTCGAGGAGGAGGAAGTCCCAGCAAATCATAAGTAAAACATCCAAGAATTCAGAAATGACCGGGACCAATCCAATATCAACATGTGTCTTAGTTGTATCCACCACAGAAGCTAAGTAACCCTAGTTACCATGATTAAGTAGGCGCTGAGCCCGCAAAGCAGATATAACCTTCGGAATGAGCATTGCTTGGATCCCCTAAACTTGAAGATAGGCCTACCAGGAGGTAGGAATCGAACTAATTTTCGATAACAATCTATGTTGGCATAATTTGAAGCCAACCAATCCATCCCTAGGATTACATCAAAATCATGCATCCCTAGGACTATAAGTCTAGCACACATAACATTATCTGCAATCATTACTGAACAACTCTCTATCGCCTTATTAGCTAAGAGGGAAGCTCCAGAAGGCGTAGAAACACATAATTCAAAACCCAAAAACACAACAGGCAATGATGCCTGAGTTACAAATGAAGTAGAAATAAAAGAATGCGTGGATCTAGAATTAATCAATGTGAAAGCTTAATGTCCTAATACAAGTAATGTACCTGCCACAACTGCATCCGACTACTCAGCTTCCTGGTGAATTAATGCGAAAACTTTTCCTTTAGCTCTACCACCAACAACATCATTGGTCTGTCCATGAGCAAGAAGAGGGCACTGCCTGAGGTAATGTCCAGTCCTTCCATACTTAAAGCAAGCATTGATCACCTTAAAACATTGACCAACATGATGTTTGTTACATGTAGCACATAAGGGATTTGATTTGATCATCTGTCTTTTTGCATTGTGAGGACCCTGATAAGAATTCTATGATTTTCTCTTTCCATGAAATGATTGCTCTGACCCAGGTGGTGCATGTGGTGGAAGATTCCGTTCCATCAGTAAAGCTGCCTCAACCACCGCTACGTAGGTGGTATGCTTAAGAAGTGACATTGAACCCTTAATCTCTGGACGCAGTCCTCTTTCAAAAGTCCGAGCCTTTTTTATCTCGTTATCCACATAGTGTGTGACGTACCAAGACAATTCTTCAAACTACTGCTCATATTGAGTTACACTCATAGCTACTTGTGTAAATCTGAGAAATTCGGCCTCCTTCTCTATTCTGACCGTGCTCGAAAAATATTTCTCAAGGAAAAGTTCCTTGAAATGATCCCATGCCACTAGATTATTATCGATGTCCTGAGTTCTCCGTATGAGCTCCCACCATTTCCTAACCTCCCGTGTCAGCATAAATGTTGCGCAAACAACCATCTGAATCTCAAAACATGGCGTAAACTGGAAAATCTGCTCCAATCTTGCAATCCATTCATCAGCTAGCAGTGGATCGGATGAATGGCCATCAAATTTAGGTGGATTCAGCCTCTTTAAGGTCTGTATCAATTGTATGTCCCTCACTCATGTTGCCCAGCATCATCTGCAACACAATGATCTATGGGGGTGAGTATTAAAAATACTAAATAAGTAAATCCACATACTAATGAGTTTCACATGACATAAATGTAAACATATAACTCATGCAAATTTATTTCACACGTTCACTGATCACATAAAATACTTGTAATAACACACCGGTTTCATAGATAACATATAACTCGAACTTGTACTTATACATGCCAATACTTATACTTGCTTGATCATAACCCGACTAGACATAACCCTCGATTAACAACTTAACCAAAACTATTTCACAAGTTGAACTTGAACTTGTAACATGAACTTGAATATGACAGATTGGGTGTCCTGAAACTTGATGTCACTTAAGGTTATTTGAACTTTAAGGACGATAACATGAACATGGTGACACCCAACTGTATAACTCGATAACATGACGTGAACAATCTGGTTACTTGATAGCCAAGGGACATGACTAAGTCTAGTTCTTGTTTACTTATCACTTTTTACTTGAATTAATATTCATATTTCACGTTATCACATATACATGAGTAAACATATAACTTGTTCATGAACATAAACACATAACCAATACATGTATAACTCAAAATATAATCATACATAACATGGTAAATAATTTCATCATAATAGGGAAAAATAAATAAAGCACTTGCTCATCAGAGTGAACATAAAGAAATAATAAAATAATTTCACATTATATATTCTACACTTATAACACATGAACTGAATTATTATGTAAATCCACTTACCTGGATTCCCTAAGAATTAAATTCAGCAACTAATGACCTGAAATCTAAGGATCCCATATCACAACAAATTCATATAATATCTACAATTATTTAATTAACTAAGCGAGGTTGGGAACAGGTGGAAACCACATCGGGTGTAAATTATCAAAAGGTTTAAAACGGTTCAACAAGGTTCGGGTGGTCTGAACTAGTTCGGTTCTACTATTTTGGTCTGGTTTGGTCTGGTCAGGTTGAACTGGTCTGGCCTGACCGAGCCTGTTCGGCCTGGTCTGGTCTGACTGAACCGGTTCAGCCCGGTCTAAATGAACTAGTCCACTTCAGGTGAACCGGTTCAAGAGAAGGGGGAAACAGAAAAGGGAGACGAAGAAGAGGGAGGGAGAGATAGACACAACAAGGGGGAGACGAAGGAGAGAGAGACACAGAATAGAGAGTGGGAAGGAGACGAAGAAGAGAGTGTGTGTGTGTGTGTGTGTGTGTGTGAGAGAGAGAGAGGGAGAGAGACGCAACAGAGAGGGGGAAGAGAGAGACAGAACAGAGAGGGGGGAGAGAGAGACAGAATAGAGAGGGGGAGATGAAGGAGAGAGGGATAGAACAGAGAGGGTAAGGAGACAAAGAAGAGGGAGAGAGAGAGACACACAGAGGGGGGAGAAAGACAGAACAGAGAGGGGGAGAGAGAGACAGAACAGAGAGGGGGAGACGAAGGAGAGAGAGACAAAACAAAGAGGGGGAATGAGACGTAGAAGAGGGAGAGAGAGGCGTACAGAGAAGGGGGAGAGAGAGAAATAGAACATAGATGGGGAGAGAGAGAAATAGAACAGAGAGGGGGAGAGAGACAGAACAGAGATGGGGAGACGAAGGAGAGAGAGACAGAACAGAGAGGGGGAAAGTGAGAGACAGAACAGAGAGAAAAGAAAGGAGAACATCAAAATTACTCAATTGAAGCTTGTAGGCGGCGATACGATGACGATGCCAAAAGAATGTAAATTGCTGGAAATGAAGAACCAAAATTTCAGAGAGAGAGAGAGAGAGAAGAGGAAACGAGAAAGAAAATAGGAGAAAGAAAATAAAGGAAGCAAGAAATTGCTTACCAAAGATCAATGTTAGAGATAAAAGAAATGAGAGATTTGGGGAAGATGAAGGAGAGAGAACACGTGTGAGGGAAACAAATTGGGTTGGCTTAATGTGTAAGTGAGTGCATATGTGTGAGTGAGGGTTTGAATTAAAAAAATAACCCTTATAAACTACATGGGTATTACAAATACTATAGCAATTGATAGGATTAGAGTTGAACTAAGATTAAATGTAAAACGCTCGAAGTTAAGAATTAAAATAATGACAACTGAGCGAAAGAAAATTACTAAAGTGACTTAGTTATTCATGGGCTAGTATGGTTACTTCATCTTTATTAACTATGTTTCCATTGCTATAACTATTCATAAACATTACCCTAGATCTAAAGCACATTAAACTTCCGTTTAAGAGATTATCTACTTAGCTCAACCTCCTTCGTATCTAGGCAGGATTAGGTTAACACAGATTTATTAAGCATCAGCTAATAGCTTACAAGGCAAGTTCATATTCATATGCAACTTACTAAACACCTAGATCTATATGAAACAATGCTCATATATTCTTGATTTAAGCATACATGCATTATGTAAGCTTTTCCATTAAACTAAGCTCTTCTGATACTTAACATAACTGGTATTCTAAAATGAAATGGCTAATCAAATTCAGAAATTAAAAAAACAGCATGCCTAACCCGAAAAGCTTAAGAAAATATGCAATGGAGACTTCATTAAAAAGGCAAAGTAAAATCTAGGTTAAGTTACCATACTAGCCTCACGAAATTAGCTCATAATGAGCTTAAATAAGGGTATAGAATATCTAGAATCTATAGAATCTGGCATAAGAAAGATTTAAGGTAAGAATAGTACAAATAGAAAATGAGGTAAAGAAAGAGAAAAGAAGAGTAAACTATGTGTCTAAGCTCATTGTCGTCTACCTCTTTCTCTCTTCCTTATTCTGTCTTCTTATTCATCCTCTTTTCTTCCTTGTACAAGTTCTTCACTTCTTCTCTCAGTTAGCTTTCGGCTAAAAGATATGGAGATGGTGGTCGCCCTTTCAAAATAGAAGAGTTTTCTATTTATTCTCTTGACAAAATTAGGGCAACTTCTTAGCATGAGGGCACGTGGTGAGCCTCCTCGATTTCAGCTCCAACTCATCCATGCGCCAGGCCACTTGCTCTCTTGAATTGAACGAACGCTGCTATAGTAGTGGAAACTGCTATACTACTAAAGATTCCAAGCTAGCCAGCAGCCCTGCATCAAAGAGACCCTAAAATATATAATACTGCCAAAAATATTCAAAAAGAGGCTAGCATGCTAAATCTAAACTCTAAAACTAAACTAACAACATTTAACTACAAATAAAGCATTATTCTTATCAATATTTCTAAAACAGGCAACAATCTAAGCTTAGGATGGCTAAAATAACCCTACATTCATAGAGTTATCACACCTCCAAACTAAAATTGTTGCTCTTCCTCAAGGAATACCAACAAAATAGCTACACTAAAAATTGATTATGCAACCAATGAGCAAGGTAAAACTTTCAACACTAACCACCTTCCCATAACAACAATGTGCATCAAAGAAGGAGAAACCCTTTTTCAGTGAGTGTGCGCTAGGAACAAAGTTAATTGCCACATGATGTAAAGGATAGCCTAAGTACCAAAATAATGGCTAAAAGACTTCTAGCTAAAGCACAATTATATCACTAGGCATATCGTGCATTATAATGATACTTGGCAGGGGACAAATAGTAATCATTGAGCACAGGAGAAATAGCTACTAATTCACAATCCTTTATTATTGGCTTTTTTAACAGGGACAGATGACCCATTATGTTGTGTCACCTTTTGACGTGAATGATGATATTTATGATAACCCATTATGTTCTTGCTGCCTTTTTAGGCGAATGACGACATTGGCGATGAAGCCACCCAGTTAAAATAGAGGAGCTCTTTATCCTTTTATTCTCTAATATTATTTTCAAAAGTCAAAGAATTTTCTTTAAACAGCTAAATACACAAGATATAAACAATGCATACAAATTTAGCTTCCCTCCCCCAAACTCATTTCTTTCTAAATTCATATTGATTCTAGCAACTTAGCATACCTAGCTAGAGCTTAGAACCTCACCTGAACTTAAGATATCCATGCCTCCTTAAGCCAGCTAACCTAACTCCTAAGTGCATGATAACAAGGGAAACAACCTAAGATTTCTAAATTCAACATAATGCACTAAGGTTTCTTCTTTTATTTCTTGTTTTGTATTTGTTTTTTATGTGTTGCTTTTAATATGGGAGCATGGCAAAGTGGCAGGTTAAAAAGAAACATGCTCATGAACAAAATGGTTAACACAAACAATCCAAAAAATTAAAATCAAAATCATAATCCATCAAACAAAAAAAAGGGCTAGCCCATTCCCCCAAACTTGTGACAGGTAGTGCCTACACTACAAATATTCAAAATTTAATAATTATTTTAATGAATCCATAACCAGATAAGATATGATAGAAAAGGAGAGAGAAAGAATACTTTCATTGTTGCTGCAGTCTGATGGTGCAGCAATCCACCATTGTTCAATGCTTGGAAGCGTTTCAAATACCATTCCTCTTCTTTGAGGCCTCCTAGAACTCTAAAAGATGTTTCTCCATGGATTTGCTCATGAAGCTGGTTGTCCATTTCCTCCTCCTCCTCAACTACCTTTTGCTTTTTCTTAGTGCTTTTGTTAGGGGCAGTTGCTTCAACTTTCTTCTCAACCTCATTGCTCTTTCCCTTGGGCTTTGGTGCTTCCTTTTTCTTAGATTTTGTCTCAGGAATTGGGGTAAACATTTTCCTCTTTCGATTGTCATGTGCTTTTTTAAGTGCTGATTTTTTTCTTTGGGGGGATGAGTTTCTTCAATCTCTTCCTCTTCACTTTTTGCTTCTTCCATTATAAATTCTAGGTTCTGTGCGACCTCAGCATCTTTCTGATCTTCTCCTTATGTTTCATCTTCAAATTCTTTTTCCTTGCCACTACTCCCTCAAAGATCTTTTTCTTCTTCCATCACTTACGCATATTCATCCACCTTAGTTTCCTTCTCTGCTTCTACTAGCTCTTTTTCTAATTCCTTACCAATGGCTTTCCTAATTTCTTCTTCTCTAATTCCCCTCTCAAAAAATTTACTCTTTCTTGTTGGTTGGAGTTTTACTCTTCTTCATCAACTTGTGTAGTTTTCCAATGTTGGAACAAGGTTTCTGGAAATGCAGGGAAAGGCTTTGAGGGCTTGCTAAAATTCATCTATAGACATTTCTTTAAGGCTTTATCTCTTACCTTTGTGTACTCCCAAAAGATTATGTTTTGCAACTTCTGATACTGCATGAAGTTTGCTGCTTTTTATAAGAAAACTTCATATTCCTTTGCCTTCTGAAATGGCTCCATAAGAGGGGTAATACATCATTAGGGCCCAGATTGCAAGAATCCTCTTCAGATGGTAGGGCATAAGTATCTTTAGATGGTAGGGCATAAGTATCTTTAGATGGTAGAGCATAAGAATCTCTAGCTGGCTCCTTAGTCAGGCCATTATATTTTTGCTCCATAAGCCTCTAAATGCATAAAGCATATATAGGGCTCTTGTTTAAAAGTCTTTCCTCATTCTCAAAACAAGGCACGTTATTAACCAGACACGGTTTAGTAATCAGACATGGAAAAAATAAAGAACCAACTCTCTTTGCTACAACAATCTTTATCTCTCTCAATAATATTCTACTAACATTCACAATTTAGCAAGATTAGTCTATCCTGAGTGATGGTAAGATTATAAGTTGTGGGCATTAAATATTGCTGAGTAAAGTGGTACCAAATCCTAGCTACAAGGATCAGAGATGTTCTCAAACATGTTTTAGAGTGCTCAATGGATGTATGGTACCATTTCATGCCAGGCATAGTTAAATCCTTCAACATATTTCCAACATAGGATCAATTATATTAGCAGCTATGTACAAGTAATCATCATCAAAATCTCTTAGACCTAAGAGACCATTAATTTGCACAGGCGTAACAAAAATTTATCTACCTCGCATACTCACCTTGGTCTTCTTTGGGCTAAAATTTGCATAGAATTCTCTTACCAGAGTACGTAGATGAACTCATTGTGCATGCATTTCTTCTACCATTTACGCTACAGAACAATCTCACCGATTCCTTTGGGATGACCTAAATTTGGCATAGGCTCTATAAGAAAGCCTTTTTCTTCAAGGAACTTCTTGTTCCTAATCTCCTTCACAAATTGACACTCGGCTTCAGCACTTACAAATCTCCCTGTTTTTGAAAATATTTTGGGGGAAGACTTGCTTTTTAGGCTGGGAAGACTTTGAAGAAGACATTTGAGTGAATGATTGCTAAAGCTTCTGGGGAACTGAGAAGAAAAATGGGCGGGGCTATTGAATCATGTTTTGGGAGATAAAGGGACTGCTCGTTTGGGGAAGACAAGGTTTGCGTTAGGTAAGACACAAACCCTTATTTTGCTTATAAAGATAAGCCACTAGCTCTCCACGCGTCACGAAGCTTTGATCTCCACCATTGATCTACAACATAATAGAAGTTGTTCAAATTTTTTAGGGATACTATAAGTGGGAGTTTCAAATTTTCAGAGATATTACAAATCCCTTCAAACGACTCAATCCCTCTTTCCACGCTGGCGTTGTTGACTCAGCGTTGTTGCTTTCTGCTTTTTGATGAGGTGGCGGGTCAAACCAATTGTGACTTTCCTTTCTACCAACTGGACTTGTTGCAAACCCCAATCCTACACTGGTCCCTGAAACAATTCCCAAAATTTCCTTAAATAGAAAATGATTTAAACTACCCTAGAATCTCATGAAATATTCTACCTAAAAACATAAAATGCTTTAATTAAAAGAATGTTTAACCTAAAATAGAAAATAGACTACCAAGCCTTATTCTAAAAAAACAAAAAAAAAAAACTAAATGTTTTCTGAAATCAATTCAAAACTACTACTAATTAAGTGCAAACATATACTTTTTCCTTGGGTTGCCTCCCAAAAGTGCTTGATTTATAGTCATCTACTTGACTTAACCAGGTTCTTCAAGGCTCTCAATTTGATTGAGACATTCATTAAGCCTCTATCATTCTCTAAATATAGCTTCACTTGTTTTCCATTAACCTTGAGAGTAAATCTTGATCAATTTGAATGATCCTGACCACCTGGACTTAAGCGTTCCAGGAAACAACTTTAACCTAGAGTTGAATAGCAACACTTTGTCCCCATGCTTCAACTATCTATTGGTTATACTCTTGTCATGCGACTTCTTTGTTTTCTCTTTGAACATCTTGGCATTTTCATATGAAAAAATTCTAAATTCGTCCAATTCATTTAATTGTAGTGCTTTCTTCTCTCCAGCAGTAGTCAAATCTAAGTTTAATCTCTTGGCTGCCCAAAATACCTTATGATGTAGCTCTAGGGGTAGGTAAAAATCTTTGCCAAAAACCAACCTATATGGAGTCATCCCTAAAGGTGTTTTGTAAGTAGTCTTGTAAGCCCGCAAAGCATCATCAAGCCTAAAAGACCAATCCTTCTTGCTGGGATTCAAAACCTTCTCTAGGATTCTCTTAATTTCTCTATTAGAAATTTCAACTTGGCCACTTGTTTGAGGGTGATATGTTCTGGAAATTCTATGATTGACTCCATACTTAGCTAGCAACCCTTCAAACATCTTGTTGCAGAAGTGTGTTCCCTCATTACTAATTATCGCCCTTTATGTCCTAAATTTGGTAAAAATATTTTTCTGAAGGAACTTCACCCTCATTCTAGCATCATTAGTTAGCAATGCTACAACTTCCACCCATTTTGAAACATAATTTACTGCTACCAGAATATAGAGATTCCCATAAGGAGAGAAATGACCCATGGAATCTATGCTCCATAAATAAAAAAACTCCACTCCAAGGACATTTGTCTAAGGCATTTCATTCTTTTTAGAAATATTCCCAAATCTCTAACATTTGTCACAGACTTTCACTACTTCATATGCATCCCTAAATAATTTAGGCCAGTAGTATCCAAATTGCAAAACCTTGGAAGCAGTCCATGAATCTCCAAAGTGTCATTCATAAGGAGAAGAGTGGCATGCTTTTGAATTCCTTGCATCTCATCCTCTGGCACACATCTCTAGAACAGTTGATCAGGTACTTGTTTATACAGAAATAGATCATCCCAAAAATAAGTTTGACTTGCTGGAAGAACCTTTTTCTCTCTTGAGCATTGAAGTTAGGGAGCATGATTCCAGCAGCTAAGAAATTTGCTATATCAGCAAACCATGGAGCTTTCACTGTAAGCAGTTGCTCATCTGGAAAAATTTTTGTTATAGCAATGTTTGCTTCAGCCTTAGCCTATGTTTCTAGCTTGGACAGATGGTCATATACTTGATTCTCAGTTCCTTTTCTGTCTTTGATTTCTAAGTCAAACTCTTAAAGCAGCATCATCCATCTTATCAACATTGGCTTAGCATATTTCTATGCAATAAGATGCTTAATAACAGAATGATTTGTGAACACTGTCACCTTGGTGCCAAATAAGTATGACCTGAATTTGTCAAAAGTATATACTACATCCATCAATTCTTTTTAGCAGCGTATAGTTTAATTGGGCATTTGTTAGAGTCCTACTTATATAATAAATTCAATGAAAAACTTTACCTCTCCTTTGACCCAGCACTGCTTTGATTGTAAAATCACTTGCATCACACATTAGTTCAAAGGGGTAGCTCCAAATTGAGGGCTACTATAATAGGTGCAGTAATTAAAGCATTTTTAAATGTAAGGAAACAGTTATACATTCAGCAGTGAGATCAAAAGCTTTATTCTATTCTAACAACGTGCATAGAGGTTTAGAGATTTTTGAGAAATCGTCACTAAACCTTCTGTAGAAACCTACAAGACTTAAGAAGCTCATAATTCCTTTCACTGATGAGGGAGGGGGAATTTTTCAATTACTTCAATATTAGCTTTGTCAACATCAATGCCGTTTAAAGAGACCATATGGCCTAAAACTATACCCTCTTTAACCATTAAGTGGCATTTTTCCCAGTTTAAAATAAGATTTTTCTCTTCACACCTTTCTAAGACTCTTTCTAAATTAGTCAAACATGCAAGATATTATTCACCAAAGATAGAAAATTCATCCATGAATACTTCCAGAATTTACTCCATCATATTTGTGAAAATGGTCATCATGCATCTTTGAAACGTTGCTGGAGCATTGCACAATCCAATGGCATTCTTCTAAAGGAAAATGTTTCATACGGGCAAGTGAATGTCATTTTCTCCTGATCTTCGAAGGGAATGTAGTCTGATTGTATCAAAAATACCCATTTAGGAAACAATAATACTCCCTGACTGCCAACCTATCCAACATATGATCAATAAAAGGAAGAGGAAAATGATATTTTCTAGTGGCCTTGTTCATTTTTCTGTAATCCATACAGACTCTCCATTGTGTCATTCTGTTCATTTGCAAAATAGAGACTTCACCTTTTTTCGGCACGCATTAAACAGGACTTACCCAAGCACTATCAGAATAGGGTAAATAATGCCAACATTCAGCCATTTCATAATTTCATTTTTTACTACTTATTTCATGATGGGATTTAGCCTTCTTTGCTGCTCAATGGAGTTGCTACAACCTTCTTCCAAAAGAATTTTGTGCATGCAGATGGATGGGCTTATCCCTTTTAGGTCAGTCATTTGCCAACCAATGGTTTTTTTATATTTCCCCAGCACTTCTAAAAGAAAATTTTCATGCTCACTTGACAAAGAGGATGAGATTATGATAGGAAAAGTACTTCCCTGTCCCAAATATGCATATTTCATGTGAGTGGGCAGTGGCTTCAGTTCCAATGTAGGAGGTGGTTCAATTGATGGCACAGATGGTTTGAAGGTTCTTTCTGATAATTGTAAGGATTCAATATGCCTTCCAAATCTCATATTACATTGCTTTGTATCTAACGAAGTGATCCCAACTTCATCATCAGTGCTATTGTCTTCACTGAGTTCCTCTATACTCAACTATGGTAGACTGAATTTTCTACAGCTTTTACAAATTTTGTCCAATACTACAGCATTTATTGCTGACACAACTGCACACTTTTCTGCTTCTTCATCCAGATATTTTATGTTATTGAAGACATTAAAAGTGATCTCTTGGTCATTGACTCTCATGGTCAATTCTCCTTTCTACACATTTATAACAGTCATTCCATTTGCTAAGAAAGGTATACTCGAAATAATAGAACCCTCTTTATCCACCTCATAATCTTGGATAATAAAGTCAGCAGGGAAAATGAACTTATCCACTCGCACTAACACGTCCTCGATCTTCCCTTCAGGATATACAAATGATCTATCAACTAGCTACAGTCTGATAGTAGTTGGCCTAGCTTCTCTTATTCCTAGCTTCTTGAACACATACAAGGGCATAAGATTTATCCCAGCTCCTAAGTCACATAAGGCCCTACCACACTGTATGTTACCTATAGTGCAAGGTATTGTAAATCTACCTAGACCTTTCAACTTTGGAGGAATCTTGTTTGAAGAATCAAACTGCATTCTTGAGTTAATGCTATTAATCAAAATCTCCCAGTCTTCTCATTTTGGTGACTATATCTTTCATAAACTTCACATAGTTTTGCATTTGCTATAATGCTTCAACCAGAGATATGTTAATATGAAGCTATTTTAGGATGTCCAAAATCTTGCAAATACTGTCCATTTTCTTATTATTCAGTTTCTTTAGAAAAGGTGGGGAAGGTCTTTCTACTTCAAATGTTATCTTTTCTGCAAATTTAGTTACTGCTTCTTCATATGTTGTAGCACTTGGCTCTACAGCAATTACACATGTACTAGATTCATGTGTTCTTCTTTCATCTTTATATTCATTCTCTCCTTCAGGATAACTTGTGACTTTTTCACTCTTCAGATGAATAACCTTGCAATGCTCTTTGCCCTCTCTTCTAGGATTTTCAGTGCTGCTTGGCAAAGATCCTTGAGGTCTGCATTAGCTACTTGTCCCCCTTAATTCACCAATTTCACAATGAAACTGTTTGGCTCTGCATCGTGGCTAACTGATTTTGTATCACATATTCATTTTTTACAATATATTCTTTCAATAGGCTTTCCAAATTGCTTGGCTGCTCATTTAATGGTTTCTGCACTTCATCTTGTGGTGGTGCAAATCCAGGAGGGTAATTCGGCTTTTGTTGCATATGTGATGGTCCAGCATTCTGATTCTAATTAGTCCATGAAAAGTTTGGATGTTGTCTCCATCCTGGATTATAGGTGTTGGAATAAGGATTGTAGTTCTGGTTGCTCTGGTTATTTTTTATGGAATTTTCAACATACTTCACAGAGACAGGGTTTCCAGGACAATGTTCAAATAGGTAATCATCTCGACAGTAAACACAACATGATGTCACCACTTGATTAACTTCTTGTTGTATTGGTGGTGCTTGTTGACCTTGTGATTGTGTTGATGGAAGTCTCATGTTCATGCTCTTAATCATGTTTTCTAGATATGACACTTAGGCTGTTAGAGTAGTCATGGCATCTAGCTCATGAACTCCTGTTGCTTTTCTCGTTGCTGTGACTGTACCAGCTCTACCTATTGGCCACTTAGTAGTTATTATTTGCAATTCCCTCCAGAATATCATAGACTTCATTGTATGATTAGACAGAATGCTCCATTAGCATAGGCATCAACCATTAGTCTTGTGAAAGAATTCAACCAATTGTAGAAAGTCTCCAATTGGATACAATGAGGTATACCATGCTGAGGTCATTTCCTTAGCAAATCCTTAAACTGCTCCCATGCTTCATAAAATGACTCCTTCTCTAGTTGGTGAAAGGAAGTGATTTCATTTCTAAGCTTAGCGTTAGTAGGGAAAATACTTCATCAAGAGATGCTCAACTAAATCATTCTAGCTACTGATTGAATTTGAGGGTAGTGAATAGGGGAACAATTTTATTCTCAACGCGTCTTTAGAGGCTCCTGAAATCTTGAATGCATCACTCACCTTCATAAAAAGTCTTAAATGAATATGAAGATCTTCAGAAGGAAATCCATTGAGCTGACCAATTGTTTGAAGCATCTGGAACATGACTGACTTAAGTTCAAATTATGGACCTTGAATTTCAGGCCTCACAATACCAGGGTTCATTGTTTGTGGCTGAAGGACAAAATAATCCTTTATTGCCTTTTCCCTATCATTTTCCATTACAATGACATTATTGTCATTGTTTTCATTGTTATCATTTATGACTCGTTCATTGACTACTTCTTCTCCATTGGGTGCAGTCATAGTTGTTGCAGCAGCTGTAACTCTATACTTTCTTCTAATATGCCTTAGGATTCTGTCTATCTCTAGATCAAACAATATGACCAACACTTGCTGTCAGCGCATATCAGAGATCTCACTCTCCTGAAAATACAGTAAAACAATCAACTCAATGATACTTACAAATTAAATTCCATTTGGCTCAAACAAATATATCATATCTCTATTCCTCGACAACGGCGCCAAAAACTTGACGCTCAATGAAATGTCCTTTGCAAATATACGTGTCGCAACAAGTAATATAGTAGTAAATGAGTTTCGAACACATAGGGAATAGTGAATATGCGATGCCTAAGTGAACAAATAGAAAAGTAAGGTAATGTTGTAGCAATTGATAAGATTAGAGTTGAACTAAGATTAAATTTAAAATGCCCGAAGTTTAGAATTAAAATAATGACAACTGAGCATAAGAATATTACTAAAGTGATTTATATATTCAAGATGAGAATGGGCTAGTATGGTTGATCCCCTTTTCATTTACTTCACATTTATTAACTCTGTTTCCATTGCTATAACTGTTCAAAAGCATTACCCTAGCTCTAAAGCACATTAAACTTTTGTTTAAGAGATTATCTACTTAGCCCAACCTCCTTCGTA
The DNA here is from genome assembly GCA_003255025.1 of Datisca glomerata. Classification (NCBI taxonomy): domain Eukaryota; kingdom Viridiplantae; phylum Streptophyta; class Magnoliopsida; order Cucurbitales; family Datiscaceae; genus Datisca; species Datisca glomerata. The sequence goes on from QANY01009435.1 coordinate 2,717,238, forward strand.
TCTAAGCAGGATTAGGTTAACACAGATTCATTAAGCGTCAGCTAGTAGGTTGCAAGGTAAGTTCATATTTTTATGCAACTTACTAAATACCTAGATCTATATGAAACAATGCTCATATATTCTTGAGTTAGGCATACATGTATTGGGTAAGATTTTCCATTAAACTAAGCTCTTTTGATGCTTAACTTAACTGGTATTCTAAAATGCAATGACCAATCACATTCATAAAATTAACAAACAACATGCTTAACCCAAAAAGCTTAAGAAAAGATGCAATGAAGACTTCATTAAAAAGGAAAAGCAAAATCTAGGTTAAGTTACCATATTAGCCTCATAAAATTTAGCTCATGATGAGCTTAAATGAGGGTACAGAATATCTAGAATCCATAGAATCTGGCATAAGAAATATTTAAAGTATGAATAGCACAAATATAAAAATGAGGTAAAGAAAGAGAAAAGAAGAATAAACTATGTGTCTAAGCTATTTGTCGTCTTCCTCTTCCTCTTTTCCTTATTTTATCTTTTTCTTCGTCCTCTTCTCTCAGGTAGTTATTGGCTAAAAGATATGGAGATGGTGGTCACCCTTTCAAAATAGAAGGGTTTTCTATTTATACTCTTGACAAAATTAGGGTAACTTCTTAGCACAAGAACACGTGGCAAGCCTCCTCGAATTCAGCTCTAGCTTACCCACGCACTAGGCCCCTCGCTCTCTTGCATTGAATGAACGTTGTTATAGCACTAAAGATTCCAAGCTAGCCATCATCCATGCACCAAAGAGACCGTAAAATGAATAATACTGCCAAAAATATTCAAAGAGAGGTTAGCATGGTACAACTAAACTCTAAAACTAAACTAACTACATTTAACTAAAAATAAAGTATAGATTCTAATAAACATTCCTAAAACACGCAACAATCTAAGCTTAGAATGGCTAAAATAACTCTACATTTATAGAGTTATCAATCATCAATTATTGTGTTTCCCTTGAGTATATATAGGCCGTGAGTCAACTTTCTCTTAATCACCACTAAAGCGCCCTTGCAAACCTTCAAAACTTCACCTTCACCTGAATATCGGTGCCCTTGGGAGTCAAACGTACTAAAAGAAGTTAAAGTCTGAACAATACCGCACATTAGTCAAAGTCTGAACAATACCGTCATGCATCTTAATCTGAATCACACCAATACCATGAACCTTGCATAGGGTGTTATTTTACATCAATATTATTCAAATCCAGAGTAACGTGATTAAATTCATTAATATGATCTTTAATTTGCATACCTTCAATCATACGAAGCATGTATAAATGATTCTTCAAATATAGTTGGTTGGTAAGAGACTTCATCAAATACAAACTCTCTAATTTAACCCACAAAATATTAAGAGATGTCTCAATAGATACTACACGCAACACCTCATCAGACATTGGCAATTGCACCAAGTGTTCGCTTCATGAGATTATATTTTTCTTCATCGTTCAATCTCTTTGACAAAACTTATTTTCCCTTAAACACCTTAAGCAAGTCGTGTTGAACTAATGAGACTCGCATCTTCAACGTTAAAGATTGAAGTCATTCTTCCATTGAATTTATCAATCTCATATTTTACCGTCATAATAATAAGACTTAAATAGAATTGTAGCTCCGCTATCACTTGTTAAACCCCAGCAAATTAGAAAATATACAAAATACAAAGCGGGATAAATAATAAATATGAAACACAAACACAAAGAATTTATCGATCTCAGCAGTGTGTCTATGTCCACGTGTGAAGATGGGAAGAATTCAACTAATCAACATAGAGAGTACAAAATAATACCAAAAATATTCACAGACCCAAACCCCACAAACTAAAATATAGAACTAAAGTAAAGGCTTAAAATATTTGTAGACCACATACAAATATCTCTATATGTAGTGGTACAATAAAAAATGAGATAGAGAAGTTCTATTTACATAGAAAGCTAAAAGAGTATGACTACTAAATAACCGATGTATGACAAAAAAATCTACATTTGAAATCATGCCTTAACAATGTCAATAGAACTCTGATACTATTTTTTAACTCTTGAACCGACTTGAGTTTTTTTTTACAAAGAACCGACTTGAGTTAATATTAATGTTTAATCTTGAGTCACCTTAGATTCTCACAAAATTTTCAATTTAATAAAGAAAAATATAAAGCATATTTATATCCATTTAGTATTATTGCCACAAGAGAATGATCAAATTGCAACAACCATAGGTTGTTCAAAAGACTCTAATCAAACAATTACTATGCTAACTTTTCAATATTTTGTTTATAATATTATAAAAGTTAATTAAGTGATTAGAAAAGTTTAATGATAAAGTTGTCACAAAATTTTAAAATTTTCGTGTGATAACACATGGTAAAATAAGAAAATTTATTTCAAAGTAATATTACATTGTGTTAGCTTTATTTTAAGGAATAGAAGTTCGAAAGGACCAAAAGCATCTTGATGGGTGTTAGCTTTCGTCAAAGCACCAATTCTATACAGTATAAAGTCATGAGATGATTGCTTCAAAAAAAGTCATGAGATGATAATTTTTCTTTTGTTTCATCTGATTCACTGTACAGATGTCCAAGTTATGAACCTAAACCAAAAGTAAGCAAAGATTGCAGGTCCAAAGCAAGACCAACAACAAGAACCCAGCCCATACCTAAGTGTAGAAAGTAAAAATGAAAGGCCCACTTAAAACTTTAGTTGGTAGAGCTATTATGATACGGAAAAATTAGGAAATATAATCATTTTTTTATTGTTTTAGAAAATGACCAAAAAGATTCTTATTTGTACAAATGGTCAAATTTTTCTTTCTTTTTCTTCCTTTTTCCCTTTGTCTTCTCTCTTATTGTCTGCATCTTTCTTCTCACCCTTCGTTTATGCATCTTTCTTCTCTCCATTCGCCTTTGTCTTCTCCTTTCTTCTTCTTTGCTTCTTTCTTCTCTGTCACTTTCTTCTTTCTTCTTTTTCATTCGTCTTCTCCCTTCATGGTCTGTTTTTAGGTTTCGTGATCTGTTTTTTTTTCTAATTTGTTGTTTTTTTTGTTTTTGATTTTTTTAATTTTGTGGACATTCATCAATTTGTTGTATGATTTTTCAATTTTGTGGTTTGATTTCTGGATTTCTAGAATTTCAACGAGAGAGAGGTAAAGGAGAGAAGGAGGAGACGAGTTTGAGTTTGAATTCTGAATTTCTAGGATTATAACAGATGCCATATAAAAATATACTATAAATATACTATGATATACTGATTGAATATTAAAATATACTATGGTATTTAAATATATCATAGCATACCACGGATGATATATAAAAATATACTACGGTATATTGATGGTATATTAAAATATACTATGATCTATAAATATATATATGATGACATATTTTTATATACCATAGTACACATATACATAAAAAAATTAGTTTTATAATAAAAAAAATGGCAGTTAGAAATAACGGTCATTCTTGTAAATAGAACTTTTTTCGTCATTTTCTTCCTTATTTTTCAAAAATGGACTATTTCCCTAAATGAGCCCAATGATAATTCACAATGTAACGAGAGCGTAAATCCCAATTAAAATTTAAAAATTGTACTATATAGTCAAGTTTTAAAATCAATTTCAGATATAACAATTATTTTTTACTTTATAATAATTAATAAGCTTTTAATATCATCTCATTGACCGATTAATGATAAAAAATGGAATGGACAATAATTTTAATTAGAGAATAATGGTTCGGAGTTTTTAATTCTTTTATATTGTTTTAATTTTTTCTCCCACTTTTTAGAGATATTGATTATGTGCCTAAAAATTACTACAATTTGTTAAATAACAACCAACATCTCCTTATCATACGGTAGGTTCTATTTTTCGGTTTAATTTTGGTATTGAGAATTTCTTTGTGTCGAAGAATCTATAAAGAATTTCCTATCATTGTCCCTAAACTTATTCACCCTACGATTACAAGGTTGAGAAATGGAATAACCAAACCAAAAGCTTTTTCTGCAACCAAACGCCCTTGTCCTACCGTTAACCTACCCATTGAATCTTGGAATGTTAAACATGCACTTTCGAATCCAAATTGAAAGTTAGCCATGATTGAAGAATACAATGCTTTATCAAGGAATGGAACTTGGGAACTTGTCCCTTTTTCACCATTGACGTCTTTAGTTGGTAACAAGTGAGTTTTTAAATTGAAACTTAACCCTGATGGAAGCATATAGAAACACAAAGCTAGGTTGGGCAGCTAAAGGGTTCTATCAAACTCCAATAAATGATTTTTTTGAAACCTTTAGCCCAGTCATTAAACTAGAAACAAATAGGGTCGTTTTACATCTTGTAGTATCATGTAATTGGACAATAAGGAAACTTGTTGTAAATAATACATTCCTAAATGGCTTTTGAGTGAGATAATATTCATGCCTCAACTTGAGGGGTTTATAGATGCACAGAGACCTAATCATGTTTGCATGCTTAAAAGGGCTTTATATGATTTTAAACAAGCTCATCAAGCTTGGTATGACAGACTTAAGAGAGTTCTTCTGGGTCTGAGTTTCAGGTGTGATACATCACTATTCATTTTCAAGAAAGGGAAGGATATTTTATATCCGTTAGTATATGTTGATGATATTTTACTAACAGGCAGTAATAACATTCTTATTGCTCAGATAGTGAAGTTACTTCATAACACGTTTGCCTTGAAAAATTTGGGGGATATTCACTAATTTTTAGGTGTTGAAGTTCCCAAAAGCAAGAAGGGGCTACATTTGACTCAGACAATATACACTACAGATCTTTGAAAGAATACCAAGATGAAAGGAGCCAAACCATCTCCCTCATCTACTTCTGATTTTTTTTACTGAGCCTTATTGAAGGAAAGCCTATGACTGATGTTGCCTCATTCAGGAAGACTATTAGAGCTTTGTAGTATTTAGCTATAACTAGGCCTGACATTAGCTTTGTGGTAAATAAGCTAAGTCAGTTTATTCATTAGCCCACTCACATACACTGGCAGGCCTGCAAAAGATTGTTAAGATACCTTAAGGGCACTATATCAGAAGGTCTAGCTGTGAAGCCATATTCTGTTCTTTCATTGGAAGCATACTCAAAGTCAGATTAGGCTGGAGAGGCCTATGATAGAAAGTCAAAAGGTGCGAACTTGATCTTTTTCGGTGGTAATTTATTATCCTGGTCATCTAAAAAGCAAGCAATTGTTTCTAGGTCAAGTATAGAAAGTTCGCTAATGCTGCATCTGATTTACAATGGTTTAAAAGCCTGCTAGCTGAACTAAGTCTCTACTATCATCAACCACCAATACTATATTGTGACGACTTAAGTGCTATTGCACTTGCTTCAAATCTTATTTTACATGTAAGGACCAAGCATGTGGAACTAGATGTAAATTTTATAAAGAGATAAAGTGCAACAGAATCAACTAGCTGTGAGATTTGTCTTTCAATTGACCAATTAGCAGACTTACAGACCAAAGCTTTGTCTACCCCGAGATTCAACTATCTCAAGAGAAAGCTTCAGATTAGTAACCTACCATTTAGCTTGAGGGGGGTGTTAGGATGACACCTAAGCATTTTAGTAATGATGTCAAGTAGCATCTCAACATGTCATGGATGATGAGTCAGCAGGAGAGCTCACAGAAGTTACCTAGTCCAACTAGTTTTGAATGTTAGTCCTTACGGTTATCTGTTAAGCTAGTCGAGCATTTTCCTTTTGTTAGCTTTTAGTTGTATTAGTTTATCGTTAATAGTTTAACTACTTTTGTAACTAATCTCTAGCTAGGTGTGATGTACTGATGAAGAGTATATAGTCTAATGATGTAGTAGATCTTCAGTATCGTTCCATACTGAAGTTATGTCAAACTTTCTATCTCTCTTCTTCTTCGATCCAACTATTTCTCTCTAAGTTAGTGTAACTAAGTTTCTCAACATTATCAAAGTGTTTCACCACTAAATTATATACCAAGTTTCAATTTGTTTTTTGACAAAAAATTTATTCATTTCAGAAAAAGAATACAGATCTAGATTGAGATAATAATAAAAAATGCAGATCTATCGATAAGAATAAATCAAATCTCAAAAGATCAACAGAAAATCTTAACAACCAAAATACATAAATCCACCACAACAATAAGAAATTATTGAAATACGCTATGTGAAATGATCCAATGAAAAATCTGACACAATTGACCACCAAAACTTGTAGATCTGGGCTAGATCTATCAAAGACAGTCATAAAATGAATGCTGCGGAAGAAAAATACCATTTATCAAGATCTAGGTGAAAGAAAACCCACCATAGATCTAGATTTAGGTGGATGACAAACTACCATAAATTTAGATCTAGGTGGAGGAAAAGTATTTATTATGAAAATACAAGAAAACAGAACTAAAATGACAGAAAAAACTTCACTGAAAAAGGAGATATGAGATCTCTTTCTCCGGCGAGTAACGGAAGTGATAAAGGAATAAACCAGAGAGTTTTTCAGAGAGTGAGAGAGTGAGAGATACATATTATTATACCAAGTTCCAATTGACCAATTTGTTTGTCAATCATTCACACTCATTAAAGTATTTTCCAATTGAACATATAAAACATATCAATTGACCATTTAAAACTTGATCTACTCTTAATGATATCTATATTATGATTGCGGTAGTGCGATGTAATTCACAATTATATTACAAATCATATTACTTTGACGTATGCAACTAAATTTCTAGTCAATTTAAATTATTTTTATTAATTTTTAGTCAAACATGATTGAATTTAATTAAATTTTAATTGAACATTGTTCATTTTATTTTATTACAGCCAATCCAATACATTTAGCTTAACGTTGAAATATAACAACGGTTTTGTGCTTAATATAAGTAAAAGGTCCTGCGAACTTCAAACTATTTATATAGTTAAAATATACTATTGAAAAAATACATATTAATATAACAATTATAATTTCACATCGATTATTGTATGAATGGTTATGGACTAGAATGATTCTAGCATAGAAACAATATGTAAAAATAGGCTCTAGCAATTAATAATTACAAATACAATGATTATTATGATTGAGAATAGTGCGATGTTATTTAAAATTATATTATAAATCCTATTACTTTGACGTATGCAACTAAATCTCTAGTCAATTTAAATTAATTTTATTAATTTTTAGTCAAAATGATTGAAATTAATTAAATTTTAATTGAGCATTATTGTTAATTTTGTTTTATTACAGCCAATCCAATATAAATAGATTAACATTGAAATATAACAACGGTTTTGTGCATAATATAAGTAAAAGGTCCTTGCGAACTTCAAACTATTTATACTGATGTAATATACATACATGTATTTTAAAAAATACATATCAAACATAACTATCATAATTTCACATCGATTATTATATAAATGGATATTGACGAATGATTCTAGTATAGAAACAATAAGTAAAAATAGGCTCTAGCAATTAATAATTACAAATATAACCTAATAATGAATACTATATACTAACTGAAAGAACTAATAGTCAGTAACTCTATAATTAAATATAAACTTTTTTAAATAAAAAAATATATTTATTACATATAAAAATGTAAGAGTCATACTTACATGTAAAATAAAAAAAAGACATACAATAATATTTTTATCATATAAAATATCATTCACAACAACAAGATACATCAAATATTTTGTCATCAGTTCAATTTCAATTTACTTTCCACTCTCATCCTAAATTTTACAAAGTCAAACTGTACAGGGAATCATAATGGAATTGGTAATTGTATGTAGCTGTGATTATTAATTTTTTTGGTAAGATGACAGGTAATTTCCAATTCTTTTTTGCATTATTCTAACATTTTCCATAGTTAAGTAAGTTTAATAGTGAGTTATATTAATTGAATTGATAAAAATATAATTACAAGCTTCGATTTTGTGTTTAATCTCAATGTGCTCCAAAACAAATTTTTTATTTTTTCTATTTTTTTAAAGAAATTTTATTTTCAGCTCATATTGCAAAGTTGATGTCATATTTCAAAACCCTAAACTAAAGCCAAGAGATTACTCAGCCATGACTAGATGCTTTGTCATTGAGTCAATCTCCACTATTAACTCCCTATAAACTAATGTTTATCCACGCTTTGCTGACTCGTTTTCCCAATTTAAATTTAGCAATTTGCAAACAAGTACAAACTATAACTAGACAACCTTGTTAATAATTTAATATTTTCCTATCTTCTTTGACCTTTTTCTTTTTTATGCGTAAGAAATTCTATACATCCAATTGTGGAGATTTTTTTAGCAAATTTAGCATTTAAAATTTTTCTTAACAAAAAATACAGAAGAGAAGCTAATATGAGTTGGAAAAAAAATTCTAATTTTTTAAGTGACAGTAAAATATATGAAGGAATACTATATTCATTTTTTCTTAACAAAAAATAGAGAAAAAAGCTAATATGAGTTGGAAAAAAATTCTAATTTTTTAAGTGACAGTAAAATATATGAAGGAAAACTAAATTAATTATTTGAAGAATATAATATATTCTTTATTTTGTTGGTCAACTTGGGAATTGAATTAGTTTAAAAAAAAACAAAATACATATTATCTTAAGCGAAAAATACGTATTTATAAGGGCACGATTCACGAATAATGAAGGAAAGGAAAACTTGACTAGAAGACCTAAGCCTGCACAAAGAGAGTTTCAAAATTTGTTGATTAAAAGATTGGAGGACAAATAAGCCACGTGTCTATATTCTACTGGTCAATACTAAATGCAGAATTTAAGGAGAATGTAGCAGATCATACACATCACAACAACTGGCCGAATATGTTGAACGTTTCTTTCGGACTAATTTGGATAATAACTTAGATTAGGACTTGTCAGACTAAGATTTTTTTCAGTTGAGGACACCAGTGTTTCCTATTTTCAAACAAGGACATTCTTTATGTTACTATAAATACCTCTCCTTACAGGACTTTTACTTTCACACCCAATTTTAAGCCCTTTTTTGTGCTTTTATCATTTTCTCTTTATTCTCTCTCTTTAAAGTTTAGAGCCAAAATGACAATTGTTATCGAGCAGCCTGAATTTGGTAATTACATGTTTTTTTAAATCATGAGAAAGTCTTTTTACGTTCATTTATGTTATTTCTTCGTTCGTTAATGAAAAATACCTGAATTCACAGGGTTAGAGGTGGAGGACAAGAAAGTTACTTATGAGGTTAATGAATTTATGTTGGATGGTGGATTTGTGGTGCCGGAAATTTCCATTGATAAAGGGTTTTTGGCTCCCGAGATTAACTCCTTTGGTCACTCTTTCAGGTACGATTTCTCATTTTCATTTATGTCATTATATATTAATATACGTGACAAAAAAATTGATATGTATATGAGATCTATGACACATGGGATGATAATAATGTGAATGTTGATAGGGATTATGACGTCGAAAGTGAAAGGCAAAAGGGTGTAGAAGAATTCTATCGCTTGAATCACATCCACCAAACATATGATTACGTAAGAAACGACCTCATCTCCATCAAAATCACCAAATTCTTAGATCAAATAGTTTGTTTGACATAATAAAGATTTTGACCTAATTTACATGTGGTTTTCGATTTGATTATTTTTCAAAATGTATAAAAGAAAAAAATTAACTTTTATTTTTCAAAATATATTTATAGGAGTTTCATATATGTTTTTGTAAAATAATTTTCTTTTGGGTCTGTACCCCTTATTTTTTTTCCCTTTCCAATCGATTTTGGATATAATTTTTTAATTACTGAAGAAAATGACAAATTAAAAATGCAGGTGAAGAACATGAGAGAGGAATATGGGAAATTGAATAGGGTGGAAATGAGCATATGGGAATGTTGTGAATTGTTGAATGAGGTTGTTGATGATAGTGATCCTGATTTGGATGAACCCCAAATTGAACATTTGTTGCAAACTGCTGAGGCTATCCGAAAAGATTACCCTAATGAGGATTGGTTGCACTTAACTGCTCTTATCCATGGTATATAATTTATATACCATTTTTCAATTATAATATTCTTTTCTTTTGATTTCATTGACTTTTTCTTTGATATTTTATTAGTTTTTATTTTTTTAATCCTTCACGAACTTAAATCTTTAATTAATCTAATTATAGAAATAAACTTGATTGCAGTATTAATTAGTTTTTATTAATAGTTAAATAATCTTTCATTGTTTTTTTTTCTTTTTCAGATCTTGGAAAAGTTCTTCTTCTTCCTAGCTTTGGAGGCCTTCCCCAATGGGCTGTTGTTGGTACGATTTTCTTCTTCACTAATAAATTTCTCAATTTTTTTTGGTATTTTTCTTTTCTTAATACTACTTATCGTGTAGAAAAAAGACAATCTTATTTATCATAAGTTGTGTTATACCATTATATCGTAACATGCCACTTGTAAAGAACGATATATGTTTTATTAAACGGGCGATGTTTCTAATTTATTTTAGGAGATACGCACCCGCTTGGATGCGCTTTCGACGAATCTATTGTTCATCACAAGGTATTTTTTTCCCAAAAGTCTAATTATGAATTGTGAAGAGAAAAAATGTATAGATGGTATTTATTTTAAAAAACTTAAGCAATCTTAATTATTTTTTATGTAATATTGAAATGCAGTACTTCAAGGACAATCTTGACTACAAAAATCCTGCTTATAACACCAAGAATGGAATTTACTCTGAAGGATGTGGACTAGACAATGTAACCATTTCCTGGGGACATGATGACTACATGTATTTGGTATACACCTAGCTTCTTCATCTTTTGAATCCCTATAGCAATTTAATTAGACATTAGGTTATTCTTGATATTGATCTTTAATTAAATTATAATTATTATAATTAATAATTGTTCTTACAAATATATGCAGGTTGCTAAAGAAAATGGCACAACTTTGCCCTCTGCTGGATTGTTCATAATCCGATATCACTCATTTTATCGTAAGCACTACGACGAAACTATATTTTTCAGGATTTCACTTTTGATAATCAAAATCTAATCTAGTTTGTCAATCTATTATTCAAAAACTGGTTTAGTCGAGCTGAATGGTAATCGGTTGTGACTGTCAGTTGTGGATTAGTTTCGATTACTTAATTCGTTATTAGCGATATATTATATATTTTAATTATTAATGGAATAAAAATTCTTACAGCGTTACACAAATCAGGAGCATACGAGCACCTAATGAATGAAGAGGATGTTGAAAATTTGAAGTGGCTCAAAATATTCAAGTACGTCCAGTTTCGTTCGGTTTTTTATTTCAAACTATTTTCGAACAGTATCTGAAAAAATTTCATGCAGTTTATCATTTTATAAAAATCAAAACTAACAATCTATTATATGAAACTCTATACAGCAAATATGATCTGTACAGTAAGAGCAAAGTCCGAGTTGACGTACAAAAAGTGAAACCTTACTATCAATCACTCATTCAAAAGGTATAAATTATAATTAATACTCTCTAATCTCATGCCATTCAAATAGAATATTTCTTTAATTTGTCCATTTTCATAAAGTAGTCTTCTAAAATTGAAAAAAAAAATACTTTTATTTGCAGTATTTCCCTGCAAAGCTGAGGTGGTGAAGAAGCTCTTAATTAAGATTAGCATCATCGGCTTATACCTTAATTAGAGGATAATCTGGAAACTTGTTGCCTGAGTTCACACATTATATGTATACTTATATATATATAGGGAGAGATGATTGAGTAATGTAAAATGTATAAAATAATTGTGAGATGATTTATTATATTTATTATTAAATAATTGTATTATTGGAAGTTCTCTCATTCTGATCTATTTGCTCAGTTTAATTCTCTCAGCTGTTATTCATACAATTTTTCTAATTTTTTGCAAAATTAAATGATGGTCGGTATAGCTATGGTAATCAAGGGGTACTTCTTTTAACAAGATTGTACTTTTTCGTTGGTCCCACGTAGGGTGGATCAGCCTTATTATGGGTATGCATGACCGCTCCTGTTTTTAGCATAAAAATTAAACCGAGTTGAATTCACGGTCTTATCAAAATAAAGATTGAACCAGTAAATTATATACGTATAAATCAAATTGATCTGACCGTAAAATAATTTATTGGTTCAGTCGGGTACGGTCCACCAATAATTTTTTTAAGAGGTTTATTAATAAATTTTTAAATTCTAAGTTTTTCATACGTTATAATATAAACTTTTAATTTAAGTAAATTAAATATTAAAAATATATTGAAAAAATATAAAATAAGATAAGCATGAAAAAATAAATATAATATATATATATTTAACTTTTTAAGTTCGGTTTAGGCTTTATTACTCTTTGTCAGTTATTGTCCCACAATTTTGCCCACGGTTATGTTCTTTCTGATGTAATAATAAGATCATGTCCACTAGTATGTATATCTGACGGATATGAATTGAATTTCTTTACATTGTATAATCTGTAAAGGATATTTTGATTGTTTCATGGTATAATTAAAACCATTTAGTAATGTGTTGTTTTCTTATATATATTGATATTTATGTGAGAATTTTTACAATCTAAAATTTTATATTTTGCTTGGGTTGATAGTCACCAAAGGCCAAACCGGTTAAGTTTATAAAATTTTGAATTGTATAATTGTTATTCAATAACTCATGAATGTTGATGCTTATATAAATGACATAATGTTATGTGATAATCATTTCTTTGTGGGTACATTGATGTTCATTATCAGAAGATATTTAAGAGTTACACATAAAAGTTGATTAGTTAATGTTACAGTTAGTGAATATTATTGTTGGTGCGAATATTATTGTTGGTGCCTGGTATGCTCTATTAGTTGTATTGTTATTCCAAATATAATATATATATNATATATATATGTGTGTATATCTAACTGGGTGCATATATTTTTATTAGCATCATTATGTATATGTTTGTGTGTAATTATTACCCAGAGGAAAACATTGATATGTATTTATTGTTTATCTGAATTATATGTATTATATGTTTAAGTTTATAACTCAAAGATTAATGGATGAGCATAATATTATTCTTGCAGTAGTTGTTTCAATTTCTTTCCATGTGCAGGTTCGCCTGTTCCAACGTTTAATGGTCATAATTTGTATGATCGGTGCGAACAAATCCAATTTCTCTTAGGTGTTTTGGATTTAGATTTATCATTTCAATTTGAGAACATGCTACTATCACTGATGCTAGTAGATATGAGGATAGACTTTTCATGATACTTGAGAAAGATCAAACATACTAAGCCTAATAATCATGCGAATGAGTGTTTGTAAACCATATCAAGTTTACTCTTTCCATAACTAAAAATACTAAGGAATACGTGAAATTTATAGAAGAGCGTTCATAGACTGTTGAGAAGTCACTTACTAGGACATTAATGGCTACATTGATCACAATGAAATTTGATAACAGTCATATCATGTATGAGCATGTCATTAGAATGATATATTCCAACAAGGCTTAAGTCCTTGTGAATGACTGTGGACGAGAGTTTTCTCATACATTTTGTCATAAACTCACTGTATACTCAGTATGATCCATTCCAAATGAAATTTAACACCATGAAAGATAAATAGGATGTGAATAAAGTTCACAGTATGCTTGTTTAGGAGAAAATGAGATTTAAGAATCAGGGAACTCATTCCATTCATTTCGTAAGGAATTGATGAGCTAGAAAGAAAGCTGGAGAAAAACATAGAAATGGCAAGCATGAACCTCTTAAGAGTAAGAGTCATCTATCCAAATCAACAAGAAGTAATGCAAGAATGATATGTCATTTATGTGGGAAACCTGGAAACTTTAAGAAAGATTGCCTAAAACTTAAGGCGTGATTCCAAAGAAAAGGTAAGCCTAGTGCTTTCTTATGTTTATAATCAAATTTTTAGATGAGGTTCCTTGTAATACTTGATGGATTGATTCTCGTTGTACCACTCATGTTTCAAATACGATGCAGAAATTCCATAAGACCAAAACTTTTTATCGACTGATTTTAGATGATGGATATTATTTGAATTTATTTTAAACTTTTTATGTACCTTATGTTTCTAGTAAATTAATTTCTTTTTCTAAATTTGATTTAAATGAATACTCTTTTAAATTTGCGAAGGGATGTATTAATTTGTTTAAGAAAATTATTTTATTGGTTCTAATATAATTTGTGATGATTTATACCAACTGAAACTTGATAATATTTTCGATGAGACTCTTTTGTCTGTTCATCATAAAGTTGGAACTAAACGTGGTTTAAAAATTGAACATTTATCTTACTTGTCGCATAAACGCCTGGGTTACAAATCTAAAGAAATATTGAAAAGATTGATAAAAAATGAAATTCTTCTAGACTTGGATTTTACCGATCTATGCGTGGATTGTATTAAAAAAATAGATAAAACACATAAAACGAGCCAAAAGAAGCATACAACTTCTTGAAAAAGTATACACTAATATATGTGAGTCTTTTGACGTTCCATCTTTTTTGGTGGAGAAAAATACTTTTTCACCTCAATTGATGATCTTCACGGTAATGTCTACTTGTATAAAAAATCTTAACCAGTAGATAACTTAGAGATATTTGATAATGAGGTTCAAAGACAATTAGATAGAAAGGTAAACAAAGGTGGTGAATGTATGGAACATATGATGAAATGGGTAGTGTCTAAACTCATTCGCTAAATTCTTTGAAAAGTGTGGTATATGTGCTCAATACACTATGTCAGGTACACCACAACAAAATGATGTAGCAGGAAGGCGTAATCATACTTTATCAGATATGAGTATGAGTATATTAAGCAACTCATCTTTACCTGTATCACTATGGATTATGCATTTTACGTTGATACTTTCATATATTACGAGTAATGTAGGAGACATCTCTATTTTTCCTCCAAGAATCCTTAGAATTACCACTACTTAGCTTTCATTTTTCCTCTGATCATCAAATAGAATGTGAATAACTCTTCCTCCTTTCTTTGAAGTGAAGGGCGCTTCTAATTCTGGGGCGAGATCTCTGATTCAATTCTAGGATGACCCAGTTGCACCAAGGAAATTAATATAGGAAGTATAACTGCCATGTATTTTTGTTAACAAGATTCCTAATAAGGTAGTTCGTAAGACACTTTTTGAACTGTAAACTAGTTGAAAACCAATTTAAGTCACCTGCATGTTTGGGGCTTCCTGACAGAAGTAAGGATATTATCCAGATGAAATGAAATTTAATTCAAGAACCACCAGTGATTTCTTCCTTTGGTTATCTAGAAAAGTCTAAAGTGTATAGATTTTATTGTCTTAGCCATGTACAAGAATTGTCGAAAGTGAAAGTGCCAAGTTACTCAAAATTACTCGAGCCTTCTAGAGAGCAAAGGTCTCACATCTCTTTAGAAGTCTCCATAAAAAACCCTAGCGTCGCGTCTCCCTTCGCCGGTCTCCTTTCGAGCCCGGCTCTGAGATCCAGTGAGCTCAGGACTGGGCTTTGTCTTGCTCATATCTAATAAGATTTAGGAGGAGTTTGCTGAACATAGCTGTTCCATTCACACTTATCTGATAGTGGGGCTTTGGGTTTAGGGTCGGGATTCCAGCAATTCTCAACGACCTAGACCTCACCAGAAAAAATGGTGGAAAGGGGCCTCGATTCTTAAGCTTCTTTTTAGTGCCACTGTTTATGGTCATCGAGTTTTCCTCTTCTATGGTGGGTGATGCTTTTCAAGTAAGAGACGAGGACTTCTCTTCTCTTGAAGCTTGGCTGGCTGGTTCACCATCACTACCGTCTCATCCTCCCTTGCATCTTGTATCTTGTGATGCATTTGAGGTCTGAACCATATTTCCTACTGCGTAGTGACGTTGAAACCGGTATCCACTTCTAAAATGGGTTTTTGTACCGATTTTGTGTGTATGGAGCCAATAGGAATTGTATCCTCCTAGAATTTAACCTTAGCCGAGGGTGATTTCGATGAGCTCTCTCGATGGGCTGTACGTGAGTCTCGGTCTGGGCCTTTTCTCTGTGTTTTGGTTGCTTAACATCTATGCTATTAGGCTTTTTTCGGGTTGTTTTTTCAGTATACCTTGGTTTATCGTTGAGGTGATTAGTTAGGTGACGATTAGTTAGGTTGTGGTGTTGTGTTCTGGCTAGAAGTAGATTTTCCTTGCTATGATTTGTTTTATGTAATCCATCCAATTTGGTACGTGTTCTGCATTTAGATATGGTGTTCGTTCAGATTTTCTATTATGTTTGTCTCCCTAGTTTGCTGTATAGTGTGAGTTGTATGGATTAATCTGGCTTTGAGTCTTGCACTATGTTGCATGTTGTATACCTGAGTATGCCCCTTGTATAAGTATATTATTTTTGTTGAATATATTTACCTTTTGACAAAAAAAGTACCATGTTCATTGAGAATGATGGAGTTAGTGGGAGTCGAGAATCATAAAATGTGGTAAATCAAGAAGTTATTGTACAAGTTCCTTTGCCCTTAGTTTCTTCTAAAGATTTGTTCCTTCAAGAACCACATGAATTAGCATTAATGAGTCCTCAAAGACAAAGAAATTCTGTTATTTTTTATGATTATATAATCTATAAGAGTTAAAATTTGTCTTAGGAATCGATGAAGATAAAATTTCATTTTCACAGGCCATTGAAAGTATTGGTTAGATGCCATGAAAGATGATCTAAAATCCATGGAGCATAATGAAGTTTGAAACATTGTTAAATTGCCTCACGGTTGTAAAATGGTCAGGCGTAAATGGGTCTTCAAGACCACACACGACTTTAATGGCAATATTGTCCGACGCAAGGTTAGACTGGTTGCTAAAATTTTTACTCAAAAGTATAGTATTAGCTACAAAGAGACGTATTCACCAGTTTTTAAGAAAGAATATTTAGAATTATCATGGATATGGTAGCTCATTATGTCTTAAGTTACACCAGATGGATGTGAAAATTATTTTCTTGAATGAGAATTTAGACATAAATTTATACAGATCAACTTGATAGCTTTTTATTGAAGTAAAGGAACACATAATTGTAAACTTAAGAAATCAACAATTGACTTAATCAAGTTTCTCGTCAATGGTATCTTAAGTTCAATTATATCATCAATTCTATTGGATTTAAGGAAAATACCATTGATCAGATTATATATCTGAATATCAGTGGGAGCAAGTTTATATTTATGATTAAGTATGTTGATGACATGTTGCTTGCAATTGATGATCATGGCTTATTACAGGAGACTAATAAAATTCAGTAACTTTGAAATGACAGATTTTGGAGAGGCAACTTATGTGATTAGAATAGAAATTTTTCAAGAAAGATCACAA
This sequence comes from Datisca glomerata, assembly GCA_003255025.1. Classification (NCBI taxonomy): domain Eukaryota; kingdom Viridiplantae; phylum Streptophyta; class Magnoliopsida; order Cucurbitales; family Datiscaceae; genus Datisca; species Datisca glomerata. The sequence goes on from QANY01009435.1 coordinate 2,734,610, forward strand.
AGATGGTTAGGATTGTTTCAAAAGTCATATTAATAAAGTTTTAGAGAGATTTAAAATAAAAATTTTGCTCATCAAGTATTGTCCTAATTCAGAAAGGAGATAAATTCAGCCTACAATGCCTAAAGAATGAATCAAAATGAAAATAAATGGAAGGAATTCCTGTTGTATCTATTATTAGGAGCTTGATGTATACTCAAACTTGCAACATGCTAGACATCAGTTTGGTTGTTGGAATGCTTGACTGGTATCAAAGTCGAAGATTGGTCAAATGTATGAGAGGCGATTACTTGAAGTAAGGATATACCATTTGATTAGAGAAAACTACCACCTTGATGGAAGGTGTCTCTAATATAATTCTTATCAGATTTTGGTTCTCTCTCAACCTAATTAAGACACATTGACTCCATGACTAAGTATACATTAAGGTGATTAGTTAGGTGACGATTAGTTAGGTTGTGGTGTTGTGTTTTGGCTAGAAGTAGATTTTCCTTGTTATGATTTGTTTTATGTAATCCATACAATTTGGTACCTGTTATGCATTTAGAGTGTGGTGTTCGTTTAGATTTTCTTTTATGTTTGTCTCCTTAGTTTGATGTATAGTGTGAGTTGTATTAATTTAACTGGCTTTGAGTCTTGCACTATGTTGCATGTTGTATACCTGGGTATGCCCCTCGTATAAGTGTATTATTTTTGTTGAATATATTTACCTTTTGACAAAAAAGTACCACGTTCATTGAGAATGATGAAGTTAGTGGGAGTCAAGAATCATAAAATGTGGTAAATCAAGAAGTTATTGTACAAGTTCCTTTGCCCTTAACTTCTTCTAAAGATTTATTCCTTCAAGAACCACATGAATTAGCATTAATGAGTCCTCAAAGACAAAGAAAGTCTGTTAATTCTGATGATGATATAATCTATAAGAGTTAAAATTTGTCTTAGAAATCGATGAAGATCCAATTTCATTTTCGCAGGACATTGAAAGTATTGGTTAGATGCCATGAAAGATGATCTAAAATCCATGGAGTATAATGAAGTTTGAAACATTGTTAAATTGTCTCAAGGTTGTAAAATGGTCGGCGTAAATGGGTCTTCAAGACCAAACACGACTTTAATGGCAATATTGTCTGACGCAAGACTAGACTAGTTGCTAAAGATTTTACTCAAAAGTATAGTATTGGCTACAAAGAGACGTATTCACCAGTTTTTAAGAAAGAATATTTAGAATTATCATGGATATGATAGCTCATTATGTCTTGAGTTACACCAGATGGATATGAAAACTGTTTTCTTGAATGAGAATTTAGACAAAGAAGTTTATACGGATCAACCTGATAGTTTTTTATTGAAGGAAAGGAACATATAATTGTAAACTTAAGAAATCAACATATTGACTTAATCAAGTTTCCCGTCAATGGTATCTTAAGTTTAATTATATCATCATTTCTATTGGATTTAAGGAAAATATCATTTATCAGATTATATATCTGAATATCAGTGGGAGCAAGTTTATATTTATGATTAAGTATGTTGATGACATGTTGCTTGCAACTGATGATCTCGGCTTATTACAAGAGACTAATAAAATTCTCTCTAGTAACTTTGAAATGACAGATTTTGAAGAGGCAACTTATGTGATTAGAATAGAGATTTTTTGAGAAAAAACACAAGGATGGTTAGGATTGTCTCAAAATTCATATTAATAAAGTTCTAGAGAGATTTAAAATAAAAATTTTACTCATCAAGTGTTGTCTCAATTCAGAAAGGAGATAAATTCAGCTTACAATGCCTAAAGAATGAATCAAAATGAAAACAAATGGAAGGAATTTCTGTTGTATCTATTATTAGGAGCTTGATGTATGCTCAAACTTGTACCATGTTAGACATCAGTTTGGTTGTTGGAATGCTTGGCCGGTATCAAAGTCGAAGATGGTCAAATGTATGAGAGGTGATTACTTGAAGTAAGAATATACCATTTGATTAGAGAAAACTACCACCTTAATGGAAGATGTCTCTAATATAATTCTTATCAGATATTTGATTCTCTCTCAACCTAATTAAGACACATTGACTCCATGACTAAGTATACATTAAGGACTAAAGGGGTGAAGGGAGAGAAACTGATTTCTTCGCCAAAGTCTTTGATCTTCCAAGGTTTTATAATAGTCAATGTATATTTTCTACAACGACTAATGAGATGTGGAAATCATGAAATTTTAAAGATCTAAAAATTTAAGCTTTATGCATAATTATTTACATAATTAATTCATTGTAAACTTACAGCCTAATTTGTAGATTTTTTGTCCAATCCTGAAGAGATAGTATTGATAGTTAAAAAAAGAATATTTGACAGATCTTCTACAACATAAAATAAATAAATACTTAAAAGGTAAGTTAGTGACCAATTATAACAAGTGCACAAACAAAGAAAAAGTGAATACTCAATATTTAATATAGCTTGAAAGTTATGATAAAGTCTACATGCAATCGTGTAGCATTTCTCGCTGGATTTTAAAGCATAGCTAATAATGTAGTTGGAGTGTCTCTAATTTATATTATCTTGTTTTCCTACCAAGTTTGTCCTCGTGCCATCAAATAGAATTTGGATGCTTCCCCAATTGATTAATGTTTATTTTCTGCAATTACATTTTACGCGTCAAACTTAACCTTTCAATTTGTATAAATATATATTTGCATTGATATGTTTCCATGACAGTTTACTTTGACAAAACACTAATTTATCTGGCATTATTTATAGTTATCTTGTATTATTTGTTTTTTCAGTTCTAGGGGCCATAAATGATAGCTAGCCCCTTTCTTTTTAATGATAAAAGCCAACATGTACCTGGACTTCTTCTTTTTTTAACCGTCAGTAAAATAATTTCGATTAGTCTCTCTTCGGGTGTTCTTAAAGGCTCATTTTCTCACATCAGTCTAGTACTTTTGAAAGTTAATAAAACTTTCATTGTGTCCACAAAACTTTAATTGAAAAAAAGTGGATATTCTTTACCGACGAGACTAACTCATTATGAATGTGCGTGTACCTCAACTTTAGTACGGGCAAATTTGTACAAAATGTTGCATTTTGATGTTTTAACGTTCTACTTGTATCTCAAACTTTTTATTTTGTTTACCAAAAAAATGTTTTCATGTTGTTTCCCTTTTTATTTGCACAAGCCCATGAAGTGTGATGTGAAAGGAAATAAGATTTTTCAGGGGTGAAAATTATTTTACTGAACCGACCGAACTGAACATAAAATGACCGGTTCGATCGAATTTTTATATGTGTTCGGTTTGAGAAAAAATAAAAGAATCAAAAGTTTGGAAGTTTTTGAACCGAACCGAACCGTTAAATTTATATCATTTTTTATATATAATTTCATAATACTGAAATAATTTTAAAAAAAATTATTTTTAATTAATAATATCGAACCGAAGAACCGAACCAAAATTTATGATTTAGTTTAATTCTTTTGATATAAATCATTCGATTCAGTTCAGTTTGAATTTTGATTTTTCATAAAAAAATCAACAGACAGAACCATGACCACCCCTAAGATTTTCTTTGGTTAGTACAATTAGGAACAAAATGTATAAAAAATGTGTTGTCATCTGATTTAATCTAGACCGTAGAATGTTGATCGAACATGAGAGAGTGATCTTCCCCCCTTCTCTGGCATTTCACTGTTGCTTGTCGCAGCATTTCCAAATTCCAGATAAGGACATTAACGTCCCTTAATTTACAAATTCAACCGATATTCAATTTCCAGTTTATTTCCGATGCAATTATCTCTTTACATATTGTCCAATCCAACTCACCTTCTCCTGCTTACAGATTTTTACATCTCCATTTGAACTCTTTCTAGTTTTTCTTCCCGCAATTAGGATTTTGTAATTTTGACATTCCAATTGCACTTCATAACTATTAAAATGGCGCATTCTTTTTCATCTATTTACCGATCTTTACTTATTAACTTCCTCACCCTTTCCATAGTAAGCCTCTGTGAAGGTGTTGATTCATATCGTGAAATCTCAATCATGGACTTTGAGATTCACGGAGATTATACGCCTCCGTCACCTCCTCCGCCATCTTCGCCGCCTCATCCGCCCTCCCTTTCGTGCGAGAGTGATCTTAAAGGAATTGGGTCGCTCGATACCTTCTGCGAGCTAAACTCTAGCTTGAATTTCACGGATGATGTGTACATAGAAGGAAATGGCAGTTTGTTTATTCTTCCTGGCACCAACTTGAGCTGCCCAGTGGTTGGATGTTCGATTATGATAAATATGAGTGGAGAATTTAGTTTAGGTAGCAATTCAGTGATGGTTGCAGGTTCGGTAAGCGTTTATGCTTGGAATGCAAGCTTGCTCGATGGGTCTGTGATAAATGTCACAGGGTTGGCCGGGGAACCACCAGCGCAGACTAGTGGCACTCCGTCGGGCTCTCAGGGTGCTGGCGGAGGACATGGTGGAAGAGGTGCTAGTTGTGTAAAGGATAATGCGAAACTGCCTGATGATGTATGGGGTGGGGATGCATACTCATGGTCGTCCCTGGATGAGCCGAGGAGTTATGGGAGTAGAGGTGGAACAACAAGTAAAGAAGAGAATTACGGTGGGGGAGGGGGTGGGAGGATTTGGTTAGACACAAAAAGTTCAATTGCATTCGATGGAAGTCTTTTAGCAGATGGTGGTTATGCTGGGGTGAAGGGTGGGGGAGGGTCTGGTGGCAGCATTTACATCAAAGCTCGTCGCATGTACGTCTCTCACCTTAGTCTTTCTTAATTTTGTGTTTTCTTATCTTATCTATCATGCATAATAAGTTTCCTTTTATTGGTCCGATATAGGCGTAAACAATAGATCAATTTTGTTTTGAGCTAGAGCTTGTGCTTTACTTTGTCATTGCCTAAAATATGCCAATTGTTGTATCATGATCTTAGATGTTTGTACATAAAATAAAGTAAGAAACATTACTATTAAATAGGTTTAGTTAGATTTTAGTGGAATATATAGGTTATATCTACACTCATCTTTTGACTTGGGAAGGTCCGATTGTAAGATTGAAAGAACATATTCATTTTATTGAAGAGTTACCATTTAATTTATCCAGCCCCTACTTCAAGCACATCAGAAGATCTGTTTTGGGTGCTTTTGTACTGGCTGTCATGCTGCGGTTAGTAGAAGATTTATGTGAATGGGTATTACTAGTACATAGTGGTTTAGGTGGTGACCCCGGTTTTCAAGATTTATTTTGCACATACTTTGGTGGATGTAACGAGGAAATTTTGCATACTCAGGTATAAGTGCTGAAAATGGTGTTAGCACGTGCCTTTGTGGAGTTGCATGGTGATGGATATAAAAATTTTCTTGTAAAATGCTTTTCTTGTCCCAATGATTGGTAGTAAGAAACAATTTTTTGTTAAGCCAAGGTCAATGATGAAAGATAGGGGAATAATTTTGCTAATTGATTTTATTTATTTATATATATATTAGACACACGATAATGCTCGTGTTGTTTTTATGCTTTTACAATGCTGGAGTGTAATATACTGGTAGAGTGCTAAAATGATTGGATTGGAGGTTGAAGGGTGTCGAGCATTAGCAATCTGATGGTTTAATGGAAGCATTTTGTTTATGTTTAATATTAAGAAGATGGAAAGAAACGAATTTAAGAGTGACAAACTTTATTATGTTAAATGTAGGTGAGGACTCTTTAGCTTGTAATGATGCTTACATTTCCAGTAAAGATCCAATTTTTATAAATGAAAACAAAAAACCGGACTTGGTTTGATCTCAACTACTTGTCACTTGAAATATCAGTTTTGTATCACTTTCAAATAATCATGTATAAGCAATCTAGGAGCACAAAAAATTATTTATTACTATGTGATGAGCAGGACTGGAAGTGGAAGGTTAAATGCTGTTGGAGGTGATGGATTTGCTGGTGGTGGAGGTGGACGAATCTCTATTAATGCTTTTAGTCGCCATGACAACTTGGAATTCTTTGTACATGGTGAGAATTATTTTATTATGCTGATCTGGGTAGATCATTTGATGTATATTTCAAAATTTCATACCTTGGGCATGATGTGCCTTGTCGTAATTCTCTTTTAGGGGAAACTTAAAAAACTCAAATATTTGTTATCATGACCTTGTCATCTCATCTGCAGGTGGCAGAAGTTTAGGCTGTCCTGAAAATTCAGGTGCTGCGGGGACATACTATGATGTTGTACCTCGAAGTTTAATCGTCAGCAATAACAACATGTCCACACAGACTGATACACTTTTATTAGAGTTTCCTAAACAGCCTCTTTGGACAAATGTTTTTATCCAAAATCATGCTAAGGCTTTGTTTCCTTTATTCTGGAGCCGTATTCAGGTAATTGAACAACTATAACTAGTGCAACTCGACTAAATGTACTTTATATCCTTTCAAGTTATACTTTGCTCATTTTCAGAAAAATGAGATGCTGGTTCATTCTGTTCTTCGCAATCTCTTTGTCATGTTGAGATGCTGGTACATACATTATATAGGTTCAAGGACAGATTCATTTGTCATTTGGCGCAGTTCTCAGCTTTGGGCTTGCTCATTATGGTTCATCAGAGTTTGAGATAATGGCAGAAGAGCTTCTTATGAGTGATTCGGTTTTCAAGGCAAGTAACTATCAGTAGAGTTGTCACTGACAATTTTCATTTTCTAAGTTGAATTATTATTATTTTTCGTGAATGATAATCTGTCGTTCTTTGGTTGCGTTTTTGCTTATACAGTGAGATGGATGTATGAATTTCAGTTTTTCTACTACTTTACTGACTGTTGGAAGACACGAGTTTATGTTGGAGGCCAATTAATAGGACTGAAACTAAACACATGGGCAGAGCGGGGGGGGGGGGGG
>QANY01009435.1:2741503-2760185 GCA_003255025.1 Datisca glomerata
GGGGGGGGGGGGGGGGGTACAGTTTTCTTTTACTTGCATTTAACCTGAATAAATTGTATATTATATTTGAAATCGTAACTTCTTTTCTGCTCTGCCTGAACGATACTAACATTTTGAGGCATTTTAGCCTCAACCACTTTGGACTACATTTACTAGATACGCAAGATGTTTGCATCCCCAAGTGTTTTTGTTCACCGTAACTCTTTAAAATTATATACAGATATTTGGGGCTCTTCGCATGACTGTTAAAATGCATCTGATGTGGAATTCCAAAATACTTATAGATGGTGGTGGTGATGCATTCATGGCAACGTCTTTGCTTGAAGCTAGCAATTTAGTGGTTCTTAAGGTATCTGATTCTTCGCTGATTCCTTACCTACAAGAGTCCTGAGGACCTAGACTTAAAACGATTCACACATTAATTCTTGTCCCCTTTGTCATTCAGGAGTCATCCTTAATCCATTCTAATGCAAATTTGGGGGTTCGTGGACAAGGTTTCTTGAATCTGTCTGGACCAGGCAACTTGATTGAAGCACAACGCCTGATTCTATCACTATTTTGCAGTATCAATGTATGCTGAACTCCTGATTTGGTTTTAAACGGGAATTGGTCTTTATTACAATAATCATTGAACTTTGTTTTCCAATTTGCTTCGTCGAGAGAATATAAACAATCAACCTCGACAGTTTCAGTTTACTGTTCACTCCATACGAGTCTGGACTAATCCAATGAACGTAGGGAGTTTTTGTGTAAGAAATATGTCTAAAATTTGAAGGAATTTTATGTGGACTCAACCGAGGTGCAGGATCATTGAATAAATTTTAAAAAGAATAATATGAAATCTTGAGGAGATATAAATAGGAAGGAGAAAAATAACAGCCACTCAGTTGAATTTCATACAACTTTTCATTGCTGATAATTTCATACAGCTTTTTCAAATCTTTGAATTTTAATACTTACTATGTGCGATTACTTTTTGCTAGTTTACTGCAGTACTTTGTGTAATTTTTTGAATCTTCTCTCTATTACATGAAGGTTGGGCCCGGGTCAATTTTGCGAGGTCCCCTGGATGATGCCAGTGCCAACACAACGTGAGTTTGAATGAAATGTCAATCAAGTTTTCTTATCTCATTCTTTATAAGGATTTTGCAATCGCAGGAAACCACAGCTTTACTGTGAACATTCAGAGTGCCCTGTGGAGCTACTTCACCCACCAGAAGACTGTAATGTGAACTCTACATTATCCTTCACTCTTCAGGTGTCCCATTAGCCAGATTGAGCACTAAGTACTTATCTTGGTCGGAATAGTGATAGTTCATTATGTTGTGTTAAGGGGTATGGTCTTCGTGATTTTATTTTGACTAATAGTTAGCTTGATCTTGACATACTGCTGCAGATATGTCGAGTTGAAGATGTTACCGTTGAAGGCATCATGACTGGATCTGTAGTTCATTTTCACTGGATCCGGAACATATTTGTATCCTCATCTGGAACAATTTCTGCATCTGGTCTTGGTATGGCAGAAAAACATTTATTTGTCTACATGTTTCTACTGAACATGTACTTGTAGGCTTGCTATTATTGATTGTTAATTATGATGCTTACAGGCTGCACTGGTGGAGTGGGAAGAGGAAAAATTTTCACAAATGGTTTTGGTGGTGGTGGTGGGCATGGTGGGAAAGGGGGGGATGGATATTATAATGGCAGTTTCATTGATGGTGGTGTTGAGTATGGGGATCCTGATTTACCTTGTGAGCTCGGTAGTGGAAGTGGAAATGAAAGCTTGGCTGGTGCAACAGCGGGTGGTGGGATTATTGGTATGATTGCAAAAGATTTTGTGACTTTCGTTACTTTGGACATTAGTCTGATCTGAATGCTGTGATGACATAGAGTAAAAAGTGTTTAGGTTTCAAAGTCCAGTTGCTTATGCAAAATTGTAATCATATCTATTTACTCGTTCTGCTGCCTTAGGAATTCAATTCTTGTGAAATTACTTTCATGCAAGGGATATGAAATATGTTTCCCAGACCATCATGTTAGCAATTACTTTTTTTCTAATACATAGGGATTGTCTTCTTGTCTTTTGCTTTTACCAAGCTGGCTAGAATCACCAGCTATGTCTACCCGTGTCTTTCTGTTAAGTAGTAGAAAAGCCACCATTTTGTGGTCTTTCTCATGTGATATCTTGAGTTTTATGGACACGTATTAGGGAGCTTACTAAAGTTTAATTTAGGAAACTGGTGAATCAACGTCAAGCTAACACTTCTGGATTAATCCTAATCTCTCATAAATGGTAAATGAGTTGATTTAGGACGTTAGACACGTACTACTTTAGGTAATTCGGTATTAAAGCTAACCATGAGCCAATCTACTTGGGATAGAGCTGTCTATGAGCCAAAAATGTGGTAAGCAAAAGAACCTCTCTTGACGGAGGTTCGAAGATGAAAGGAGGTGGGGAAGGGGAAGATTGTGATACCCTGCCAATGTTGTACATACACCGGGAGATCGCTGGTTTGGAAATTGGACTAAGAACCTAAAAGTCACCTTCAAGCTAGCACTTCTAAATGAATTTCTGAGATGTTCCAGTTTATAATTAGGAATGCAGTTTGTATAGACAGATAAGATGATAATTTCGGTAATCCGTGTATTACATGCTCATAACGTTTTCTTGTTGATACATTAGGTGTAATTTATTTGATTATACATGTCTGTCTGGTTATATTAGACTTGGTTTGATTTTGTTGTTCAAGTTTTTGTGTTGTTTATACTAGTGCATAGTTATGATTTCTGTCTATTTTTTTGTGGGCAGTGATTGGTTCACTGGAGCACTCTTTGTCAACTTTATCTCTAGTTGGTTCACTTGGAGCTGATGGAGAAACATTTGGGCATGATATTGGGATTCGAGATGCTGGGGCCAATTCACAGATAGGCCCTGGGGGTGGATCTGGTGGAACCATTCTTTTGTTTGTTCAGACACTGGCTCTTGGCGAGTCCTCTGTTATTTCAGCTGTTGGAGGACATGGTAGTCGAAATGGTGGGGGTGGAGGCGGTGGAAGGGTTCATTTTCACTGGGCTGACATACCAGTTGGGGATGCATATTCACCCATAGCAAGCATTAAAGGAGGCATTCAAACTGGGTTTGTTTATAACTCTAATATGCCGTTTTCTAGTTCTAATTCATCGGTCCACACATTTAATATCTGCTAGTTTCTCGTGCATGATAAACTAAACAGTAAATTTAATTATTGTAATATCTCAAAAGATGAAAAGTACTAAACATAGAATGATTAAATATATGTGCAAAAAGAAATGATATTGAGCATTATGTGTCTGTAGAACTCATAAAAACCGTATGAAGATTCGTTCAAATATATAGTTGCTCCAAACTCTATTCTTTTTAATTTTAATTTTTAACGAATAAACTTATATTTGATTCATTTTACGTTTTTCATGAGTCATGTTTTATTTCCATGCTAGTTAAGGTATGTAATCTTATTTTTTAGAATATTTAATCATTAGGTACGTCGAGAGAATTTTAGAATTCTACAAATAGTTTGGACAATATTATCAAAAAACTTAAGTGTCATCAATCATCCAATTTAAAATTATTAATATTTAATCTTGGAATTTATGAAGGATGAAGGAGGAACTTCATGAAACAATAGTGGGCAATTTTTGTCCAAAAATATTTCACCCCTCTTAGCCCCATTTATATATACTAAAGATTGAAACAGTGACAGCTTATTTATCCTTTCATATTTGATAAAAGTCTGGCACGGAGTTGGGCACTCGGTTCAATTATGATCTTCAACGTTGCTCAAGTCCTTGACTTTGTTACTGGAAGATTCTTTTTCTACTTGAGTAATCATTATTGAAATGTATGATATGACTTTTAAAAACACTTTAAAATGGTTTTAACTTTCACAATGATATCATATTAATTGTGACCATGTAATAGTTATCCAACACTGATATCGTCACCACAGTGACAGTTTTCAGGAGCGCATAATTTTGTATTGAAATGTACAATTTAGAAGAGAACTTTTTCATTTCTTGTCAGCCGCGATCTTCTTTTCCTTATTTCAACAATGCTGCTACTTTCTGACAATATCCATTTATTAAATACTCGCACGGATCTCCTGAACATTAGGTGTAAGATTTTTTTAGATTATTACTGAAAGGGTGTCACTGATTGATGGTCGGTAATGTGCAAATTCATAGTGGTTCTGACTAGCTTTTTATTCATCACTTGTTATTACTAATGTGTAACATATATGTGTGTGTAAATACACATACTTATTTTGACAAGAAATAGAATCCCCATTAATGAAAACAATAAACATCTTACGTTTAATGGAGAACAAGAACTCCATAATAAAAGTATTGAAAAATCTTGAGCCAAACACCTCACCAACTATTCATGATAAAATAGGAAGGAAAATGTATAAGATGCTTAAACTTAGAAGCCTACTAAGACGCGAGAAGAAAATTCTTTGCCAAATAGATTCAATTTCTTCCACTTCATCTTCAGAGATTCTCTTGCTTTGAACCAACCGAGTAGCCTACCAAACATTTAATCCTCAGCAGAAAAGTTCAAAATGAGTGCTGTGCTGTCCATCAAAGACAACGGGGATATTAATTTAATCAAGCCTTCCAAACATCATGATCCTAAGAATTGCATAAAGCCTTAGGTGGAAAGATTGCAAAGAATGACCCAATCATCCTCTCAAAAATGAATGTTTGGCCCATCATGATTACTTCTGAAAATCCTTCAGTCTTTGAGGTTTTTTTCTATCTTCAATTTTAGGGGAGGCTTTGGTAGAGATCATGGTTGTGCTGGGGAAAACGGTACTATCACTGGAAAGGCCTGCCCAGAAGGGCTGTATGGTATCTTTTGTGAGGTAGTTTTTCTATTTAGCTAGTCAAGTTTCTTTGACTCAACATCTATGTGGTTCTACGCTTTTTGTCATGGTGTTTTACTCCACTTTTCTGTTGACCTTCTGAAGATACGCAGCTCTTTGATTTTGCCTCCTCAATATTTCAATTGTTTGAGGCATACACACTGAATGATGCATAGGATATCTATATTAGTTGTTTATTTCCTTTCAATTTGTGCATGCGCGCGTATAATTCTGGCTAATCAAACTGCAGGAATGTCCAGTTGGTACGTTTAAGAATGTTACTGGATCTGATAAATCCCTTTGCCTTGATTGCCCCCCATTTGAGCTTCCTAGTCGTGCTACATATGTAGCAGTTCGAGGTAATATTCTCCTTGAACTCTCAAATGCTATAATTCATTCTTAGTTTGTTTAATTAATATTCTCTGTATGTTTCTTTCCAAGGCTGAAAGTTCCCATTTATCTAATTCGTTTTCTTATTCTCACTATGTTTGTTTCATTGTTATATTCTGAACTAGAGTATAAACTTGCATTTTTTCTGTAATGTTCCGTAATCGCTTAAAATTCTTCCTCTAAACAATTTGACAGGGGGTGTTACTGAAAGTCCTTGTCCTTACAAGTGCATTTCTGACAGATATCACATGCCCAATTGTTATACAACACTTGAGGAGTTGGTATATGCTTTTGGTGGGCCATGGTTATTCAGTCTTATACTGATAGGGATCCTAATTCTGTTAGCTCTCGTGCTCAGTGTTGCACGGATGAAATTTGCCGGTGGGGATGAACTGCCAGCCTTGGTTCCTGTTCGTGGGTCTCGAATAGATCACTCCTTCCCCTTCCTTGAATCTTTAAATGAGGTCCACCTTTAGTTTCTCCTGCGATGGTTACATAAACACCAACTGTTGAAGTTCCCAGATATTAGTCACATGAAAGTCATAATCATGTTGTCTTTCAGGTTCTGGAAACAAATAGAACGGACTCATCACAGAGTCATGTGCACAGAATGTATTTCATGGGACCGAATACTTTCAGTGAACCCTGGCACCTGCCTCATTCTCCTCCAGAACAAATAACAGGGATTGTGTAAGTTCTCTCACTTTCTGACTATAATTAAGTAATTATTTCACCGATAGAGAAAGGTGGTATTCGGTTTGATTTTCTTGCAAGGCTCTATATTTCGGGAACTTACAATCAAGCTAGGGCGTATCATTAATGTGGCAGATATGAGGACGCATTCAATAGGTTTGTGGATGAGATTAATGATTTAGCTGTGTATCAGTGGTGGGAAGGATCTGTCTACAGAATTATTTCCGTTATTGCCTATCCGCTTGCATGGTCATGGCTACAATGGTGCCGGAAAAAGAAATTTCAGCATTTGCGGGAATTTGTTCGTTCAGAATATGATCATTCTTGCTTAAGTTCTTGCCGTTCACGTGCTCTTTATGAAGGACTGAAGGTCTAAATCTTCACTTTGATTTCCAAAAGTTACATTGACATGTTGTGTCTTATTTGTTGGTTTTATGGTGTAGACAATCTAATGAATAAAACTTGAAGTTGCTTGAATTCTACCAAAGAAATGGAAGTGTCCCAAACAAAGGATCTTGAATTTGTTCGAATTGTCTGTTCTTATAGAGTCGTCAGGTTTTTCTTCAGACCATAAATCAAACTCTGCTTGGACACTTTCTATAAAGCTCAAATAAACCATGTTGTGGCTTTCTATAGCAATTTTCATGAAGCTCACAGTTCCAGTGGGTTGCATGTTATTTCTTACTTTAGGTAGCTGCAACTACCGATTTAATGCTTGCATATGTGGATTTTTTCCTTGGTGGAGATGAAAAGAAAGTTGACGTTCCTCTTCGCCTTCATCAACGATTACCTATGTCCATAGCTTTCGGAGGAGATGGAAGTTACATGGCTCCTTTCTCCCTTTACAGTGATAATATTCTTACTAGCCTCATAAGTCAGGTTAGTCACTTGTCTCATTGTCTGGTCTCTGAAGCAGTTTATGCCCATCAGTATGATAGACAGGATCAAGTTTTTCTAATTTTACAATATCGACCGTTTAGTGTGTTCCACCGACAATATGGTACCGACTTGTGACTGGTCTAAATGCTCAACTTCGCTTAGTTTGCCGTGGACGCCTAAGAGTAACTTTTGGTCGTGTTATTGGATGGCTTGAAACCCATGCAAATCCTGCTTTAAGCACATATGGTGTACGCATTGATCTTGCTTGGTTTCAGCCTACGGCTTCTGGGTATTGCCAGTTTGGACTGCTGTTACATCCTCTTGATAATGAAAGTATGCTTCCATTAGTTGAAGGTCAAGCTATGTCATTTCGGCCTGAGCATCCGTTATGGTAACATCTGCAATCTTTAAATTCATTTCTTGCTATTTATTTACACTCAATCTTAGTTTTCTTCCTCTTGGACTTTACAGCTTAGGGAGCTACCCAATGGACCCGTTAAAAGCTAGTGAACAGTTAACAACACAGAGGAGAATATGTGGAGGAATTTTACATGGCAAGAGCTTGAGAATGTTTAAAGAGAAGAAGGCTATACTTTATCCCTTCTTTATAATAGTTTACAATACTAAACCAATAGGTCATCAGGTATTTATGAAGCTTGGAGTACAAGTAACAAGTCTTACATTCGTGTCTTGTTTTAAAAATAGGATAAATTAGACAAACCTCCCAGTTATTTTACCTTCCTCTAGTTGCAAAACCAACTTGCATGTATACGACCTTAAACTTCACTATAGCCAACACACTCCTTTTTTTTTTCTATCGGTAAAAGGTGTGTGTATATATATATATATATAGCCAACACATAACTCTCTAGTACGATTTCCTTCCCAAAGTACCCGCACCTGTCCTTTTGGGTAAGAAATTTATTCTGATACGATGTCCTATTCTTAGTTGTATATGCTTATAAACTATTACTCGTGTACATCAGTTTTAGTAATATGTCAAACTTTTTTCCCTTTAATTTTACGCTGAGATTTAAAATAATTGGATAAAAAAATATGAGACATCAATTGCAGAAACGCATATTTGATCATTAACCTTAAGACACTAATGGTCATGGAGTTTTGTGTAGTTATTGAAAACTAAAGAGGGCCATGTAATTAAGGCAAAATACAGGGGAAGTTCGTGTAATATATCCTTAAAAATATGGTCAACCTTTAACTCTCTTTATGGTATTGCAGGATCTCGTTGGTTTGGTGATGTCCATCATAATCCTAGGAGATTTTAGCTTAGTATTGCTTACTCTGCTACAGATGTACTCAATTTCACTGCTGGATTTCTTTCTAGTTTTGTTTATACTTCCTCTAGGACTTTTCCCCCCTTTTCCTGCCGGAATCAATGCTTTATTTAGCCATGGACCCAGAGGCTCAGCCGGTCATGCACGCGTATATGGTCTGTGGAATATCTCATCTTTGGTTAATGTGGTAAGTTATCAATGATCATTTCTATATATTTTATGAAAAAGAATTAAATGGATTATGACTTGGGTATAAGGACTTAGTAATTCAAACCTCCTTCATGATAAGTCATACTTCTTGGACTACTTTTTTGGCTCTAAAGTCTAAACCTGCCTACGAAACTCTCAGAAATTCTAACCATTTGAAGTAGATTCAGGGATCATCTGGTTGGTGGTTTAAAAACAAGGGAAACAATGTTGTTTTCCAAAAACATTTTAATATTCAAAAAATGTGTCGGTAGTAGTAACAAGAAGTGTGTTTATATAAATCTTCTGAAACTTGTTTAGAAACACTTTTCAAATTCAGTCAACATTAGTCTACACGTTTGGTAAACTTGTTTTTGGGTTTTTTGGGTCATTTTTCGTTTTCAAATAGAAAAACTAAATGGAACTCCCTACCGAAATGGCTTGAGATATTTATATTGCATTTGACTATCTTCCACAGCTCTTAAACAGGATCCCAGTTCACTGCAGCATCTCTTTTGTGACTAATGAATCCTAATTTTGTATGTTCACAGTTGGTTGCCTTCACATGTGGGTTAGTTCATTATATGACACATTCAAGCAAAAAGCATCCAAGCATTCAAACATGGAATTTTAGCATGTAAGTATATCCTCTTCGCGACTTCTAAAGTAACCGAACTGAAAAATCCGACTAACATGATTCCGTTTTGGTCATTGGAAATGCAGGGATGAAAGTGAATGGTGGATGCTTCCTTCAGGATTAGCGCTCTGCAAAATTATTCAAGCTCGACTCATCGATTTCCACGTCGCTAATCAGGAAATTCAGGATAATTCTTTGTATAGCAATGACCCAGATGTTTTCTGGCAGTGATGAAAATCGTCCAATTTTCTAGGTACAGTTTGTTATATGCCTTAATACCATTTTTTCTTCCATAGTTACAGAGAAAGGCTGTATTAGTCCCTTGTGAACATTTGCCTATGGGAGTTAGGATGTGTCTATTCTTTACTACGGAATTGAAAGAATGTATATATTATAGTGTGGTCCACTCAATCCCTAGTAAATTTTGTCTGATAATCAAATGTAATAAGACACATTGAAGTGCTTTATTGGATATTCTTTTTTAATTTTGACAAGCATAAACATAGTGTAGGGGATGTGAGATTTACATCTTGAATCACCAAACTAGGACTTGATTACTGGGTCAATTCATCTCGTTAAGAAAAATATATAATATTTGTCTTGTTAAAGGTACATAATTCAATGGAGAGGGAAGACTTTATAATCACTCGAACTCATTTTTTTAAGAAATAAGTAGAAGAATTTAAAACAGTAAGTCAATCTTATTTGTCTTGAAAGATATAGTTAAGTCAGTATTATTTGTCTTGAAAGATATAGTTTAGTCTCTTAGAGTTTATTTTTGTTGTCAGTTTGATCTCTTAACTTTCAATATTGTCAATTAGTAATTGGAGTTTCAAATCAGAAGCAATCGTCATTTTATGCTTGTGGCTGTAATTTGGTTAGTTTTTGGCTTCTTGCTCTTCTCCTTCCATGAACAACGACGTTCCAACTTAGCACGTGAGGTGCACATGACATGACGAAGAAGGCCCAAGGACCTATGTACGCATGGGCAATATTGCTTATTAAAAATACTAGATATACATACCCCTAGAAATTGATACCCTTAGACAAATTGGATGAGCATATAACCCTAATACTCATTATATGATCATATATTTTAGTCATTTAACTCTCAATTTTCAAATTGAGAAGGTAAATAATACACTTCTAAACAATATTTTTTAATAATATTTTAAATAATACATATTTGTATAACCAAATTTCAAAATTCTTGTAAAATTTTTAATTTTGAAACAGAAAAAAAAAACAATAACACTAGAACTCAAGTTAATCAGCCAAGAGAGAGGAAAACATTAAGAATAACTCACTTTTAGGAAAAAAAATAAAAAAATAATTAGAGATAAAACAAAAATAAAAAACCGTCACCACAATTTTCAGGAAAAAAAATTGACGTCAAAATTGTTTCTCATACGCGCAATAAATTTTGAACGTAATCTGCACAAAATTTATAAAATATTTTTTTTTACTTTTTATTTAATGAAATGAAGGGTAACAAAATAAAGACAGGGTCTTATTATTTCTATATGTTAGTAAGACTCCCTTAATACTTCTAATAATATATCCGCGTATTTTATTTACTTGTGCTTAATGTTTTTTTATTATACTCGAAATCATATACGAATTTATTTGTTATAATTTGATTTATTGAATTATTTTATCATTGAGTGCATACGATGTACATAAAATATATTACATTTAACATATATATATAATATCTACTATATATATTTTATAAGCAAGTTGAACACTGAGGCTCAAAAGTTTTGGGCTTGTAACAATTTTTTATGATTTTTTTAAATATAACCTATTTACGAACTTAATGGTACGAATTTAATGGGTAATCAAATCACGACGATGTCTGATTTAGACGGTCGAGATGACTCCTTTTTTGAGCACTACATCATAAAACCAACGTGTCCATTTCGGGTTTGTCGGTCAAGTAAACTGCTGGCCACACCCAAAACACTTCTGTTCAGAGAAAATCCGAGCATTGGCAGTTGGCACCGAGACCAACACCAGCTTGATTCCCGTACGAACTAGGGCTTCTACAGTGATTATCGTCGATCATCATGTATAGAACAGCTGCTTCGCGTCTCAGGCACCTTAAGGTCAGAATCACATATAACCCCTCCGAATTCTCTAATAATTCCTTTTGATTTTTTATATTATTTTCACATTTAGCTTAATATCGTTCAGGTACATAAATCGACCTGAAAAATTGCGTAGATTTGAGTATCCGGTCTACTTGTTATGCATATTTTAGTTACAGATCATAGTTGTCTGGCGTTCGTATGCTGGTTAAATGATATGTAAAGTACAAGTTCGTTTATTTCCCGACAGCATGTGGAATATAGTTTACCAATCCATAGCTTCCATGAAGCTAAACGAGTCTGGTACTGATTCAGTTGAACTCAACCCTTGAAAACTGGCTCGTTAGGCTAGGGTGCGGGGTGCCCCACTGCCTATGAGCCAGGATGTCAAGCCTTAACATACAATCTGAGACTCATTAAGGAGCGCTTCACTTTTCAAGTTCAGATAGTTATTCGTTTATTTAGGTTAACAGTGGATGTTATAGCGGCATGAGGCTCCATTTTTGTTGTAATTTACCTGGGAGCTGGGACGGTTCTCTTTCCTGGTTGTGTAGCATTCTTGAAGTTTTGACCACTTCTGTAGTAATAGAGAAGTCGAGCCTTGTTTTTTTAATAATTCAAATAGGGAGAACCTTATAGCAGATGCTGCTTAATGTCGATGAGCTCAATTGGAGAATAAGGTCACTTGTGGTAAATGGTAATTGGTCCTTACTAGTGTTTTTTAATTACATATGCATGCATAATATTTCTTCATTACTTTGAACCCTTTTTTTTGCATTTTTATATGCTAATTTGTAGGAGTATTGGTAATGTTTGTAGTTTGTACTTAATCTATTAAACGATGACAGCAGGGACATACATTCAATAAAGGACTGACCAGATTCGCAAGTTCAAGTGCTGTTCCTACAAAGCCAACTTCATCCCCTTTGGGGGGTCTATTTGGATGGTTGACTGGTGACAAGTCTAGAACATTACCTCCACTAGACTTCCCACTTGCAGGCGTTAGCCTTCCACCTCCCTTGCCCGATCGTGTTGAACCTGGTAAAACCAAGATTACAACTCTCCCCAATGGTGTGAAGATAGCCTCTGAAACATCAGTGGTATGTATTGAGTGTGCACAGATTTGTTTATGTGTTGGTAACCTTAATAATTTCTATTCGCTCCCGGAATCAGAATCCTGCAGTCTCAATAGGGCTATATGTTGATTGTGGTTCAATCTATGAGACACCAGTATCTTTTGGCGCCACACATCTTCTGGAGCGTATGGCCTTTAAGAGCACGCGAAACCGAAGCCACCTGCGTGTCGTGAGAGAGGTGGAGGCAATTGGTGGCAATTTGCAAGCATCAGCTTCACGGGAACAGATAGGCTACACATATGATGCTCTAAAGAGTTATGTTCCTGAGATGGTAGAGCTGCTTATAGACTGTGTAAGAAATCCCGTTTTCCTGGACTGGGAGGTCCATGAACAGGTAATTCCATTTCTATTGGTTATCAAATGTCATCTATTCCATGCTAACCAAATATGTCTCAAATATTAAGTTTGCTTTCTTCTTGTACAGCTTCAAAAGGTGAAAGCTGAGATTAGCGAAGCTTCCAACAACCCCCAAGGGTTGCTTTTGGAGGCTATTCATGCAGCTGGTTATTCTGGTGCTTTGGCAAACCCTCTTTTAGCTCCAGAGGCTGCAGTAAATAGGCTGAATGGGACCATTTTGGAAGAATTTGTTGCTGTAAGTAGAAAGAGAATTAATATCTGAATAATATATCTGCGTTTATGATGTAATAATCTTTGTAAATTAATTTTTCTTAATTTACTCCATTTAATGGTTTACCCTTTCAACTGTTTTGAGAATTTCAGGAAAATTACACTGCCCCTCGGATAGTACTTGCGGCATCTGGTGTTGAACATGAGGAGCTTTTATCCATTGCTGAACCACTTTTGTCTGACCTACCCAATATTAGTCGCCATGAGGAGCCTAAATCAGTGTACACTGGAGGTGATTATCGTCATCAAGGTGATTCAGGGGTGTGTATCATCACATTCATATTAACTTTTTGTCCAGTCTTCATATTTTTAAAAGATTCTTTATTAAATTTTTCTTATCTTTCCGTGCAGGATGGGACGACCCATTTTGCTCTTGCATTTGAACTCCCTGGTGGCTGGCTTAAGGAGAAGGAAGCTATGGCTTTAACAGTTCTTCAGGTCTTGAGATTAGCTTTCTTTAGTAAATTGTGTCTGTTATTATGCGAGTCACAAATATTTTTTTTATTGGTAAAGGGTATCTAATTTATTATTCACAAAAAGCCCCAAAGGGGATTTACAGCTCTAAGCTAGAATCTGAAAAGCATCTTACATTTATCATATTGTAATTGTACTTAGTATAGTTGGAGTGTCAAAATGGAAAAGCAATAATAAATCTAATATCTATGTAGATGCTAATGGGAGGCGGTGGATCCTTCTCGGCTGGTGGACCTGGAAAAGGGATGTACTCAAGACTGTGTAAGTTTCTGGATACACGCTTTCCTAAGCTCTAGATTTGTAAAAATAAGTAGTATATTACATTATTTGAAGTATGATTTTAACATTTGTAATAGAAAGATAATAACTTATTATTCCTAGATTATATGGTCCGTTTTTGGTACAACTTTTTTTGCATCCAGATCTTGATTCTTACATCTTATCGATATGCTAGAATGTGGTTTTCTATATTTCTGACTATTCGACGTTCAGATCTTCATGTCTTAAACGAGCATCCCCAAGTCCAGTCAATTTCAGCATTCAACAATATCTACAATAACACTGGGATTTTTGGTATCCAAGGAACTACAGTAAGTAGACCTCGTTGGAGTATGTTTCTATCCAATACTGTTAAGGGAAGCCTGGCTTATTGTTTCATGAAGGTTCTTCTGAATATTCATGATTTTTTGCAATTTCATTGATCTTTGGGTGTCTCTCTGAATAATGTTCTTTATTGAACTAAATATAGCTACTTTTTCTGGCATAACTGAGATTACCTGTTTGTAATGCTTCAATACTCTTATCATGGTTTCTACAATAAGCATTATCGAATGGCCAGATGAGAGGGAATAGCCTATAGAGAGATTTAAAGGTTTCATTTATCAAGCTAGATATGGAAATAGAGAAACTTTATGTGGTATTCCCATATCAAGCTAAACATTGGACAACTCCAACAGTCTGTTTTCGACACGATTAAGGAGATTTGGAGAACTCGATTACTCTTTAGGCTATGGTTGTGGAACTCCCTGCATTATTCAATTATTTTTATTAATAACAGAGGCCAAAAGATCGTAATTAGCCTTGCCCTGGTCTTCCTCTCTCCCTCTCTCTTTTGTGTAAGTATATTTTTGCCTGTACTGATCAAAAAGTATTTTTCAGCTTGTGACCAAGTGAAAAAGCATTTAACTCGATCAGAGAACGATGATGGTTTATGTGAGACATGAATGGCTGTTCTGTAAATCTCTGTTGTCACTTTTGGGTACCTTTGTATCGGATATGTTGTTGAATGTATGAGATGAGCTTTGCCTTAAAATAATCCTTCACTTCCAGTCTAAGAATTGTTTGAAGAATAGAAAACTGATATTGTGTCTGCATGACATTGTGACGTTGCGCAATCTGTCTCTGTCAACTTTTTCTAATCCCTTGACTTGATTGGTGCCATCTCCAGCATATTTAAAATGTTTCATTTTTCTGTATTCAGGGTTCTGACTTTGTGTCAAAAGCCATCGATATAGCAGCTAACGAACTGATTGCTATTGCAACTCTTGGAGAAGGTCCACCAAGCTTGCCATGCCTAGAAATAGTTTTTAATTACTTTGTATAGCTTGGTGACCCGTTACTGATATGTCTCATCTCATCTGCTGCAGTTGAACAGGTACAGCTAGATCGTGCCAAAAAATCAACGAAGTCTGCCATTCTGATGAATTTGGAATCCAGAGTACGTAAATTGTTTTGCTATTTCATACCTGAATCTCAAGTTTGATCATATTGGGAGCTGCCGTCTTTTATCACAGATATTTATTTCATTTCGAAATTGTATTACTGATTTCTATCTGCTTCGTAGGTGGTTGCTTCTGAGGATATAGGTAGACAGGTTTTAACTTATGGCGAGAGGTACTTCCTGGATCATTATAAGTTGTAATTTCTGTGATAACTTGTGGAGCTACTAATTTATGGATTGATACTTTTTTTTTCTTCTTTTTCCTTTTTTTTTCTGTCTACTGCACATACTTCTATGATTATGTGAGAAGAAGCTGCAATTTCGTAGGGAATGTGAACATGATAAGGTGATTTTAGGGTGCATTCTTAAGGGATAGTATTTGTTCTTGACAATTCCAGTAGTAAATAATTCACAATTTTAGATCTAGCTCTCAGCAGCATTAATGAAAATAAGACATGCGTCTGCATTCTAGCCGTCAGTGTTCCTGGAGGGTCTAGAGATGATAAGATTGCCTCTATTTCTTTCTTATAGTAAAGTGCACTCTTTTCTACTTCTTTCGGTGATATAGGATGAGTCTTAGGCATCTTACCTGACTACCTTTTAACAGTGATTCACAATTCCACTAGTTATACTACGGAATCTGGTGAGACAACTGCAATTGTCTGTTCTTGATTCTCTCCGAATGAAATGCAACAGTATATACTTGGGAGTAGTCTTTGGCTAGACGTACAGAGAATGCTAACTTGCTCTGGATTTTGCATCAATGTGGTTGCTGAATGGGCTTTCCGTATTCCCTGAGCTTGCTTTTTTGAAGTTGTTTGAGTCCACATCCACACGTCTGATCTCAAATAAAATCCTCTCTGTGAAATAATCGTCTGTCATTACCCAGGAAACCTGTGGACCATTTCTTGAAGGCTGTGGACGATGTTACTCCAAAGGACATTGCATCAATTGCTCAGAAGCTTATTTCTTCACCACTCACAATGGCATCATATGGGGAGGGTACTTATCGGTTCACAGATAATCCTTTGATGTTCATTTTATTCACTTTATTAATTGTTTCCCATCTTTTATACGGTGTTGCAGTTATCAACGTCCCGAGTTATGATTCAGTCAGCAGCAAGTTCCTTTCAAAATGAAAGGCTGTTGCTGCGTCAAGGTAGGCAGGCATGACCTGATCTCACATTATTTTTTTGGATGTGAATCTTTCACAAACTCCTTTACGGCCGATTATTTTTCTATAAAAAGGAGGAATGTTAGAGATTCTAATTTAAGTTAATAAATTGCTGGTTTTCAGCAAGCCGCATTTTGTCGGTCCTGGTAAGTGTCGGAGTTGTACTTGGCGGATTTAATTTGTATATTTTATGGTGTATCTGTTTGGTATATGTTAATGACAGTCCTATCAAATTTCACCTATTCTTTCTGGAAGCCAAACTGTTAGCATGAAAGAAGTCATTGAAGTATGATAATCTTTGAGCTAAAAAAAGTTTGATAGTTCTTTCTTCCAGATTTTCCTTCTCGTAAAGTCTTCATACTGATAAAAGTGGGAAAAAATGTGTTCTTGAGTAGAGAAATGCTCACATATCTTTCAAAACTCAATGTCATATCTTTTCTTTGTTTTGGTCAAAATTCACTCATATTAGTCTATACTATTGGTACACAATGTGTGTTTTCTTTCTTGGGTTTTACCACGCAAAATTCTAGGATTGTGTTCACCAAAAATCTTGTGCAAATTTATTATACTTTGATATTTCCATCAATACCAATATTCATTCATGCCTTTTCTTTGTTTTTGTGTGATCTCTAGTATGTTAATTTTCTCAAGTCAATGGGGTGGTAAGAAAAATGCTACATCACTACCATGAGTTAGTAGTCGATGGTCACACACCAAACAAAATGGATTTTTCAATAGTGATGTGGATGTGACGTGAAATCCATCCTATATGCATTGTTAAGTCATATTAGTCTTGAATATCATGGTGCTAATAACATTGTTAGGGTTGATAACATTTGGAATTTATCACCTCATGTTAACAATAAGTAATTGTCTGGTTTAAGACCGCTGATATGTGAACAAACAATCTAAATTCGATAGCAAAATTTCCAATTTATTAGAACAGGAAGCGATCTGCTGCACCTACAACACGAAGAAATAGTGAAGATAGGGGATCAGAAGTTATGTCGAATCTGAAACCAATTATCCTTCAAAAACAAATAGTTTGTAAACTACCTTCACTTGCTTTGACACTTTGCAACAAAACAAGTACTTGTTGAAGTACACAACTAAATCGATGGTACTTTCGTGTATGAGTATTGCTTACACATTTTTTTTAATTAATGAAGAATTATATACAAATAAAAATGCCAAAACACAAAACCGGTAGTAAAATAAAAGCAAAAGCCAATATTAGATAAACCTAACTACTTACTATTTTCCCTTGGCTATTGAAGTCATACCCAACTTACTATTTCCCCTTTTCAATATTTACTAAATATTCATTGCTCTCTTTCTGTCTGGATGTTGGGAATTTTTATGAACAATTCAGTGCTTAATTAAACCTTCTCATTGTAATTAACTTTGCATGCAAAGATAAAATATAACAATGCTAAAGCCTAAAAAACAAAATATAGGAGAGATAAGATGATGGAACCAACAAAGAGTACTGATGGATAAGTGGATCCACGTGTTGATCAGTCAAATGTTAATTTCATGAATAAAATCTGATGATCACGAGAAATCTATGAGACGAAATTTAATCTATCATTAGATCACTTCACGTGAGATTCATATAATGATGTAAATGTAGATTAAGCGTCAATACCAATACTGATTTTGATCCAGTACCCAAGCATACTCATCTTATCAATCTTCTGATTCTTTCATTCGTTGGTGACAAAAAGAGGAAAACCAAATCAAAGGTTGCTGTCTACAAGTTGAATAAGTTATGTTATGCCCTTAACAATAATTCATTGATGCCCCATAAAGGATATATTCCTCTTAGTCAATGATATATTTATTAAAAAATAATTTATTAATTTTAAAAAATAAAAAAGCCAAAAAAACGAAAAGCAAATCAGACAAAGGACCAAGCATGGGCTACAAATCTGTTGAGAAAACATGATTTTGGTCCTTCATCATAATATTATTCTTGACTGCTCAAAAGAATGTTATAAACGTGAAACCTAACCATCATCTGATCAAATCATATATATATAGGCACAGAGAGATTTTCAAAGGATGGGACCGACTATGATGGCGGGGTCTACTCTTTTTTTGTCCCTGCATGAGTTGTGCAACTGTATGGTACTAATCGGCTCAAATCAGTATACAGAGTAAATCAAAGGCTAATAGAAGGGAAAGAAATAGTATATATAAAAAATGTTTGCTGTTAATATAAAAAAGAGAAGAAATACTGTTATTTACAGATTATAATACAAATATATATATATATATATATATATATATATATTATTTGTGGTACGTAAATATCGTGCTTCTGCCTGAAGCTTTGTAGATTATTTATTTGTATTTTATATGTTATTAATTACATGGGGTGGTGGTGGTCCATCAAGTATACTGCTCATTTGCCTTGTATATCAAGCAACCTTCTCATACCTCTCTCTCTCTCTGTCTCTCTCTCTCTCTCTCTCTCT
>QANY01009435.1:2760253-2884287 GCA_003255025.1 Datisca glomerata
TCTCTCTCTCTCTCTCTCTCTCTCTCTCTCTCTCTCTCTCTGGGCTGTGTTTGTGTGTGTGAGTGCACCATTCATGGCAAAAGCATCATGATCAGCACTCCAACTCAAAACCCATGTGAGTTTCTATCATCCTCTCTCTCTCTGAGGGTGTGAAGAACATTTTTCATTTTTTATATGTGGTTTTGAGATATATTTTTATCATGCAGGGTCTCATATTATTATTCAAAAGATAGCAAGGGCATCTTTTATATCCCACATAACAAGACGTTACTATGTTTTTCCTTTAGTAGTGGATATATATTTTTCACCGATAAATCTATAGTACTAGCAACAGTATCAGGTGAATTATCAGTTTTAGATCGCGTCATGTGAGATCCATATAATGATCCAAATGTGATACCGCATTTTATTGGAATATAAAATATTATAAATTTCGTGTAAATTGAAATGGTAAAAATGTAGGGTTATTTGCTGTGATTATAAACACGTACTGTGGATATTATTAATTGAAGTGCATAGCTTTCTATATATAAATACGTATAGAATACAGAAAGGAGTAGTAGTCTGCTTTAGTAACAGCTGTGAAGGTCGTTTCTTGCCTTTTGCTTTTGTAGTCAAGCTTCTAACAAAAGAGTGTGTGTATGAGAGAGAGAAGAGAGAGGAAAAAACCACCAAGTTGATTTTTTAAAGATCGTCTCTCTCTCTCTCTCCCTCTCTCTGAGACTCTCTCTCTCTCTGAGACTCTCTCTCTCTCTCTCTCTCTCTCTCTCTCTCTCTCTCTCTCTCTCTCTCTCTCATGCAGAAACCGCCTCATATGAGGGGATGGGCTAAGTTAAAATAGCAAAGACTAAAGGTGGGTATGTATGGTGTTTTTTAAGGTATCTTTCCTTTTTTTTTTGCTTCCCGCTGGCCTCTCTCTTCAGTTAAAGTTTACAGAGCAAATTCTGGTTTTCTTTTTCTTTCTTCTCTAATTGTTAAAAAGCAAAGTTTATTACTTCATTTATTCTCACCCTTCACAGTTTCTTTCTCCTTTCTTCTCCCTCTTCTTCTCCTCATAACTTCTTCAAAGATCTTAACTCATATTTTCTCATCTGGGTTTGGCAAAATTCCTTTTCTTTTGATTGAATTTTGTCATGAAATCTTCATCATCTTTGGAACTATCAACTTTATTTGATTTTTTCCATTTAAATTTCAAAGCTTTTGTCTTTTTTCAATCAAACCCCATCAATTTATTTCCTTTTATCCTTGGGCATTACACTTCGTAATTAATTCACAGCCAATTAAGTAGATCTTTCAATCAACTTTGCATGATTCTTTGATATAGAGAGCGAGTTGGGATATGAGCAACAAGCTGCTTTCTAGATACCAAACTCTCAAAACAAATTATTTACTATTTAGTTTGAAAGAAAGAAGAAGAAGAATAAGATAGCATCTGATCCAAATTAAACAGATAGGAAAGCAAGCAATGAGTAAGAGCAATTTGGCCTCAATCACAAGCTCCAGTCTCATCGATGCGAAGCTCGAAGAACATCAAATTTGTGGATCAAAACACTGCCCTGGTTGCGGACACAAGCTCGATGGAAAGCCGGTATTGATAGTATATAGTTGATATGGTTATGTGTTTGTTATTTTTGGTTTTGAGGAAAAGACATATTTTTGGTTTTGATACTTAATCAACTGGATAGTAATTCTTCTGTACATGAATAGAGTTCTCTTTTTATTTACTTTTCTATGGTTTTCTTTTAATCAATGGAATTTTAATTTTTAATTAAAGATGATTTGAATGGAGCTTCTAGGATTGGTTAGGTCTACCAGCAGGAGTGAAATTTGATCCAACTGACCAAGAATTGATAGAACATCTTGAAGCAAAAGTAGAAGCTAAACACATGAAATCTCACCCTTTGATTGATGAATTCATTCCTACTATTGAAGGAGAAGATGGTATTTGTTATACCCATCCTGAAAAACTTCCAGGTAACTCTCTCTCTCTCTCTCTCTCTCTCTCTCTCTCTCTCTCTCTCTCTCTCTCTCTCTACAAACCTTTTAGAATTTGAAAAAAATAACTCATTAAATTATGTGAGGGAGAACTGAGTTTTCAATAGTCCCACGGTTTCAATAGTCCCACGGTACCTTAATATATCTCTAGAATGAGACAGTTGCTTGTAAATGTTTCATTCATATGTAGTTAGGTTTTGCCCTATATCCTGTATAAGATCAAGTTGGTTATGACTTCAAAGAAAAAACTGCATAAATTCTCAAGAGTTTGTTGAACGCTAGTCAAACCAACTCGATCCATAATTGATTGTGTTACTTCCAATCTCTTAATCATCCCATTGATCAGGAGTTACAAGAGACGGATTAAGCAGGCATTTCTTCCACCGGCCGTCGAAAGCGTACACAACCGGGACGAGAAAGCGAAGAAAAATCCAAACTGAATGTGACCTACAAGGTGGAGAAACAAGATGGCACAAGACAGGAAAAACAAGGCCAGTTATGGTGAATGGGAAGCAAAAGGGATGCAAGAAGATCCTAGTTCTCTACACAAATTTCGGAAAGAATCGAAAACCCGAAAAGACGAATTGGGTGATGCATCAATACCATCTGGGTACGAATGAAGAGGAGAAAGAAGGAGAGCTTGTGGTGTCAAAGATATTTTATCAAACACAACCAAGGCAGTGTAATTGGTCAGACCATAAGAGTAATGTAAGTGGGGAAGCTGCAAGTAGTGAACAATTACCAAATAGTAGAAGAGACAGTGGAAGTGGGAGTTGTTCTTCTAAGGAAGTGAATAATGAGATTTCAGTTGTTGCTCATGTTGTTGATCCTCCAATTTCTGCTTATTCTTCATGTCTTGACATTCATCAATTGAAATCTGATCATTTCAGCTTTTCCCGGTTCAGTAGAAGTTTTGATGAGGTATTTAATTCTACATTAATTTATTCTCTATTTTAGACATATTAAACTTCCATTTATTTTATATAAACTTTATGCATTTCTCATATGGTTTATTAATTGTTGCCAATTATCAATTTGAAACTTTATAAGAAGACAATTTTAATTGGTTTTGAGAACTGTTTGTCATGTTTTTTTTTTGTTAATGCTCGTCATGTTTCATTTTATTGATATCCGGAAAATCAACTTTTACATATTCTTACTAAAGATGTTCTAAAACTCGTTTTTGTTTTTGAAATCAAGATTCAGATTGGGCGCACACATTAAAATTTTACTACTTAAATCTACCATATAGATTGTAAATTAAAATTTGAAAATACCACTAGTTTGGCTTCTTCTTCTTTTTCAAAATTAGTTATCTGAAAACATTATTACATGTTTTA
The DNA here is from genome assembly GCA_003255025.1 of Datisca glomerata. Taxonomy (NCBI): domain Eukaryota; kingdom Viridiplantae; phylum Streptophyta; class Magnoliopsida; order Cucurbitales; family Datiscaceae; genus Datisca; species Datisca glomerata. Next base: position 2,763,589 of record QANY01009435.1, read on the forward strand.
CTCCTTTTTTCTTATTTAAAAATACTTGATTAGCAAATATGCAGGGTTAGCCCCAATTTCAGCACCTAGTTGTCCATGTTAATATATATATATATATATATTTTATATAGTTATATGCACTTACATAGAGTCACATGTTGAGCATAAAATAAAGGTAAAAGGAAAGAAAAGAAAGGCTTTAATTTTATTATTTCATTGCTTTCTCATGCAGCATAACTCCTATAGAGATCAGCTTAATTTCTTGATTTATCATCATCAACTAATATAGAATTATTTGATTAGGACTATTAGTCCAATTAGACATAATAAGATTTTATCTAAATTCTATTTTTTCATTGACAACAAAATAATGAGGTAAAAAATAGTTTACATATATAAAATAAATTGAAATATTGTTGAAAATGGACTAATGAACAGGTGAACTGCTTGAAACACAGGTGGGGATGGCAAGAGAAGTTCCAACGACAGGCACAAGCGAAGAGATGCGAGACCACCATAGACCACATCATGTACTGGCAATACACGATCATCATCTTCACCACCATCATCAACAACAACATCACCATGATCAAATGGCTACCACTGCGTTCCACATCAGTCATCCATCTCATCCAATCTCAACCATCATATCTCCACCGTCCCTTCATCATGCCTCCATCATGCTTGACCAGGACTCCTTTCATGTTTCCCAATTAATGCTACAAAATCAAACTAATTTCCAGGTAATTATCATAATTACCTGCCTACTAAAATCCTCCTATTATTCCCATTAACATTGATTTGGTGTGAAGGTACTTTTGAAGAAATGTTTTTTTTTTAAATTACTCACAAAAATATTTTGCTTATTTATTCAAAAGAAGTTGACCAAAGGCAATATTTTCTACGCTCGGAATCATTTATTTTCTCTTAATTAATTATGTCAAAATACTAGGATTATTTATATTATTTTTTAAAGAGAGAGTTCGATTCTAGGAACAAATTAGACAATTAGATCACGACTTGTGTGGATAATCTAATGTTACATATATTAAGATAACTATATTTCTAAATACCAATGTGTGGCCCACATAAAGGATGTCCTATTAATTAGCTACTTAGGTAAACCTTATGCTATACATGGCATAGAACAGTCTCATAGCTAGCAACTCATGTTGCTTTTTTGGTGTTTGCTAAATTAGAAACATGATTTCTCTTTTCACACTCAAGATCTTTGTTTCTTTCTTTTTATAATAATCTCAAGACACGATGATTAATTAAGATGTTGGTTTGTTTGCATGCATGAATTACGTCATCAAAATAACAACAACAACAGCAACAACACGAGCAACAAAAACATCACAAGGTAGGAGGGAGGTCTGCGTCTGGTTTAGAGGAACTCATAATGGGATGCACTTCTTCATCAAATGTCAAAGAAGTGAGTATCTAACTTTTTCTTACTCTGAAATCCATGCATGATCCTTATTTCTAATTTTATCCATAAAGAAATAAAAGCAAGAACTAAAAAGAGCCAAAAGAATAATATTCCATTTCTTTTGTCTTTAATTAGTTCCAGTTTTTGAATTAAAGAGCTCATTTACTAACCTTTCTTTTTTTTCTCTTTATTATTATTCTTTTATTCTATTTTTCAAAACAAAATTCTTATCATAATTTTTTTTTGCTTTTTTATAAAAATAAAAAATTTCGTCACCCCTTTACTCTCTCTCTCTACACTATATGCTCTAGAAAAGAATATATTTTAATTATATCCTTGCTGGAAACCTAAAAGTGCATCGAAGAAACATTTAATTGTGCCCTGAGTTTTGATTTGTTTCCAAGTTATTCAGTAGAGATAATGCGGCATATCTTTGCTATTTTACTTAATTTTCAAAATATTCTTATTTATTAAAGCTCCAAGATTGTGGGTTATACGGCAATGAATGAACCCATGAAGATAAACAGTTAACAATTATGAGAAATTGTAAAAAGAAATGATTTAAAATTATAAGGAAAATTTGTAGTCGTCGTTTCATTTTTCAGTATTTTTGTTTCAAGTGTAAAAATCTTAGAGTCTGACTCAACTCAAAAACTAACTTGAGAGTTAAGAGTTATTCTAAACTTATATTCTTAGCCCAATACTTCTACTTAGCCGATGTGAGATTATTTTCTCAATATCCCCCGTCACATACATGCCGGTCTTTTTACCTGATCCTTATCACATGGAAATGTAATATGAGCCTAGTTGTGTGCTTGGCTCTCGTCTAAAAAGATTCTGATATCATGTTAAAGTTTTATAGTTTAATTCAACTCAAAAACTAACTTGAGAGTCGAATGTTGTTCTAAGTTTATAGTCTTAACCCAATACTTCTACTTAACCGATGTGAGATTATATCCTTAATATCAGGAAAAGAAGGAGAATAAAAGGAAGTTCATTTTTTTTTGGTTTTTTTGGATCTTTCCTGACTACAACACACATCACGAATATATTCTTCTGATGAGAAAGAAAAACGAAACATAATAGAGACAGCTTCTTTTCAGCTTTTTCGACAAAAGTTTTAAACAAAAATACCCTAAACCCTAATGTATTGGCATAGTTATTGGTCTGTTCATTTTTTTTTTTCAGGAGTCATCCATGACAAACCCTCAAGAGACAGAATGGATGAAGTACTCTACCTTCTGGCCAGACCCTGACAACCCGGATCATCATGGATAGCAACAAAACATTTTAAAATAAAAATATGAATTGGCAAACCCTTTTTTTAGAGATACATATCAGTGTTGAAGCCTCATTCAATCTCTTCTAAACCGGAGATGGAGTTGACGCAAGACTCCTCACATATTTGTTCGTTACATTTGATTATATAAAAAAATAAGTTTTATGAACGCATATACCGAGAGAAGTACGTATTCCAGGAATACCAGAATATATATTCAAATCTCTGGAGTTGTCAACCGAACTAACTGTTAAAACGATCAGTTAATGTTGAGAAAAGAACAAAGGCAAAAGGAAGAAAAGGGCAAGAGTAGAAAGGCTGCTCTCACTTCAGACAAGCACAAGAAGAACCAAAGGACAGTCTACATGAAAATCACCACCGTTATGATTACAGTATCATCTTTTATTTCAATTCTTATTATTTTGTTATTTAAGTTGTTTGTATAATTTCTTTTTTCTTGTTCTTTACACGAAAAACATACCAGAGAATTTGTTCAAAATTGCATCACAGTTCTTTGTTTTTGAGCTGTGTGATTCAAGTATTTTTACAGAACTGAAAAGCTCTTCACTTTTCTTGTATTATTCATCGAAAATAAGAAAAGATGCTTTAGTATTAAGATAGATTTATGCAAAACCTCAAGAGGTTTTCTAGCCAGTTTATTAATGCATGCTTCTATAATTTGACTCTATATTTTTCGTCTCAGATGGAGTTACAGTAAATTGAACTCATGTTCCGAATGAATAGGTGAGAGATTAATTACTAGGTCAACCTCACTTATCCTTTACAAGTAAATTTATCATCCAACGCCCTAAAATGCGTGTATACAGAACTAAATTAGCGTATATTGTAACTAAATAAATTAATGTACTTAATATATCTTAGATTCTTATTGCAATCTCGTGTGATTTTTGTCAAATTTTTTAATTTTCTGTTCATATGCTAATTAAAGGCTGTTTGATGGGGTCAATATTTCACCTTGATATTAGCCGTTGGAGAATGGAGGAAGCAAAAGTAGGGAATATTAGGTCAAATTTCTTAGTTAAATTTTGAAATCTGTGTAGTAGGATATATGTCTATATGTTTTCTTTCATATGTCAGTCTTCTTTATTTTCCTTAAGCCAGGGGTAGTTCTTTACTGCTTTATTCTATTCTAGATTCGGTCTTTTTTTGCAACACATTACATGAAGGATGTGCAGGGAGAGAGAGAGAGAGTAACATGCATGTAGTCTTTTCAAAGGGACGTGCATGAAATAAAGCTAAAAAGAATCAACATGGATATGAGAGACAGCTTCATCGTAGTTTCTAAAGTTTATAAAGAAGGGAACAAGGAACCAGAGAGGACGAGAATCAACTTTCAGCTCCTCAAATTTTTAACCACTACGTATCTTCTGCGCACTTCTGTTCACTCTACTAAAAATTAGTCTATCCAGTGGATGTCCAATCTCACGTCGTATCTAGGGTAAATCACAACAATGGTATTGCATAGTGTTAGAGTGTCTCCTTCATCTCTGTCTAGTCACACTGCCACCTCATGTCCAAGCATGCAGCTCATCAGTGGCTAATCAATCTCTCTCTCTCTTACAACACTCACACTACAAGATTCGTTAATCAGCAACGAACATTTTTGTCGCTGAAAGGTATAATTTCGTTGGTAAAGGCGTTTAGCAACGAAAATTTTGTCGATAAAAGTTCGTCGGTAAAGGTGCCTCGGCAATACCTTTTATCGATGAAACTTCTCTTTTGTCGTTAAAATTTTTTGGCGACGAAACCATAGTCGTCGCTGAAGTGATCAGTTATGCAATGTCAGTAAGGAATATTGTTGAGACGAGCTTAACTTCGCTACTCAAGCCTCTATGCCAAAATGGTAGAGCTGAGAGGAAACACATGCATATTATTGAGATATACTTAACTTTGCTATCTCAAGCATATATACATTTATCTTATTGGCGGTGTGCCTTTGCTACTGCTACATATCTCATTAATAACCTTCCCAACACAGTCATTAATGACATTTCACACTTTGTAGTTAAGGTTTTAGTAAAAGAACAGCCTAGTTACACTCTTCTCAAGTCATTTTATTGTGGGAGTTTTCCTTATCTGTGGCCCTATAATGCACATAAACTCACCCTAATGTTATCTCTTTGTATATTTCTAGAGTATTCTTTTACTCATAAGAGCTATCCATATTTGCATTCCATAGGCAAAATTTATACTGCTGCATATGTTGTGTTTGATGAATCCATCCATCCATTTCACCTTATTTTTTTGCATTCTAATTCGGTTGCTTCTTCTCTTAATTAATTCCATTGTTTTTTTCCTTCTTGGTCAATTCCTACACTAACTCTTTCAATATTACTGAAGTTGTCACGATCTCCCATACATGCATACTTCTTAACTAGTAATATACTTATTGGCTCACCTTCTCCTTCTCCTAACTTAACACTCAATGGTTCCACTTTTGCACCCCTATTTAGTGAATCACCACCTTCACCCATACTTAACCTGTGGCTACTGTTGATACAAAAAATATTGCAGTATCGACTGTCGAGAGGACCACCACGCGGCTCAGTCATACGCCATGGGGTTTGCAAAAAACAAGAACGGTCGTAAAAGCAGTAGGCAGGGCACCGGGGGTGTCTCGCCTAATGCACTACGACAATCAAGTAAGTATAGTATTTAAAGAATATTAGCAATATGGAGAATTACTTACCATTTAATGGAGATCATCATATATTTATAATGATTTTCTGTATCAATCAAACGTCCAGGTTCAATGTATCTTCTTCCTTATTCTAATAAGGAACGAAGATATTCATGGAGAATATTCTCTGATCATAATATTTTGGTTATCATCTTATCCTATTTAACAACCATTGAGATTGCCTAATGGATTTGATGTGTTCCTATCATTTTCTTGTATGACTGATTATTATATCTTATCATGTCAGGAAAATGATATCGGCTATCTCAAGTAGCCATGATCCTAGGTATGAGATTATCTTGTCATCCAGGTGACCTCGGTAGTGTAGTATAGGTGGGGTCATGTCCACTGATCTGGTCATGGAGGGTGCCTCAGTCATCGTGGTGACTTCGATCACGGATGAGTTCTTGGTTTGGACTTAATGTGGGCCATACCCGAGAAATGGAAGTATTGGGTTTTGTTCGAAAATATTATTGAGTAGGGTTTAGCCAGGGTGTTTTTTATGCCCTATAGTTTGCCCTCACTTCTTGAGTCTGGAGCATAGTGATAGAGTCGGGAAGTATATTGTGGAGGGAGCTATGAGCTCTTACACAATATTTTGTCTGTTGAGATTACTTTATGATGAGGTTGACTTGACGTTGTGACATTATCGGGTATTCTCAAGGATGGGATTTTGAAAATAATCCTACGTTGCATTCTCATGTTGATCCATGCTTGACCATGTATCCGGTACATTACTTTGACATATTATGTCTCATGGTGGGTGATGGAGTTATTACACTCAATGTGTGCATGCTAAGGGTTTTTCTTGCTCAGAAACTAAGTCGTGGCTGGAACCAAAGGTTTCGATGCTTTGGTTGTTGACTCTTTCTTGTAACTCAATGTCTGAGTTTTCTGGTTTATCCAAATCACATAGTGATTCAGTTGTCCGAGTCGTCCATTGCTTAATATGGAATTTATAGTGATTATGTACCGCAGCTTGGTACAACAGGTGTCTTTGAGCTAACCTTGATGAAGATCGAACATTTCATTTCTTGGAGAATGAAAGACTTCTGAGTATGTATAGGGTGATGCCCTCATCATCATGTCCTGGGTTTGGCAATATTATGAACTTATGGAAGGTCTTTAACTTATATGCCCCCAAAGTATCAAACAACCGTATCCCATTGAGCAATGGGTTTGTATTCGGTCTTGTCATTGACATCCTTGATTTGAAATGTAATGCTCGCTCTGTTGAGCTCGCCGTTGCGTCTTTATGTGTTGACATGTGTGCGAGCTTAACTCGTAAGTCATCAATGCTCATGCTTTCTAGCGGTAGATTTTGAAGCCTTCTTTTCCTTGTTTATTCAAATTGCGTTTGAATAATTCTTGATTGAGAGATCCTTTCGAGTCGTCTTTAGTAGAGTACCAAGATCCTTTGTGATTTGTGAGATTTTGGCTAATCTCGATACCATAGTCATCAGTGTGACTTGGGTGTCATTTTCATAATTGTAATTTTGGATATCATAGTTATCTTGGTAACTTTGGGTACCTTAATCATCTATTTGATGTAGAGTAATATAGTCATCTGGGTGACTTAGGGTACTTAGTCACCTGTGTGACTAGGGGTACTTAGCTAACTATGTGACTTGAGGTACTTAGCCATATGTGTGACTTGGGGGTATCATAGTCATTTGTGTGACTTCGAGTCCTATAGTTATCTGGGTGACGTTGGGTGTTATAATCATCTGCGTGTCTTTGAATCCAATATAGTCATCTAGGTGACTTTGTGTACCTTAGTCATCTATGTGACTTGGAATATCATAGTCATTTGTGTGACCTGGAGTGTATAGTCATCTATGTGATTGTTGTAGTCATTTGGTGACTTCAGGTACCATGAAATATTACAGTGGTCCTTTTACCTTATGTAGGGTCTTTTTCCAATCATCTTATGCAATAAGGATGCCTCGTTAGGCCGTCACCTTGGATAAGGTCTTCTTGCCCTTCATAGGGTCTTTTTCTAGATCATCTAATGTGATAAGGATGCCTCGTTAGGCCGTTGCCTGGATGAGGTCTTTTTGCGCTTCATAGAGTCTTTTTCCATATCATCTTATGTGATAACAACGCCTCCTTAGGCCGTCGCCCTAGGTGAGGTCTTTCGTCCTAGGATTCTTTGACCTCGAATGCCACGAGATACTTCCGTGATCCTTTTCCCCTAGTAGGGTATTTCTCCGAATCATCCTTAGTAATCAGGAGGCCTTGTTAGGCCATCACCTTTATCGAGGTCTTTCATCCAAGCATGTTGTGTGCTTGGGATAGCTGCTCTACGGAGCACTATGTGAATCCTTCCTTCAGTTTTAGAACTTTTCTATGATATGTCCCCATCCTTGTGTCTAGCTTGAGAACTCCGTTGACATGCGAGCAAAACTTCATATTCGGCTTCATTGTTTGATGCTGTGAATGCAAAGCGCATCGTCCTTTCAGTTATGGTCTTCTCTGATTTTTTGAGTATCAGTCTGGCTTTGCTTCCGCATGTGTTTACAGAGCCATCCACGTTGAGCGTTGTTCTTTCCCCGTGCCTCTATCCATCGTATCATCTTTCGTGACATATTCTGTATGGACTGAGTCCTCTTTCACTTGGGGTGGCGTCATCTCTACCACAAGGCAGTGAGTGCTTGAGCCTTGATTGCAGTCTGAGATTCGTATCTTATGTCAAACTCTCTGAGCGCTTCCATCGTCTTTCGCACGTACTCTTGAAACATTTTGTAGACTAAGCAGTGATAGGTGGTTCATGTGTTTTTCAGTCTAAACGACGTGACTTTGTAGTAGTAGGTCTTCCTCTCAGTCACAAAGGTCGTCTTCTTTGGGTCTGATGGATGCATGCGTATCTGATTGTACCTGGAGAAAGCATCCATGAGACTAAACATCTCGTGCCTCGTTGTAGCGTCCATCAATTGATTAATTTTTGGAATAGGAAAGTTATATTTTGGACATGCTTTATTCAGGTCATTAAACCCAGGCCAGGAGCGGGTCAAGCCCAGGCCAGGAACGGGTCGCACATGGAGGAGATTTTATGGGTGGCAGCGTGGATCTTGGGTCGCGCTCGCGAGCCATTCGCTGGACTTGAATGGAACACCTCAAACGGGCCGCGAAGGTTAACCCGACTACCTGAAGCGGTAAGGATGAAGACAGCGCCGTCAGAGACTCGTGGTGGCACGTGAGGCTGCTGTCGGAGTACTTTTTGACAGGGATGGCTTGAATTCGACAGAAATCTTCATCTGAATGTTTCCATGAGTGCCTTGGAGTCTAAAAGTGTGCCAATTGTAATAGATCTGAGAAACCATTTTCGGACAAAAATAGACGGTTGTTCGCGGCTTCTCCGTCGAACCTGGCAACTGAGGTTGCTCTTTGCGGCTACGAAGCTTCCCGTCGACGATTGATTCGACGAAGGCAGCAACCGAAACATGAAGCTTGACATCAGACCTCATTCTTTGTTGGAAATGGCAACGATCGCGATGGGTGTTCGTGAAAGCCTCATTGCTCAATGGCAACGAAGCTCGACGGTGGGTCAGGCGGCTAATTTTCACGATCGATGATGATTGATTGACGGTGGTCCGCGGTGGCTTGGAGCTTTTGGTGAATCGATGATAACGTTGCTGCTCAATGGTAGCGATAATGCTAGACGATTGACTGCCATATCAACAACGTTCATGACGTCAACCATTGTGGCTCTCAGCAACGACAAAAAATTTGTTGCGGCGGTGCTCACAACAATTCTTCCACTTCATCGTCCATCCATAATCCATGTACTAATATTTTTAATGATTCTTCAACCTGTTTTCGATCGTTTCACCGGTTCAACGACAATCACGATCGTGATTAGGAGTGAGCAACTATCTCGAAAAATCATTCCCGTCCCGAATCGAGTGAGACGGTATGGGACGGGATGGGACACGGGACGAAAAATTTTGTCCCTACTTACCCGTCCCGTCTCGATTTTTTATAAATAGATTAATATTTTTATTTTTTTAAAAAATTTGACCCCTATTTTTTTAAAATTTTAACTCTTAATTTTTTACTTTTAACCCTTAAATTTTAATTTTTAACCTTTTAATCTTTTGAACTTTAAACCAATTTTAATTTTTAACTTTTAAATTTTTTACCCAAGATACCTGCTCGGGATTTCCCCTCGACACGGGACGGGACGGGACTTAAAAAAATTGTCCCGTCCCGATTGGGATGGGACAAAAGGCTAAAAAATTGTCTCGTCCTGTCCCGTGCACACCCCTAATCGTGGTAAATTTTTTTTAATCAATTTTGAAAAAAGAAAAGATCTACGTCACCACAGACGATGCCAAACTATTGATGCGAAAAATATATCAGCATCGACTATCGAGGACCGCCATGCATCACTCGGTGATTCGTCCTGAGGCCTGTGAAAATCAAGAACGATCATGAAAACAGTAGGCAGAGCACCAGGGGGTGCCCCACCTAATGCATTCCGACGATCAAGTCAGTAGAGTGTTTAAAGAATATTATCAATATGGAGAATTATTTACCATTTAATGGAGATCATCATATATTTTATAGTGAATTTATGTATCAATCAAACGTCTAGGTTTAATGTATTTTCTTCCTTATTCTCATAAGAAATGGAGATATTCATGGACCATATTCTCTTATTAGGATATTTTGGTTATCATCTTATCCTCTTTAACAACTATTGAGATTGCTCGATAGATTTAATGTGTGCCTATCATTTTCTTGTATGACTGATTATTATATCTTATCGTGTCAAAAAAATGATATTGACTATCTCGAGTAGCCATGATCCTAGGTATGAGATTACCTTGTCATCTGTGTGACCTCAGCAGTGTAAGTATAAGTGATGTCGTGTTCATCGATCTAGTCGTGGAGGGTGCCTTGGTCATCGAGGTGACTTCGGTCACAGAGGAGTCATCGGTTTGGACTTAATGTGAGCCCTACCCGAGAAATGAGAATATTGGGCATTGTTTGAAAATATTATTGAGTGGGGATTAGCCCAAAAATTTTTCTCCCATATAACTACCATGACCAATAATCACCCAGTTGTATATACATCCAAAGCAAGGAACATAAACCCACATTTTTTTGTTCTCTCACTTCATCGAACCCTCCTCAGTTAAAGAAGCTCTCAATCATCCACATTGGCACCAAGCCATACAAGCTGAGTATCATGCCCCAATGCACAATTTGTTGGAAACGTGGCGCTCACGGCAGAAGCGTGGGGTTTTTTTAAAATTTATAAAAAATAATTTTTTTTCGATAAAAGAAAATAAACGCGATGCAACGGTTTCCAAAATAAAATTTTTTAATGAAAACTCTTTGCAATCCAATCCATTATATATTTATATATTATATCGAAGACATACATGGATATAAAATATATACCTCTTGTAGGCTAATCAAGCGTTCTCGCAAACCAACGATCTTTCGTTCCCACGAACAACGAACTTTGAGATTCACACCAAGATCTTCCAAGTCAATCCTCAAACACACTAGGACGTGTGTGAGCAAGTAGAATATATCAAGAATACTTTTCTGTCTCTAGATTTACTCAACACATGAGATCTAAAGATTTTTGGAGAATGAATAATTTTGCGAGACTAATATCTGAGAAAATACAATGATTATTCTCATAGAGTTTTTATTAACTTTTAATCTCAGAAAGTTTCACCCTGATAGCAATTGTATTGTTAGCACACTTAATCAACACTGAGTCCAATAGAATAATATCTATATATATTTTTAGGCACCCCAGATTTTTAGGGATATACACAAAATAATAATTAACCACAAAATTGTCATTGTAGTGGGATCCACTATAGCTGCAAGTTTTATAAACAAACCTTAACCAGTGAATCAAAAGATCCAGTAAACATGTATAAGAGTTTATGACTACTCAGGATTCAGACTGATCTACATATGATTATCAGATTGATATGTATTAATCTTTATGATAAACGGTAAGTTAATAAAGATATTAATTCACATTGGTGCTGTCATATATAATCTTATTATATAAATTATTTTCACTAAGATATCCATCCACATCAATGATCTAGATCTATATCACATGCATTCATAATATTTAGTGGACCGTACTAGTAACCATTCATTAACGATTTTATACTTTAATATGTTGCTGACAATTTTATTCATTATCTATGATTTTAACCCTCTCTCACTAATACAAGATCATAGTCTCAACAATGAATATGAAATTTTCATATATTTATATAATTATTCAACAATAATTTAAAAAAATAATTATAAGAAAAATATAATTTGATTGACCCTTCCATAAATCTTGTTGGCAAAAAATGGGTGTATAGACTTAAACCCAACCTAGATTGACCAGTTCGACGTTTTAAAGCCAGACTTATATCTAAACAGTTCCATCAGACCCATGCTTGGATTACTAAAGGACTTTTAGTCCGGTGGTTAAACAAGTAATTATTAGAGTGGTTCTTATCATTATTCCTTCTCATCAGTGGTAATCATGCAGTTGGATGTCAACGATTTCTTCCTTCATATCTCTTTGCAAGAAATAGTTTTTATGTCACACAATGGACCTCATTTCTTGGTCCTCCAAAAAGTAACACACAATGTCTTGCTCTGTCGCTCAAGCACCGAAAGTGAGTATCAAGACCTTGCAAATACTACTTCTGAAATCTGGTGGATCTAATATATCTTTTATCCAAAATGCAAATTGCTTCTACTTTTGCTCCTATTATTTGGTGTTATAATGTCGTAGATGCTTCCTCTTGGTTCAAACCCAGTAGTTCGTGCTTGAACCAAGCACATTGAAGTAGATGTGCATTTTTCAGAGATATGATATTGTCCCATACATTGTAGATTCATTACATCCCTTTTGTTGATCAACTCGCATATATCTTTACTGACCACGTAAATGCTAAACACTAATTTTTTATATAGATGCTAAGGTTGGAATTTACCAAAAAAAAAAAAAACAAAAAGAGATATATTCTACGTACAAAGGAGGGTGGGTGGGATTTGGGATAAAGAGGAAGTGTCTCTTTCCACATGCAATAGAAAACTAAAAAGGAATAACATGTCCTCAACTCCTCAATCTAAAAAAATAAGGAAAAGAAAAGACAAGGTGAAGTTCTCAGTTCATTCAGTTTATCGAAGATTTTGGATGCTCTATTTCAATTAGGTTATGTGTACTAATAATAGATTCGTACAGAGTGATTAGGGTTTCAGCTTGGTGTGCTAGATTTGGTGCCATAAAGAAATTGCAGGAAGAACTGTTTAATTTATACGATAAGGAATATCACAATGCCATATAAAACCTTTTTTAGTTTCTTCCTCGCTACGAATATAATAAGCTGCTTTTGATTTATAGCTTTTATTGCCTTTATGCATGTATTGTGATCAATCTAGGCTTTAGGAAGTAAGGACAATGAGGCCGTCACTCATTCCCAGACTGTTGATTGATTAGTTAACGTCAATTAATGTTCTAGATATAAATAAATATATATTGCTAATTAATTATAATAAATGGGGTTTTACAGTAAAATAATCTACATGAGTAAACGTGTTTTTCTTTTTAATTATAAAGTTCAATTAACATTTACTTAATTTAGTTATATTGTCATTAATTTTCATTAACTGAGATTATATTTAATATATCTATTAAATTGATTAATTTTTATATTTTAGTATCTTTTCTTCTTTTGATTGATGATTTTAAAAACTTTGTATGACCAATTCTCGTTGATCAATATCTATATTACTCATGCGTTGTCATTTTATTTATTTTAATAAAAACTAAGATTAATTTATAAATTTCACACACACATATAATATACAAATATATATTTTTTGGTCTATTAATCTTTTCATTCCATTCTTGGCAAAAAAATCTGTTCAGTCCATAATTTGCATGGTATATGAAGGGACTCAAGCATATAGTTTATTATAGTAGCAAATAAAAATTTATAATTTATCTATCTATACTATATTAAAATGAGTTTAAATAGGAAAAACTTTTGATTTCCTTGAAACCTCTTTAAAATATCATACAAATTAGGTATTTAACATATTTTTTCATTTCTTCATTTATATAATAATTTTACAAATAGTTTATAAATTAAATATATTTACAATATTGTGTAAATAATGTCCGTAAAGATTGACTTCAATATATGAATATTTGTATAAATGAATTTAGAGAAGACATTGATGTATTATTTAGCAATCTATTAATGTATAATAATTTATTAATAACATGACAAATAGATAAAATAAAGTCATTTTTCATAATTTAAAAAAAATAATGTTATATAGTATAATTTTAAGCATCTAATTTTTAATTTAACGCATTTTACTTTATATACACAAAGTTCGAGCACTAAAATTTTAAATATATATAATATCTAAAATATATATCATTACATTTCTAATCAGTTCCCACACAACTAATTTTATGTATAACGTGCATGACATGTTGTTTGGTGAGAAATTATTTAATCGCGAAGTGTGATTCATACACCAAGTTCACATATACGACGGTGAGTATTAGAGGCGTGGATGGATTGAGATCACTTGTGGTAAAACTCAGAGAGACTAATTCACACAAAATAGTTGGATTAAAAACTTTCAAACAAAATCTTACATATATAAGAGAAAACTTACAAACACTCTTTGTCTATCTCAAACTCTCTTTATGATTCAGAGAAGTTGTTTCCACTCCAGTACACTTTCCCTACTCAACATCCATCTATTTATAGTCAATGATGGAGAGACAAGTTGCAATACAATTCAAATTTTCACACACACCTCCTATGGCCACCCCTAAGAAGAGGATGGTGTAAAGTCTTTACTAGCTTTAAAATTTTGACTTTTCAACATCCCGCCTTAAATTTTGATTCTTTTTCATCATTCCAAGCATTACCTTCATTCTTGAAAACACATCATGCTTGAGCGGCTTTGTGAATATGTCATCAAGCTGATCATATGTTCTGTAAGATATCAGTTCCGCTTCTTTATTCTTCACATGCTCTCTGATGAAATGATAACGTGTATCAATGTGCTTACTTCTTTCATGGTGCACTGGATTCTTTGCTAGTGCAATCGCTGAATGATTATCAATGTAGATCTTAGTGGGATCATCTTATGGGAATCCCTTGCATTTCATCATATTTCTAAGCTATATTCCATGGCAAACTGCTGAGCTGGCAGCAACATACTCGGCTTCACATGATGATAGTGTCACAATAGCTTATTTTTTGAAGACCATGTAAATGCAATATCTCCCATAAAGTAGACAAAACATGTCATACTTTTTCTTTCATCCAAGTCTCTTCCCCAATCACTATCATAATATCCAACAAGTTTGAAATCTTTACTAGAAGAGTAGAATAAACCATAATTGAGACTACCTTCAATGTACCGAAGTATCTTTTTTGCTGCATTCAGATGAGACTGGTCAGGAGTCTCCATATACCTGCTGACTAGTCCAACTCCATAGAGTATATCTGGTCTAGTGCATGTTAGACATCTCAAACTTCCAACCAAGCTTTTGAAATAGGTTGGATCAGCGTCTCCTTTCTCATTCTTCCTTAGTTCTATCCCGATTCAACAAGATTAGTAACAGGATTACATCTCTCCATGCCAAACTTCTTGAGTATCTCCCTTGCATAGTTACCTTAGGAGATGAAGATTCCTTCCTCGCTCTGTTTCACTTCAATGCCTAGGAAATGAACCATAAGACCAATGTCCGTCATTTCAAATTCACGAACCATACTATTTTTGAAAGATTCAAACATGGTTGGATTGTTACCTATGAAGACCAAGTCGTCAACATATAAGCATGCATATAACATACTACCATCAGCTTCTTTTTTCAAGTATAGTGCATGCTCATAGGGACACTTTCAAAACATTATTTTGAAAGTAAGTATCTATCCTCATGTTCCACACACGAGGAGCTTGTTTCAATCCATACAAGGTTTTCTTTAGCTTATACACTTTCTTTTCTTGGCCTTTCTTCACATATCCAGGTGACTGGTCTACATAGATTTCTTCTTCAAGAAACCCGTTTAGAAAATATGACTTTACATCTAGTTGATAGATCTTCTACCTCTTCTGTGCTACTAATGATATAAGCAATCTGATGGTCTCAAGTATGGTAATAGGGGCAAAGACTTCTCCATAGTCAATACCTTTTTTCTGCTTATAGCCTTTTGCTACAAGTCTTGCTTTGTGTCTTTGGACTTCTCCTTGAACATTTCTATTTGTTCTATAAACTCATTTTACTCGAATAGACTTGCGGTCTTCTGGGAGAATAGTCAACTCCCATGTTTTATTCTTTTCAATTAATTCAATTTCTCCATCCATTGTTCTTCTCCATTTGTCCTCTTTGTTAACTTCATTAAAGCTAACTGGATCATAATTCATCTGAAGACGAAATAATGTAAACTCATCATCATATATGACATCTGTATTCTCATATAAATCTTCTAAATTTCAGACTCTTCTTATCCTCGTATCATACATTTATCCTGCCATTAATTCAAGAGTTTCAATTGTTCTTGGTGAGGGCTGAACACTTTATGGTGTCCATGGCTCTTCTTCTCTTATTTGAGCTGATTCTTCTTCTTCAACTGTTAGTTTTACATTCCTGGAAGATTCAACATTGTCCCAACTCCAGGATTCACTTTCTTCAAAATTAACATCTTTGGTGTAGAATACTCTCTTGGTGACTGGGTTATGCAGCTTGTATCCCATGGTTCTGTCACCATATCCAACAAGGATAAACTTCTCTCCTTTATCCTCGAGTTTTGTTCTTTCGACTTCTGGGATTTTTACATATGCAATGCATCCAAAAACTCTAAGATGACTCACACTCGACTCTTGAGTACTCCGTGCTTCATGAGGTGTCATATTCTCCAAACTTCTTGTGGGACACCGACTCAGTAAATAAATTACACATGAAACTGCTTCAGCCCCAAAACTCTTGGGCAACGACTTTTCCTTCAACATGCTCCTAGCCATGTTAAAGGGTGTACGGTTCTTTCTCTCAGTTACTCCATTTAGCTGTGGAGTGTATACTAGTGTGAATTGATGTATGACTCCATGTTGCTTCAGGAATCTTTGAAACTTATCTGAGTTATATTCTCCACCTTGATCTGATCTTAACATCTTGATGCGATAATCACATTGATTTTTGACATGAGTTTTAAACTCTTTGGAGTTATCGAACACTTTTGATTTCTTCTTTAAGAAATACACCAAAGTTTTTCTACTATAATCATCAGTGAAGGTGAGAAAATACGTCTTATGTCCGTTTGATTCTGGATTCAACAAACCACAGACATCACGGTGTACTAATTCAAGTGGCTTCGTTGCTCTCCAATCTACTTGCTTTCCAAAGTTATTTCTGTGTTGCTTACTAAGAACATAAATTTCACATAGCTCATTAGGATGTTGAAGATTTGGAAGACCTTTCACATCTTCTTGCTTCCTAGCTGTTTTAGACTCTCAAAATTGAGATGTCCACATCTGAGATGTCATAGCCAATCTTTTTCATTGACGATACTCTTTAAATATTTTGGTGTATCATGATGAACAGTTAATGGAAACATCTTATTCTTCGTCTTCTTTACTCGAGTAATCATCTTCCCTCAAGTATTCGTAAGTGTTAAATGCATGTCTTTGAAGCAAATATGATAGCCTTTCTCCAACATTTGCCCAAGGCTCAATATGTTAGTCTTCATGTCTGGAACATAGTAGACATTGGAGATGAAAGCTTGATCATCATCCTTTCACTTGATTAGAATATCTCATTTTCCTTAGATTGAAACTTTTGAATGATCACCAAATGCAATTTCTCCACGAACCTTCTTGTCAAGTTTGACAAACAAATTCTTGCTTCCAGTCATGTGATTACTAGCTCCAGAATCAAGAAACCAAATTCCTTGATTTTGTTCAATTGAGTTATGTGCCTTCAAGCTCATCGAGTCTCCAGCAGTTAATTATTTCTCTACAAAGTTAGCTCGGTCACTAACTTCATTTGCTGATGTTGATCTACATTCATCGCTACAATGACCATATTAGTGGCAATTATAACATTGAATGTTGCTTTTGTCATCATTTGTACGATTGTTGTAACCACCTCTTCTTCCTCTTCCTCTTCCTCTTGGGATGTTGTTCTATTGTCTCTCGTGGTTTTGTTGTCCTCTATTTCTTTGCTACCTCCCACAGTTTTTTTATCCTCTTGGTCCTATAAAGAATCTCTTCCGTCTATGCTTCTGGATTCTGAGTTACGACCTCGTCCCCTATGTGATGTCGATGTTCCCCATTGTGCATGCCTCTCTGTACTGAGGTGCAGCTTTGACTGTAATGCTTGTTCCAGGATTTTATCTTCACTTCTTCTTGTTAGTTTCTGCTCATGAGCTTGAGTGAATCAACAAGTTCTTCAACGAACAGAGTCTCCAAATCCTTAGTTTCTTCTAAGGTAACAACAATGTAATCAAATTTTAGATTTAGGGATTGCATAATTTTCTCTGAAATTCTCATGTCTGTAAGATTTTCTTCATTCCTTCGGATATGGTTGGCAACCACCATAACTCGTGTATAAAATTCGGAAATTGATTATGAAGATTTCATACGTAAGGATTCAAATTCACCTCGTAGAGTTTGAAGGGGAATTCTCCTTACTTTGTCAGCTCCTTTGTAAGTCCTGTGAAGAATATCTCAAACTCTTGAGATGATAGGCTTTGCTTTATAATACTTCTTTCTGTTAGCTCGAAGAACTGTTATTTGTGCTTCAGGCAAAGCTATTTCTTCTTCTTTTGAAGTAGTCTCTTCAAACCCATCTTCTACGATGTCCATAACATCTTGAGAACCTAGTAAAACTCTCATTTGAATGCACCAATTGTCGTAGTTATCTTTGGTGAGTTTTGGAACTTGCATAAAACCGTTGTTTGTCATTTTCAAATTTGAACTTGACAAAATTTAAATAGGAAGGAGAATTTGGAAAATCTGACAACGCGATTGAAACTGGAATTGTCAAAAACCTTGGAAATGACTAGTCAAGAATTTTTAGATATTCTGGGCACTTTCAAAATTATCAAAAAATCGAGGCCACTTTATAATTTCAGAAAGAATAGGGGACTAACTGTAATTTGGAATAAAACATGGGCTACTCTAGAAAGTTCAAAACTTTGAGAGTATTTTAGAAATTTTTGAAACTTTAGATGGTGTGTCAATGATGTGGCAGCATTGGTGACGTGTCACTGACTACTGCTTGTGTGGCGGATCACTAGGTGGTGACGTGGCGGACACCGGACTGGCTTTTCCAGCAGATCCGGGAAATTTTGAATTATTCCTATGAACTCTGTTTTAGCTGATTGTTAGCCCGTTTTGATCGTATGGACTAGGAGAACACTCTGAAATGCTCAAAAATGAATTTTGGGCAAATCGAATTTTTGTGAAATTCGAGAAAGACTATCTCTTCTTTCTTTTTGGACCTCTTGAGAGCTTTGATACCACCATTGGTGGATGTGGATGGATTGAGGTTACTTGTGGTAAACCTCAGAGAGATTAATTCACACAAAATACTTGGATTAAAAACTTTCAAATAAAAGCTTATAATATATAAAAGAAAACTCACAAACATTTTTTGTCTCTCTCAAACTCTCTCTATGATTCAGAGAAGTTGTTTTCACTCCACTACACTTTACCTACTCAACATTCATCTATTTATAGTAGAGGATGGAGAGATAAGTTGCAATACAATTCAAATTTTCACGCACACCTCATATGGCCACCCCTAAGAATAGGATGGTGTAAAGTCTTTACTAGCTCTAAAATTTTGACTTTTTACTTCTTACTTTCACATTTCAAAGTTTACTTGTTTTCAACAGTGAGGAATAAAAACCAAGAAGATTGTTTAATTCAATGCCCGATATAAGTAAACGTGTATTACAACATTATCTCTTATTTTATAGTAAAGAAAAAAGAAATGAACATGCTTAACTTTGTTTCTATATAGCGAATAAATAAAAAGCTAGACTTATCACGTGCAAATTCGAGATCTTTTGTACAACGAATTTTTCTTTTGAATTCAATAATATTTTTTTGTTAAAAATTTATAAATTAATCATGTTGTAATAATTATGATATTAGGAACATGAAAGGATCATATAAATAAATTTAGAGAAATGCATTATATATTAATTATCTCTTAACATGACAGTTATCTTTTAAGAATATGATAAATTGATGTAGTAAAATTAATTTTTATATTAGTCAAAGAGCAGTGCTATATAATGAAATTTATAAAGATTATAAACAAGTTAATGTATTTACACATTACAAAAAGTTTTAAAAATATTTAATATTAATTTCAAATCATAGAGAAATGTATGCAGCCCCTTGGTAGTTGAAGCCCTTGCTTTACGCTAGGCTATGGAATCCGTTCACCATATTCCCTTCGATTATTTATGGATTTTCTCTAATTCGTCTTTACTTATCGAGGAGTTAAAAAATCTTGTAGCGCGGAGGGGGGGGGGAGTGAAATAGGAGCTATTATTGCTGATAGTGTTCATCTTGTCAATAAATGGACTCATGCTTCTTTTATCCAATGCTCCAGGGATTACAACACTTGGGCAGACAACTGGGCGAAGAAGGGGATTAATGTTGTAGAACCTCAAGTTTATTTTGCTCCTTTTCCAGATGTTTTTACTTATACATTTTCTAATTTGAATCGTCCGATGAATGTGTTTTATTCAGTTTGAATTTTATGTTATTTTAAAAAACTATATTAATTTCAAATCATACGTATATTTTAGATTAGTTAAACACGTGTGAAGCACGTATTTTTTTTACTACTCACAATATAAATATAAATGAGGAATAATAAAGACTCACTGCACATGAAAAACCTTTTTGTTTTCAAAAGCAAATAATATTTCAAACATTAAAGCCTTTTTTTAATAATGAATTAAAATAATCAGTTACATGACAGTTGATATATAAACGATAGCTGGTGCAAGGAGAGTGCGACAAAAAAATCAAATATACAACCTTCAGAAAAGAAAAGGGTGGCGAAAGTAGAATTGTACGGTTCAAATATTTCAACCAACTCAACAAAGACTAATAGCGTTGAGAAAAGAGCATAGCTGAATTGTTGATTTTCCTAGTCAAGCACTTGTTGAAAAATAGGTATTTTGTATATAATTTTATAGATTAATTTTGGACAAATTTTTAGATGAGACTCATTATGTAAAGGCGTAAGGTCTTAAGAGCTTTTAAATCTCCTTTACGAGTACATCGAAATCAACTATTAATTTGTCAAAAATAACTTTAGGATGAATGAGAAATTATCACTCAAAGTGAGCTAAATGAGAATGAAAATATATGAGAATTGTAGAAATGGAAAAAATGTTGGAATGGTATTATATAGAGATTATAATATCAATGGTAATAACTTGATAAACCTAGAGGCTCTCTTTATATGAGTCACCTCTAAATGGGCCAATAAGCTGTTTTTTGTTTCAGATTTATTTTTGCTTCTCATATGAAGTTAAAAAATAATAAAATATAAAATATTCTTTGTAGTTAAGGCCCAAAACATTTTTTATTTTATAATTTAAAGGAAAAAACGTTTTTATACTTCATTTTGGTTAAATAGCCTTTTAATAGGTTAAATACATTTTATGACACTACTCCACCATGAGTATTATAAAAGAAAGTCTTTCCCTTCTCATTTTACACACCAAAGAAGTATTCTAGCTCTAGTTTTCTCTCAATTCTTGGTTTCCACATTTTTTCTAGTTTTTCTTCAAGTTTTCTTGGTTCGGTTTTCGGTTCGCTCTCGGTTCGGTTTTCAATTTAATTTTCTAGTCCAAATCTTATTTTTGTGTCGTTACACTGATAGTAGAATTCTGACAAGTCAGTTCGATCAAAGTGGTGAAGTTGAGTATTGTTCAGCAACCTCAAACCATTTTATCTTAAGAAACAAACATCGTTATTAACATTTATACCACAAGTGAGATGGCGTAACTATTTCAAGAAAACTGTGCAAATATGATTCGATTTGATTTCTCATTATACCGGTACTCTGTCCGCTTTATTTAATGTTGGTATTTACTTTGCTTACATTTCGTAATCACTATATTTACATTGTTATGCGGGATAATAGTATTTACCTGTAATTAATATATTTACTGATTCGTTGTATTATTATTATTTACATTTAATCTTACAATGTGATACACTATTTCCAACCCAACTAACTCTCAGTTCTAACCGTCATTATGTTTTGAATAGGTTTATGTTATTGTATTTGTATGTGGGAGACATTGTCAACTAGCCTTCCGACCGTTTAACGACTTCTCTTTGAAACAAAATAGTTAGAGAATTTTGTTGATAATTACAATTTTTTTTAAACAATGAATAATATATTTCTTTCTTCAAATGTTTATTCGTGAGTCATTAGATATATTTCAAGTTAATGAATTTACTGCGTTTATGTGTACATTTCTAACCAGAATTAATCTAAATGTCAATTACTTTATTCTGTTTGAAATTTTATTGTGTTTATTCTTTTACTTTAGAGGGAAAAAATTATTATTTATTTAAGAAATTAAAAAATTCATATGAAATAAAGGAAGAGTGGCTTGAAACTCATAGATGATAATTACAAAATATACCACATTTAAAGATTAACAAAATATCGATATAAGTAGTGATGGCAGCAAACGGGCCGGCCCGAGATTGGCCCAACCCAGCCCACCAGACTTCGGCCAGGCCGGTTCAAGGATCGGGCCCAGGCTTTTTAAGCCGGTTCACAGGCCGTCCTTTGAGAAACTTAGGCTGGCTCGTATTGAACCGTTGAACTGGCCGGTGAAATCACAGGCTGGGCCGCCTAACGGGCTGGTCTGGTTAATTTGAACCGGGTCGACCCGCAAACAGTGCTTTATTATGAAATGTTAAAATTTCTAAAATTTGTAGATAGTGAGATTTGAACCTTCACGAGCTTGACCCGCGGACATTAACTGGCCTGGTACTGTTCGTAACCGGGTTAGACCTGTTCGGACTTTAACGGGTCAATTTTACGGACCGAAACGACCCACTTACCATATTGTTATTACGAAGAAAAAAAACATCAAAGTTATTGTTATGACAAGAATCTTTACATTCACATATATATTTTAGTTGTAAGATTTAATTTAGACTAAATATTTTAACTTTATAGTTCATTTAAGTAGTTTTTGCAATAAAAGTTCACGGCATAGTTTAAAAGTATTTGATGATCAGTGACACATAATTAATTAGCAAACCTAGAAGAAAAACAAACTAAATGTCCTCTCATTCTAACTTTTAATTTCAGTTTTTAATTCTAAGATTCTAATTCTATTAAAAATAGATTGATTATACAATCAAGCATTATCGCATAATCTAGTATTGAATTAACACTAAAATATGTTAACATATTAAATATAAAAAAGTATTTAAAAATGTTTGTTGCAATTAATGCATAATTTATTGGAGTTTTTTCCAACAAACAATGTGGTGCATGCCAAATTATTACATTGTAAATTAGATAAAGTATTCACAGAACTCAATTAAGCAATGGGTAAAAAAAACCTAATTAAGTATTCACATTAACAAACATGTTAAAAGTAATTAACTTAAATTTTATTTTTATTTCGTTACTTAAATTTTTTACTAATATTATGTATAAGTATTAAAACATCACCTGCCATTAATTACCATATTCATTATTTTCCATATTTTCTACTAATTCACTACCGTGGATAAGCTCTTCAAATATTTAAAACAAGATATATTTTTCTATAAAAAAAAAAGGAAAAAAACTCTCCATCTACCTCTCTTAATTATTATTACAACCCACTGTTTAACAGTTTTTTTAATCTAGTGAAAAAACCTTACAAAACATTTTCAATTTATAAGTCGCACACCCTTTATCCATATTCAAAAACGGTTTGAGGGATTCTTTCTTTTCTCAAATGTTTTGTTGTATGTACCATGAAGAGGTACTACAAATTTCTCTGCCTCTCAAATTCTTCAATTTTTTCATCAATTTATTTTTATTATGGTTGTAGTTGATTCTTTGATTTTATCTTTTGACACAAAAGAAGTATAAAAAATCTTATAATCCGATGCTCTCTCCTTTTTCTGATTGATTGATGATGAAGCTTCTTAATTTGTTTGGTCTCTTAAGCAAGATATACAACCATGAACATATGAGTTATATTTGTTTGTCATTTATTTAGTTTCATTGCTATTTTTTGCTAAGTTTATCAGTCTTGAAATTTTCGTTAGTTTTATAACTATTTTTATGTATATTTTAATTATGTGACATTGTTAATAATTTGAATGTCAACATTTATTTAATTGGCTTTTTTTATCTCAGCAAAAAACATATATCTGTCTCTAATCTTGAACGTAAAAAATTGGTAATATACGGATTTTAATTTCTTAGTGTAATCTATAATTTTCAGAAATCTAATTTTAGAGATGAGTATGACAAAGACAAAAGTGAAACAAAAATCTATTTTTAACATTTGCAGACTGTATATATAAAATACATGTTTAAATTTTTATATGTTAAATTCCATATATATTGTATATATTTGTAACGATTATGCACATAATCGTGTGCTATTTAAAATTCAATAAATAATAGTTTTTTTGGTAGAGTAAATACAATTGTTAATAGTTTTATTAGGACATGGATATCTCTTTGCATATTCATCTCTTTCGTTTTTATTAACTTTGAATCATAATCGCCAAATGACTACGCAGAAGAAGTCATCTAACGATTCTTACCATGACACGCCCTTATTTATTCTTTTAATAAAAGCATAGACCGGACTCATTACTGGCTAAATGCAACATGCCTAGCCTGCATCTTCGTGGAATGACCTGATCAAGTGGCTGCTCAAGTCTCATCTGCCAAATCTCTTAGAACTACTGTTATTAAACTCAGCTATTGTATGTGGGTAGAAATAATTAGAAGAGTTTTTGTAGGTAAAATGATGGATTCACACATTATTTTGAAGAAAAACATAAGAGTGGTGAGGGAAAGGGTAGGTTTTCTGATTAAAAGCCATCATTTTAATATTAACCCTTGTTTCTTGGAAAATTAACAGATATCTTTAGTTTGTCGTAATGTGCTTTTGTGCTCTTTTATCCTGGGTATACCCTTGTAAATATGTATTTTTTGGTTGAATTAAAATTTTCTTTTTAACAAAAAAAAGAGAGTTTTCAATGAATGAATATATAAACTTTATCTCACCTTTGAAAAATAGTATTTTTAATTAACTGATATATTGGATTTGTAACCTATTTGCAACATCTTGGATTTTTTTATACATAATATTTACTCAATTTTTAATATTGATGAATTATTTCGTAGTTTACAATTAATTGTGATCAAACAATTGTCCTTAAAAGAATATCTATGACATGCCATTTTTTTTATAAAGCAGACTGACTAAAGAGAAACCTAATTTAGCATATGATGCTGAAAAAACTCAGGCACTATTCATATTTAAAAATCTAGAAACAAAAGTATTATCGTAAATTTGTGATCAAACAAAAGTATTGGCGCGAAACAAAACAATGTGGCCGCAAATTTGTGTCTGGATTTCTATAGTACATATTATATTTACAATACATATTATATTTACAATATTATTTTTCTAAAATTTAAGATATTTCAAAATAGATATGCTGTGTATTTAATATATTTATGGTACATTTTTAATTAGTGTATTTATATTATATACAGTATATATTATATTACATTATGTTTTTTTGTAAAATTTATGATATTTTAAAATATGACGTCGTGTATTTAGTATATTAATGGTACATTTTTAATTAATATATTTATATTATTTAGATTTTGTTAAAATAAGAATGTTAGATGTTATATTTTTTTCATCTTCATGGTATGTAATATATTTATAATTATGATCGTTTTCTTAAAACCCTAAGTTTCTATCAGCATAAAATTAATATATACAATTAATATGTATATAAATACATTTTCTTTTATCCATGGCATTTTGTTGTGGCTGTGTGAGGCGGTAATGACGGATGGGTGGGTACATTGGACTGTAATCAATTAAAAGATTAACTAGTTTAGTAACTGAAATAATAATTGATTAATTAATTTTTGTTATTGGTGAGGAAGGGAGTAAAGGGGAAAAAGGAGAGGGTGAAGGGGTGGTTGGGTTCAGTGGAGGAGGGTTACGACATGTTTGGTATACCGAGTTAACAATTTTCATATATAAATTCAATTTAATCATGAATAATTGAAGGCAAATATTTTATAATAAAAATTCACATATAACTGCTTAATTAAACATTAACAATATTCATAGTTATATAAAATTTAATATCATCCACTAAAATCTTTCAAAACATCATTTCTTATAATAAATAGTAACTAATTACTCATAATTCATCATTGATTAATGCATTCACTCATTCTTCTTTTTCACAATCAGCAATGCTGAAAAATACATCAATGAGCTCCTCCTGACAAGCAATTAACTTTGTTACCTTGTGACGCTCTTTCATTGATACGTTTGGTATCTTAAGTAGCTCCTCATTAATTCTAGCTCTATTTTCAGATGCTAGATTACTCACTAGTGCTTTGCTAAGCTTTTCAGATGCCTCATCTAATTCTGAGCCAAGCATGTTAGCAGCATTAGTCATTGCCTCCATCATATTTTCTTCAACACTTGAATTTTTCTCTTTCTTTTCTTAATTGAACTTGAGTCTCCATTTGTACCATTAAAAGTTGTTTGTGTATCTGACAAGTCTTCGCATAAATCATCGAAGGCATCTTGTGCATTCTCTCCCATATTACCCGTTTCTACTTCTTTTTCTAGGTCCTCCACTACATCAGCAAATGTCTCAACATCTGTACAAGAAGTATGGTCCTTCGCATAAACAATACAAATGTGTTCCTATAATGGATAAGTTCTATTTTTAAATGGAGCTGATTTGGTAGTAATCTGCATAATAAAAATGATTAACTATGCTAGTTGATGGGTGTCGAATCCACCAAAAATAAAATCAACTCAGTCTTAATGTAGATATATTACAGTAGTGGTGAGTAGGATCGTCTCCTCAGAGAAATGGATGATTTCAATTCTTCTTTAACCAAGAAATAAACCAAATAATCAAAGGAATTTTAGAAATTATAAAAACTAATGACAGTTAACTAAATTAAATTAACTGAGTTAAGTAAATCAAATAGAAAATCAAATTATCAAAACTTCTAGCCAAATGATTAATTTTCAGATGGGTGGATTGATCTTTAAAGCAAAGAATTACCTTTATTAATTAAATGAATCAGTTATAATTACCGGTCAGCCTTGCATTATCAATTTCTCCTTAAATCGTAGAATAATTAGGTCATGCAGATTAACTATTCTCTAACTAACAAATAAACCTAGAGAAGCTCGTAGATTTTAATTTATCAATAGCATTAGAAACTAGAGAACCTGATTCTAACCAATAAACACCGAAATGGCTATTTATTTAAGTTAGATTGCGCAATCCGAAGATATTTTCTGAGGATACCTTTTTCCACAATATTAGAAAGTCATACGATTACGTATATGAATTTCTAATTGGCTGTATAGTGTTATTCAATTCATGAAACTTGCCATTAAAATGAAATCTACACTAATATTATGAAGTATAGAATTGCACAAACATAAAAACAATAAAAGAACACAAATAAATTCAGATCTCACAAACCTTTGAATACCAATCTTCAATTAACCTCTGACTAGATAAAAGATCTAGTTACTCATAATTGAGTAAATAGCAGTTCCAGGTTTTGAATAATAATTACCAAGGAAAAATAAAAATTCTGAAAATAATCCAAAATCCCCCTTTAACCAACCTCCAAAACAAAATATATATATCCCTTGATAAACTCTTACACCTAGATAAAATGGGAAAAGATAAATGTATCCCTATTATAGATCAATCCTCCTCAAATTTGACTTCCTTGGTTGGCCCAAAAATAACTTCCAAAACAGATAGGAAGTTTTTCAAATTTAAACAAAATCAAAATCTAATCTGTCATTCTTTTCAATTCGTAGGCAGCAAACAAGCCTAGCCCACGGCTAATGCACCAACAAAGTGGCAGAATTTCTTTATAACCCAACATCAACAAAATCCAATCTTTTTGCTCTATCTTTGCTTCTTTTCTGTCCCAGAACCATATAATGAAAATTAAGTAAGATCCTCCCATAAAATATATTAAGCAGATTAATTACAGGAGAAATAATAATAAAAGTAATGTATAATTTACGAACTATCAAACTCCCCTATACTTATAACATGTTTGTCCTCCAACATTAACTCAAAAATTTAACCTCCAAAATTAATTATACCCCAACTATCAGTCTCAATTCTGAGTTATTCAACCATAAAAATTCCAACCTCACAACAAATAGAAAACTAGCAAATCCAAAAGCATTTTCAAAAGTTTACAACTTTTGCCAAACACTTCTTAAGACTCTTTCTTAGTTTCAAACGAATAAGTACCATTTTTATTTCAACACATAATGTATAGCCAAATATAATTAAACCAATCCATAAAAAACAGTCACTCAAAACCTGCCAATAACTGAAGCATTCCTTAATAAAATCAAACCAAGCACCAAGAACCTATTTCAGCAATATTTTCTTCTTCTTCTTTTTTGTCTGAGATGACATTCAACTTTTTCCGAATGAATGCACCGAGGGAGCACACCTCCATGCACAAAACTTAGTTGATTAAATCACACTCTCAGATGGCTACTAGTTCCACTCATGACTAACTAAATATTGGCTTATGTTCAAGTCAATTTCGATCCAATTAAGGAGCAAACTCTCCCATCAACGGTCTTTTCGATTCAAAAAGCTCGATATCCAGACTCTGCTTAAGGAGAACAAGTGCCATGCCACTTGAACCGACCATTGAATGTGAGCCAACAACTGGCAATCAAGAGAGTGAAAATTATTCATTTATTTATTATTATTTTGGTTCTTGGCATCACATAAAATCTCAATTCATGCAATCAAATTATGACAAGTCTCAGGTTATGTTCTAATTGTAGACTGATTATGCCAATTAAGCACTAATAGTTTATGTTAGTCTTCTTTAGTTAAGGCTTATTTTGTTTGAATTTAAGAGATTTCTAAAGAAGAGTTCAACAAAAATTGTAAACTAAGGAAAATACATTGTAGCTAAGCTATTTAAATATTTTCTGTAAGATTGATAATTCTATAATTGAATAACTACAGAATTAATCAACAAACTAATTTATTCTAAGGTGAATCCTAAATCAGTAAGTTAAAGACCAAAACAGACGAAAATTAAGAAAAATAGCAAGCTATAAGGAAGGAAAAGCTATTAAAATAGCATACTAAAGCTAAGAAACATACACAAATTAGTAAAAGTATTTATGCCCGCACACTTAGTCCAAACTTTGTCCTCAAAGTTAAAAGTAATAAAAATAAGAAAGGCAAAGTAACAAAAATGGGAAGTGAAAGTGAAACTCCCTACTGCTATTGTGGAACACGAAGGACGCACAATTTCTCATGTATGGCTACGATGTTCCTATCCATGCGTTCCATTTGTTCTTGCATTGCTGTCAAAACTTCCTCAATACGTTGGGAATGGGCAGTAAATAGGGAAAGGAAAGGTGGAACATTAGCGGGTGGTGCGCTATTTGATGAGGAAGCATATAAGTATCTTTGTTCTCTTGGAATGATGGATCCTGCAGAAGCAAAACAAGGAAGGTTGTTGCGTTGACACAACAACCCCATGTTATCTAAACATTTCAAATCATGTGGAGCTGTTGTGCTAGCGATATGCAGAGAATTGTTGTCTAGATCAAGCACACCTAAATTTACAGCTAATTGAGTTATGTAAGATCCTAGGATTAAAGGCTGATTAAAGGAAATAACATTATTAAATTGTGTGGCTAACCAAAATCCCAAGTTAACCTTATGTCCTTTTTGCATACACCACATGAAAAATAACTCAGTTTTGGACACGACAGCAGAGAAGTCTTTTCTGCCAGAGAGATTAAATGCAAGGAACCTATGTAAGTACTTCAGAGCCCCATTATGAAAGAATATATCTTTAGAATGACTAGGGCTATAAACAAGGTCATCATTTTGTGTTAGTTCACGATAGTAATTGAATGGTTAAAATGCATCATCAAAGTCACAAAAGCTGTGCAGATAACCAGAACTAACAACTTCTTTTTCCTCTATTAAACGTAAAGCAAGATTAAATTCAGAAATAGACATTCCAAATTATTCACCCATCAATCTGAACTTAACAACATTTGGAGTATTCAAATCAAACTCAGCAGGAAATTCAAAAGAATAGTTACATAGAATTCTTGACACAACTCATAAAAAGCAAAAAAAAAGAACCTCAAAATAAGACTTCCAACCAATATTAGCAGTAAAAGCACATACTTCATCAAAGATACCCAAGTCATGCAGATTTTGAGAGTGAAGAGACTTACATGGGATAATTGGCAGATTTTTCAAGACTAAATACCTGGCTTCTTCTGCTGAGTCATTAAATTGCAAATTACCCTGAATTGTGTCTTGAAAAGGTGGTAATACTGCCTTACCCTTACGAGTTCTGGATCATCCATAAGACTTTTTGCTGGCAACCTTCGTTTGATACACTTTCAAAGCCGATTGAAAAGTAGTTCGTTGGTTTACTGTAGATGGAGCTATTGGATGACTTTGGACAGCAGGGGAAAAAGAAGCAGTGGTCCTGTTGGCTTTCTTACAGGTTTGCACAGAAGATGTGGAAAATCGAGGGTGCTTTGGAGTTTTTGGGACAGTGACAGTCGTAGGTTTCTTGTTCCTGGAGTAGGGAATAGTTGGTTCTGTGGTGGGGGAACGCTTGTCAATGCTTGGGATGTCAGTTACAGCTGTTTTGAGGGTTTGGGATGGTGGTTTTGTAGTAGAGGGGGGCTGTGAAGCTTTGGAAATGGTCTGTTCTATTTTTGCATCGATGGAAGGCTGCTCGGTCACGTTGGCAGCGTTGGTTGCGCTGGCATCGCAAGTGAAGGCAGCAGCGGAAGAGCTTACGACCGTTGGTTCTTGGTTTTATCAACAAATTGGTTGGCTTCTTGTGGGTGTTCCTCGCTGAATGATTGTTGTGTTGGTTCGATTGAGGTTGATGGCGATTCAGCGTTTAATGGTGGTCTTTTAGCTCTTCGTTTGGTGCTTATTCATTTGATCCTCATAGCTTATGGTTTGGAGTGGAGAGGAAGAAAGAAATGGAGTTTGAGAAATTAGGGATTCGAAATGAAGGAGAGTAAAAGTAAAATAGTATATTAATAATTTTATTTGTATTATGTGTAAATGGGTTTTGGTCTAAAGACCATTGCTTAATATCTTTTTAAATACTGACATTAAAAAAATTTACTGTAAAAAAAACTCCATTTGACCTACAAAAAGACAAAATAACTGAATCAGAGAAAACTTAAATTAGAGGTTAAAGATGACAAAATTAAATCAAAAAAGAAAAAGAAAATAACTAAATTTAATGAAAAGAACTGAATTAGGCGTGGCATGCCTGAATTGGGTTACCTCCCAATTAACCCCCTTATTTAATGTCTTAGGCTGGACATTGTCTTTGCTTTCAATCTTGCTCTGTGGCCTTCTCCAGTCGCATTTCATCACCAACTTGCACCTGAAAATTCTCATAAAATGGTTTCAACCTCTGGCCATTAACTTTGAAAATCTTGTTACTCTCTAAACTTTATATTTCGACAGCACCATAAGAATAAACATTAGTGACGATAAAAGGACCTATTCACTGAGACTTTAATTTCCCAGGAAAAAATTTCAAACATGAATGAAAAAGTAAAACTTTATGTCCAATAGACAATTACTTTCTAGAAATTATAGAACCATTGAGGGCCTAGTCCTTTCTTTATAAATTCTGGAATTCTCATCTGCATCCCTTCTAATTTCTTCCAGCTCTTGGATATCTAACTTTCTCTTTTCACCAACCTTATCTGAGCTCAAGTTGCACTGCTTTACTGCCCGGTAGGCTCTATGTTCCAGCTCAACTGGAAGATGGCAAGGTTTTCCAAATACTAATCGATATGGAGACATACCAATGAGCGTCTTATAGGCTGTCTTGGATACCCATAACGCATCATCCAAACGTGCACTCCAATCCTTTCTATTTGGATTCACAGTCTTTTCCAAAATAGATTTTTCCTCTCTAATAGATACTTCTGCCTGACCACTTGTCTGAGGGTGGTAGGTTGTTGAAGTACGATGTGTAACATTATAATTTTTGAAAAAAGTCTCCACCAATTTGTTACAGAAGTTGTTCCTCTGTCGCTGATCATTGCTCGAAGCACTCCAAACCTATTAAAAATATGAGAGATGACAAAATCTACAACAATTTTAAATGTGTTAGTCCGAGTAGCTTTGGCTTCAATCCATTTTGACACGTAGTCAACAAGAAGTAAAATATAGACATTACCAAAGGAAGATGGAAAAGGCCCCATAAAGTCAATGCCCCATACAACAAAGATTTCACATATCAGAATTGGATTAAGTGGCATTTGATCTCTAGGTTTCAAGCCACCAGTTCTTTGACATCTAGCACATGACTTGCAAAACATATAAGTATCATAAAACAAACTAGGCCAAAATAGTCCACATTCTAAAACTTTCCTAGGTGTTCCTTTAGGTCCAAAATGTCCACCACATGCATATGAATGAGAGAATTATAAAATAGAATCAACCTCATTATCTGGTATACATCTTCTAATAGTCTGATCAGCACAATGCTTCCATAAATAAGGATCATCCCACACATAATGACAAGCTTCCCTCTTAATTTTTTCTTTTGCCGCTCTAGTCAACTTACTTGGTAAAGTTCCAGTAACTAAATAGTTGACAATGTCAGTATACCAAGGGGCGGAAATACTTACAAAAAAGAGGTGTTCATCCAGAAATTCATCTTTCAATGTAATTGGAGGATCACTTAATGGTAAATGTCTCAAGTGATCAGCAACCAAATTTTCTGAGCCTTTTTATCTTGTATCTCCAGATCAAATTCTTGTAACAAAAGTATCCACCTGATTAGCCTTGGCTTCACATCTTTCTTACAAATAAATACCGCAAAGCTGCATGATCAGAATAGACAATCACTTTAGTACTAAGCAAATAAGAATGAAATTTTTCTAAAGCAAAAATAATAGCTTAAAGCTCTTTTTCTATTGTCGAATAATTGCATTGAGCACTATCAAGTGTCCTTGAGGCATAGTAAATGACATGTGGACTCTTTCCTATACGATGTCCTAAAACAGCACCCACGACTTGATTGCTAGCGTCGCACATGATCTCAAAAGGGAGTTCCTAATTCAGTGGTTGAATTATTGGGACTGTCACCAACTTCTCCTTCAATGTATCAAATGCCTTCTTACAATCTTCATTAAATTCAAATGTCACTTCTATTTGCAGTAATCTACACAAGGGTTGAGTGATTTTGGAGAAGTCTTTTATGAATCGTCGGTAGAAACCTGCATGACCAAGAAAAGAACGAACTTCCCGCACACTTACGGGATAAGGCAAAGACTTAATCACATCAACTTTATCCTTATTAACCTCGATACCCTTAAAACATACTATATGTCCTAGAATTAGACCTTGATCCACCATAAAATGACATTTTTCATAATTTAACACCAAATTGCATTCTTTACATCTTTCAAGCACCTTAGCTAAATTAATTAAGCAAGTATCAAAAGAGTCACCATAGATAGTAAATTCATCCATGAATACTTCTATGATATTTTTCACATATTCAGAAAAGATACTTACCATACACATTTGGAAAGTTGTGGGTGCGTTGCAAAGGCCGAATGGCATTCGTCTGTAAGCGAAGATTCCAAATGGACAAATGAACGTCGTTTTCTCTTGGTCCTCTGATGCCACTGGAATTTGGTAAAAACCTGAATAACCATCAAGACAATAATAATGAGTTTTACTAGCTAATCTTTCGAGCATTTGATTGATGAAAGGAAGAGGAAAATGGTCTTTTCTAGTTGAAGCATTCAACTTCCTATAATCAATACAAACTCTCTAACCATTTTGAACTCGAGTGGAAATGAACTCACTAGTATCATTTTTGGCAATAGTGATGCCCGTTTTCTTAGGTACCACCTGAACTGGACTTACCCACTTACTGTCGGAGATGGGATATATCATATCTTTTAATAATTGTTATTCAAATAGGAAAGGAATGATCATGGATAATAACTAGTTCAAATAAGTGTCATTAAAAAAATAAAAAAATTAAAATATAATATTTTTGTTTGGGATATAAATATATCTTTTTTTTTTTGTTTTGGACTACTTAACTTACTAATTTCAATTTTTCCTTTCTTCCCTCATTCCGAATCAAATAGTAAAGGAATGATCATGAATGATAATTAGTTCAAACAAATGTCACTAAAAATAGCAAGAAGATCTTGAAAAAAATGAAAAGACTTATGAGAATATTAAAAAATTTCAAAAGTTAAATGTTTGCATAATCTATATATAGATGTTTAACTTTCTATTGTATGCATTTTTATGTATGATAAATTATCATATGAGATTTCTTAGTATACAATGTACACTTTCAACCTATTAAATTGTTGATTCACATTGAGTTAATTCTGCACCCCTCAAAAGCTTTATCATCATCCTCATTGATTGAGCTGATGACAAATGTATCTCATTGTCAAATTTGTCAGAAAATCATCAATACATTAAAATAAAACTCAAGATTAAGAGTAAAAAATAAAGAAGAATGAATAAAGCATATAAACTACATGGGTATGAAGCAGAAATGATGAAGAACAATGAACAATATATCTTATTAGTAGAGGTGCAAGAAATCTAGACTACATTAAGAAAAAATGAGAGAAAATGAATAGATGAATAAAAAATGTAAACTCTATTTCACTCTCTCTACAAAAATCTCTCTTATTCCTCACACACCATCTGTTTGACCGAGTGTGATACCCTCAGTCAAACCTTTTTAAAATATAAATATACTTTTAAAAATATATATAAATATTCAATGATTTATATTCATATAAATTAATTTATGTAAATGTTTAATTTTGTTAAGATTATATTTACTTACATATATACATATGTAAATTCATAATCAACATAAATATATAATTTTGACTACATAACCTACTAATTATCATTATTCTCTTTAATAATTGTTATTCAAATAGGAAAGGAATGATCATGGATGATAACCAGTTCAAATAAGTGTCATTAAAAAAATAAAAATAAAATAAAATATAATATTTTTGTTTGGGATATAAATATATCTTTTTTTTTGTTTTGGACTACTTAGCTTACTAATTTCAATTTTTCCTTTCTTCCCTCATTCCGAATCAAATAGTAAAGGAATGATCATGAATGATAATTAGTTCAAACAAATGTCACTAAAAATAGCAAGAAGATCTTGAAAAAAATGAAAAGACTTATGAGAATATTAAAAAATTTCAAAAGTTAAATGTTTGCATAATCTATATATAGATGTTTAACTTTCTATTGTACGCATTTTTATGTATGAGAAATTATCATAGGAGATTTCTTAGTATACAATGTACACTTTCAACCTATTAAATGGTTGATTCACATTGAGTTAATTATGCAACCCTCAAAAGCTTTATCATCATCCTCATTGATTGAGCTGATGACAAATGTATCTCATTGTCAAATTTGTCGGAAAATAATCAATACATTAAAATAAAACTCAAGATTAAGAGTAAAAAAATAAAGAAGAATTGATAAAGCATATAAACTACATGAGTATGAAGTAGAAATGATGAAGAACAATGAACAATATATCTTATTAGTAGAGGTGCAAGAAATTTAGACTACATTAAAAAAAATGAGAGAAAATGAATAGATGAATAAAAAATGTAAACTCTATTTCACTCTCTACAAAAATCTCTCTTATTCCTCACACACTCTCTCTAAAAAGATCACTCTCATTCTCTCAAAAGCCTCTCCTCTTTCTCACTCCAAAAGTTCATCTTCAAGTGAAGACCCCCTACCTATTTATAAGCAAAATTAGAGATTCATTTTTTTTTCTTTTAGTCCTTATGCTCCCTTATTTATTTTTTTAGTCCTTGAACTTTTTCTTATATTTTTAGTCCATAATCTGTTTATCTATTTTAGACATTGGGATTTTTTTTTTGTTTTTTCAAAAATCATACATTGTCTTATACTAGTAAATAGGTTAATAAACAAAATTTTTATATTTAAATTATTGGACCGGATAAAATACGATCTACAACTCCATGTACCCGATTCATCAGAAGTTCAAATTTGTGTTACTGGGTCACCATGGATTTCTGTCATGCAATCATGTTGGTTTACTTGTTCCTCCAAAGGTATAGTCATCTCCCTTTATATAAAATTATGGAGAAAACAACACGCCATAATAATTCGATTTTTTGTTTTAAGTGGATAGAATGAAGGGCTCCTAAGTATTACCCATTGTAATTTAAGAAACCTAAAACTTCTTTCAATTACATTCCTAACATAAATGCTTAATGTTAAAGTATTCTTCTAGTGTGGTTGGTTTATGTCCCTCCCTCCAATTATTTAGGTGATTGAACAAGTAAAAAATACTCACTGCCACATGAACAATAAGGGCCAACCAAAGGGCTCGCGGAAAGTAGTGAAAAGTAGAAACGAGAGAGAACACTGATTATGCGAGACACCCGTAAACAATCGAAGAATGGCCGGACGCATACCACGAACGGGAAAGAGCACCAGGACGAGAAAAGCTAACTGGCCAATGGGAAAAGACTGATAAATGACTCACGCCTATGGAACGGGAAAAGGAACCTGAGACTTGGAGAGCTACCATGAACGAGCAAGGCACTCGCTGAAG
Organism: Datisca glomerata; assembly: GCA_003255025.1. Classification (NCBI taxonomy): domain Eukaryota; kingdom Viridiplantae; phylum Streptophyta; class Magnoliopsida; order Cucurbitales; family Datiscaceae; genus Datisca; species Datisca glomerata. The sequence goes on from QANY01009435.1 coordinate 2,799,986, forward strand.
TTTTCATGGGAAGAGAATGATCAAAAGAAGAATGGGAACAGACGAAGAATGAAAATCAAGTGGCAATGATTGATTAGGTAGCTGAGTGACTCGGACGAGACTGGATGGCAGGCCACTAAGTGGCTACGACTGACTGGCTCGAACGACAAGAAATCACAAAGTGACTATGATTGATTGACGGTTGAATGAGACAGATGGAAATGATAAGTAAGGAAGGGAAATAGGGTCATACCTAGCAGGAAGATCCCCATGAATGAGTGTGATCTCTAGGCATAATGAGTGCCTCCAAGACCATAGGGGGAGGATAATCATTCTCCTCCATTTTATTATTATTCTAATCAACTCATGTAAATTAGAAAGCCTATACAAGGCTAGTGTATTAAATGAAACTCAAGCATTCAATACAACTCAAACAAATACAACTCAGCGTATTTACTCCTTACACACACACACACACGCACTATCTCTCATTAATATTCATATAAATCAACCCTTATCAATACATTTCCCTTTCATCCCTAATTAGCAAAAAAAATCTTTTTACATTTTGGTGCTTTCATTGAGAGTTGAGAGAAAAGCTTAAGAGACTCACCCTACAAGACCATAAACATGCCTAGAACTAGATCTAACGCAGCCCTAAATGAGGGCAACAGAACCAAAAATGGAGATGACCACGTAGATCAACCAATCCCACCAACGAAAATGCTACAGACGATCATGAACGGGATGCATGAGAAGGAATTGAGGAACATTGAAATAATACATAACGCATGACAGAATGTGCATGATTAGTTCAACACATTACAATAGGAATTTGCAAAAATGTGAGCAGAGGTCAGTCAACGAGTAAAGGATGATGAACGAGAAAATAAAAATGAACAGGAAGCCCACTCTAGGGGCAACCGTCGAGATGGAAGACAAGGAGACCACAAGAATAGTAGAAACATGCGATGGGAAGAGGAAGTCCAATCGCAGAACCTCATGAAGGAGGTTACGGGAGAGGCTCGGTAATCCCAAGTCATGTCAAATGAAGCAATAGAAGAACTGTTGGAACAAAATATGATGGTAATGAGGAATCTCGGGAGTACGGGAAAAATTGACCTCAAATCTCTTATCTGGACACCATTAGACCCTGAAGTCCTAGCGACGCCCGTACTAAAAAAATTCGTTGCTCCCAGATTTAAATGCTACGAAGAAAAACTGATCCCGTAGATCATCTTCGATGATTCAGACAATACATGGCGTTGTACCAATATGATGACGAGTTGATGTGCAGAATGTTCTCCACTAGTCTAGACGGGACGACTTTGAAGTGGTATCACTCCTTGACGATGCACTCAATCGCGAGCTTCGCTGTCATGTCCTCCATTTTCATAGAGTAATACTCTACTTACTGTATGGTCATGGAAGACTCAGAACACCTGATGACAATCTCTACCTGGAAGGGGAGTTTCTACGAGAGTACACCCATCGCTTTATAGATGAGATGGCCAAGGTCAAGAACTGTGATGAGCGGTTCCCTTTCTGTGGTGCAATCATGCATCACTCTAGAGGAAGAAAATAGGAGTATGCAGAGAACGAATGAACGGAACGCGAAAATGGAAAAGAGGTGTAATACCTGAAAGAAGGAAGCACGATGGAACGGAAAGAGAAGATGGGAAGAATATCAAGTAAGAAAGAATCACGTACCTAAGTCGGGATCTTGACATAGTCCACCCAAGGAACAAAGTCTACACACCGTTGAGTATTGCGGTCAACTAGATACTATAGGGTATCAAAGATAAACCTTGGCTGAAAAACCAGCCCCGCTCATCAAGGAACCAAGCTACATGGATAAAGACAAGTAATGTTCCTACCACAAGAGCAACAGACATTACAGACATGATTGTTTTCAGCTTAAAGATTATATTGAACAACTGATCAAGGAAGGGTACCCTAGTCAAATTGTAAAGAAAGATTAACAAAAGCAAGAGGCTGAGAAAGACAGTCATGGGGAAGACAAGTGACAAGGGGAAGTAACCCCTTCGCATCGTTGACACGGTTATAGCACTAACCGAACAAGAAGGAACAACAAAAAAGGAAAGGAAGATACTGCAAACGGCCAATATTAGAAAGACATCGACAAAAACCCTCAGACATCTGCCGCTGGTGTTCGACGATTTAGATCTGGAGCACGATGAGCACCATAACGATGCCCAAAAAAATAAGTTGGAAACCGCATACTCCTCTTTTCTTCCTCCAGAGTGATAGGCCCAAAAAATAAGGCACACAAGCCCAAAATAAGAATCATCTAAAGCGATAAGCAAAGCAACTCATAAAATAATTGTCGATGAATTTATTGTAAATATCAGGAGCATTGAACCACCAAAAAATAGAGTTCAAAGAATAAATGTGAGAAGTAAGAGTATCTGTAACCTGATTACATTCCAAAAAAGTATGTGAGACCTAAAAATTCATATGAGAGATAAAAAGGAAATGTTGATTCCAAGTTTGCACAACTGTCACGTAACCTGATTAGAACGAGAGAAAGAAGTGAACAACAAAAGTTGAATCACTCTCCAACCACAATCTTTTCCAACCAAATTTCCAAGCATGTTTTATAATATTAATGACCACAAATAATTCAGCCTCAAATGCAAAGACTAAACTCAGAGAAGCTATGATATGACCTTTACAAAACGATAACAATTGTTTGATGATTCATGAAAATGAAATGATTTAAAGGGTAAAGCACACAAAAGGTTATGTGACTTTGCATATTACTTCTACGTGCACCAACACGAGTCGACGTGACATCATGTGATGGATTTTGTAAGATGGTGTTAAAAGTTACAACCAGTCAAGTTCTATCACGTCGACTAGTGCCAGATAGTGGTGTCCTAAATTGAAGCCACCCATTCGCAGAACACCCACCTCAAATTGGACACCCCTCTTCACATGGTCGCGGCATCTTCGCCAGCCTCTGTGACAATAGCTAATTATATACTAGCACCCGAATTATTCTTTGATATAAAAGAAAACGTAATCTCAATGCTTATTGATGCAGAAATGGTACTTATTGTACCAGAGATAATGAACTACATGTCCTTCAAAAATATTAAGATTCACATCTATTTTTGAGGTGTATTAAACTTGTCATCGTAGAACCACATATGGTGAACTTTATTACATTTATGTCATCTAGGTTCGATACCAATAAAAAATTTACAAAAAAAAGACTTCTTGCTTTCTAGAAATAGTCATATAATATAGCACGGCAGACCAATTAATAATTGTTATAATATGATAATGATAATACATATACCAGGAATATGATAGCAACTATAGAAATTTTGCACTCTCAACATTGGCAAAAGAGAGGGAACGTAAATGTCAAATTTATAGGCTAAAAAAATGTTAAAGTCATTGACAAATCTTTTTTCCATGATGTGTGTCCACTCCAAATTATTTATCCATTTATATAATTATGACCAAGTTCATTTAACCAATTAATTCAACTTTATATATATGTGTGTCTACAGGACAAAACCGTCTCAGTCATAGCCTGGCCTGTTCACACCTTAAAAGAGCGTAGAAATTCTACTTATTGTTAAACTATTCCACCTTACATTATCTTCTTCCCACTTCATGGGTGAATATTCAATTTGTGACATCTTAGTTAACAGAACATAAGAATGGTAGAAGTAGAGTGCAGTTTCTAATGTCATTTCTAAAATGTTTGCACGATCCAAATCATCCATTTCCTATTAGACGATCCAGAGTATACAGTTTGCAAAATCCACATCGTCCATTTCGTATTGGACGATCTGTAGTAAATCCAGATCGTCCATTTCAAAATCTACTATCAGGATTTGCCAAAGCACCATCTATTGGCAAAAAAGACATGCCTTCATGATTTTTGAAGCCTCTGACGGTGGGAAGTATGAAGGAAAATACTGAAATTGACTTCATGATCATAACAAAGCAAGAAGATGATAGTTCTCTTTCGTACAAACCAGGAGATAATCAAAATGAATTTATAAGGGGAAGGAAAGGATATAACAGATACCCAAGATCTCATTGCTCTGCTATTGGCATGGAGCTTTACACAATCTTTCCCTCCCTCGATCCTTCTATCTCCCCTAAATACAAGGCTATGTGAAAATAACAAAACCTCATCTATCATCAAACTTCTTATTTCCATAATGATCCTGTACAAACAACCGTCTTGAGTGTGCTTGAGAGAGGTGGGAGAAACTCAACACGCACGAGCCTCTGGCACAGGCAACCGCCTAGAAATCACTGCAGACCCGCTATGAACTCTCAAGGATGTAAAAAGGCATGACAACCTTGCTATCATGGGATTAGCCTTTGCCATTTTAGGGATGATTGCAAGTTCCATACCAGCCCCGTCATTGCAAGAACCGTGATAGCCTTCAAGGTCAGCTTTTGTGATCAGAACGGCATCTCCTGAGGGGGAGTGAGTACTTACATCTGGTCCCCGCTTGCTGTATTCTTGAACAGCCTATTCATCACCGTAGTAGCCAACAAGCAAATAAAAGAAAGAAGGTGAACTAAGTCATACCATCAATCGACTGGAATCTAATTACGAATATAATTATAAAGTGGAGGCATTGGAGAAGATATGGTGATAAACAGATATGTCATAAATATCAGGATCTTATAAGATGAATGCAGAGCACATCCCCTTAAGATAAGGGAATCATAATAGAAACTGTAGTACAGAAGGGGAAGAACGTCAGAGTTCAGATAATCTTCACTTGATTTTTAAGAAATCACTTACCTCCCACTGCGAGGGGGCTAGCAACACTCGAGGTCTTCTAGAGCGCACATAATCCAAGGCAGCAGCTGGCGTCATGTGTTTATATCTAACCTGCAAGTGTAAATCAACTCTCTCTCAGATCCATAATATGTCAGTTGTCAAAGTTTTTAAAGTTTAACAAGAAAGCTCAGATGATACAATATCCATATAGGTTTCAGAATCAAAGATATTACCAAATAGCAAAGGACGATAGTTGTGCTCCTTCCCCTTCCCGCTTTACAGTGAACATACGTTGTTTTACCACAACATGCATTTCCTGAGCACAAGAAAAAATAAGAAAAAAAAAACCCGCAAATCCAGATCTTTAAGCACCACCATGCCCAAGGTCCAATACAATGTTTAACTCACTGTGAATAAAGTCTACAGCTCGGCTTATATCGGAAAATTTGGGAGCAAAGCAATAATCTCTTGTGGGAATTGTCAAGTGATCGATCCCATGATGCTGCAAAAACAATTAATCCATTACAAGGAGTACCTGACTCAATCAATTTAAAACTTTGAACATTAAACTTTGAGAAGTTCTTGCCAAAGCATATGTAATATTAGAAATGTCCTAAAGAATACTAACAAGCATTCACTTTTAGGTTCTACAGCTATTAATAAGAATGACAACTCACCTCCATCAATTCTCTTTACTGAAAATGAAATCAATATTTTCACCAATAAAATCAAAATTAAATTAATCAAATTCAAATTGGCTGAAAGTCAATTAGACCTTGAGATTTGAAAACATATTTGCTTTGGTTTGTTGGGCGGAGGGGGGTTAACTGCTAACTTGATACACATTGATATACCTAACTACAAAAATTCAGGAATAAGAATAAAGCAAAGAGAAGAACATTGTGAATATCTAATTGAGCAGCATAGAGTAATTGGTCTAGAAAAATCCCATACATGATACATGGACGACGGAACTAGTGTCTCATATGATTCATTCAAAGTGATAACACCACCAACCCCTAGCTGCTTCAACCGAGGAACGTCCTTGGGAAACGGTACAGCACCAAGCAGAAGAAACTGGAAAGAAGGTGAAATTCTTGTTAAATAATGACAGACAATTAAAAAGGAAAAGTGAATTCTTCCACTTCGTTTGGTGAGGTGCAGGGTTTGTATTTTCAGGCTCAGGCGACACCAGCTAACCGCCTACAGCATACTCTTAAAGCCTTATGAAAACTCTAATCACCAAGTCCAATATACATTCCATTTCAAAAACGAAAAGTTAAAAGCTTGCTAAATGCTAAGCCATATGCTTGTCTAATGTTCTAAGCTCCACTTTTTACCATTTATCATATTTCAAAAACATTGGGGCTGACACTAAAATAGTTAAACTAATTCCGATAAAATATAAACCACTTAACAAGACTCTTGACTTCCCCCCAGACTTTCTTGTCAATCAAACACAACATATATTTAAAGCAACGACATATATCTTAAAAATGAATAAAATAAACCTGATCAACTTCATCCCACCATCTGAATTCAGCTTCCATTTTATTCCGAAGCACATTATACAGTAAGGTCGGGTAAAACAGGATCCGAGCACCCGCTCCGACTAAAGCTCTCTTAGCATCAACCTTGACAATCTGCCTGTCAGAAACGTCGTCATCATGATCAGACCCCGGATCTTCCAAGTCCTCGATCTTCATCACAAATCCTGCAAAACAAAACCTAATCCCAAATGATCAAGAAAAACGATCACCAATATCGAAAATCCTCAAACCCAAATTCCACGAACAAAGAACAAATTCGAAAAACAATTTACAGGACCAAAAGCAGATAACTTAAGTAAATTCGCATACTTGAGAATCAAGGACGATTAAGGGATTGTGTTTGTGGTAGGGAATGGAATCAGAAATTGGTTACCAAATTAGGACCAGAGAGAATCAACGGAAAAGGGATAGAGGAAATTTCTAGGACAGGAATTCATAGATATGGGAAAATTCAGGGATATGTTTCTAAAATTGGGAAATTCAGGCTTCTAAGAGTTGGATTCTCTTCACTTCGGGTCGGTCTGAAGAGAGAGCGAGAGAGTACGGAGGGAATCAGATAAAGAAATGCGAATAATTTGGGAAACTGAATGGTCAATGCCATAAGAGGAAGGGATGATCATTTTGCCCCTCTCATTGATTTTATTAACGGAACTACCTAGTATAATTTTCTTGCACAAGTTCCCACGAATCACGTATAATCTCTGACTAGAAGTTTTAAAAATTTTAGTAAAATTATCTTTTTAGCAATTAAAAAATATGTTTTCGGTTTTCTAAATTTTACCAAATTCCCAAATTGATCCTATAGTTCTAATTTTTGCAATCATATCCTTGGAACATTTAAATCAACCATATTCCTTGATACCATTAATTTTATTAAACTTGTTAAATTAATATATGAATAAATAAAATGATTTATTAATATATGAATGAATAAAATGATTTATTAAATTAATATGTTAATCATTATCACATCACTTGTTAAATTTACTAATTTTATATTTATTCAGTGTAGAATTATTTTAGTTAGAAAATCAAACTCGTTGTATTCTTCAAAACTTATGTATAAAAAAGAGCAGTACTAAAACCTTATAACCAGTGTAAAATGGATTGATCCAAGCGACTCGAGACAACATTCAACACACCATTCTAGACCATAGCACGCGACAGCCAAGACCTCCATGATGTATTGTTTAGGAGAGTTTTTTACTATAAGTTGCAATGTCCTTCCTTTGTTCTGTTTTGTACTCTGTTGAAATATCTATAATACATTCGGATTTAGACGTTAAAAAAAGCTGGCTTCAAATGTAATTTAAATTAAGCAATAAAAGTAAAATTTAACCTTATAATTGATTGATTACATTATACATATTTTGATATTCCTACCATTTAATTGGAGAGTAAGTGTTATTAACTATTGAATATAGGGATGTCAAAATCACTCGTAGATCCCTCGAGCCCTCGGGCATCCACCCCTGATGAGTTGGAACTTTGGTGAATAAATAGGTGACAGAACGAGTATGAGACAATCATAAATAAACCCGCAGAGGTATGGGGCGGGGATAGATATATTAGTCTCAACTCCGTTACCCGTCCCATTTATCTTTCATATCTTTTTTTTAATTTGTAGTATATTGAAACTATAAGTATATATCACAACTCAACCCTAACACTATTTTTATCAATCTTTCACTACATTAACTATTTTAATCGTCAAATAAAATGATTCATATATTATTTTATCTTAAATTATCTTCATTGCTTCTCTATCATCACTGTTATCTATTGTCGTTATTTTTGTGTTTGTCACCAACTCAGGCGATCGCTGAAAAGTTCTATACATAATCAAATCTAAAGAGAGGATGGAAAATCTGTGGGTAACCCATGAGTAATGGATCATAATGGGGATTCCCCACCCCACCCCACCCCACCCTGTATCTCCTTAAATAGGGAATGGGGCGGTGATGTGGTTGATATATAGAAGTGGGGATAAGGATGGGAGAAGCCGCCCTGCCCCCACCTCGTCCCATTGACATCCCTAATCGAATATCATATACAAATGTCATTAACTAATTATTTAAATCTTATTTGAATGCCGTTTATGTATTATAAATATAGATAAGGATCAAATTGGAAAGTTACTAGTCTTCTTCAAAATAGTGTAAGGGCAAATTTGAATTTACATTTAAATTAGTTGGACAAAAATTCAAACAATATTTCTCCTGTGATACCATTTTTATAGATACTATTGATTATTATAAAATGAATGGTTAAAATGAAAGGTATGAATGAAATTGTAATATCATAGTTTGATAAGCTTAGAAACCAATATCATTCTTTAATGAAATTGTAATATCATAGTTTGATAAGCTTAGAAACTAATAAATTGGTTGGACAATAACATCCTAATGAATTGCTGAAATGAAATAATATAAATGGATCGGTTGTAAATGGTAATTGGATAAAATTAAAAACTAAGAAATGATAGAGGGTTTTCAACCCTGCTCCCTCCAAAACTCGTCAACTATCTCGCAACCGATATTTATTTTTATTTTGATTATTTTGCTATTCTTGATTTTTTTAGGCCTTATATTTCATTTTCTTGGATTAAATAAAAAACATGACTACTTACTAACTTTACTTTTCTTAAAACAACATTTAAAATTAAATCTAAATTAACAATGTTCAATAAAAGTGCATGGAACGTGGCCCATTTTTCGAGAATAGATAATTGTCTGATAAAAAAAAACAGCTTATATATTAATATATTTTTGTTAAACAGAAAAAAGTGCAATTTTTAATATACAAGGTTATCTAGAACTCGATCTGGACAAGATAAATCAATTTAGTGTGATTGAACATTGGGGAAAATGTAAGAATATAAGTATTTTATTTCATAGGGAAGAAGGTGATAGGGTAAGTAGTTGGGACGATAGAGCATTTGGTTTTGGTTACCAAAGTGGATAACAAAGGACGTGAATGGTTGGTGAGGATGCTAAGCTTTGATTTATGTCAATCTCCTTTTGGATTTAACTTGAAGATGAATATTTTATAGGCTATTGTTTTTGTCATTTGACAATATGATTGGACATACATGTTTGCTATCAAATGTCCACTAATTTATCCTTAACTCTCTCTCTACAATTAAAGAATATAAGAAGAAGATGTATTTGAATTTGCATATCTTTAATATACGATTTTTTTAGCGATTTTGTCTACTTTGTATTGATCATTTTTAATTTATCCTTTAGTGTATTCATGGTGCATGATTATTAGTTAATTTTTATTTTTTTCTTATTTTCTATAATGGTACATACCTAAAGCTTTTTATATTTTTTATTATTCATAATTTTGAATCTTATTTTTAAACAAGAGATTATTTTAATTTATTTCATTTATTAAGAGATATATTGAGAAAATTTCAATCATAAAAATAAAACATATTTTTATTCTATCGATCACATAAATATCAAATATATACTAAAAATGTATCCTAGAGTGCGCATATGTTCTTAGAGACATTTTAGTGAACAAGACTTATAAAAAATATCATATTCATAATAATGCATTTCTAATTTTATTTTCTAATAAATGTATTTTATTTATATTGACATATTCATAATAATGCATTTCTGTTTCAGTTCATGTGTCTATCGCTATCGCCCTATTCTCTTCTCTTTCAATTGCCTATTCTTTATAGATGAGGGGGAGTACCTTAGCAGTAGCTTCAAACACTTAAGATTGACCTCCTCAAGTGCCAGATATGAATGTTTTATGAATTTCATACGGGACTACTTACTTACCTAAAGTGCACTTCTTACTTACCAAAGAAGTTTGCTGAAGGAACTGACCTAAGCATAGCTCTCTCTCTCAAATACCAATGCCAAGAAAGAGATTCCTTGGATAAGTGGAAAATTTCTTTCATTTATCTTTTAAGGCCTTTGTCCTACTTATAGTATCAGTCTTCCAGCCTATCGAAATTCGTGTTTTTATTAACCAACAACGCATGCACTTTGTTGACACTAAAAATAAGGTTCTTCAATCAACTAGTGCAACTGAAGGCACACCGACTCTTACTAGAAGTCTAGTCTCTCTCAGGTCCAGTTTCGATCTCGAACTTACTTACTTTACTTAATAGGCCGGAAGAGAAAGATATTAAGAAAAGCCAATTTCCTGTCCTGTCTTAAGAACCAGACTAAAAGAGATCTCACTTTCGACGATTGAACTGCACTTTTATATCAAGATTGATATGGAACAATAAAAATGATAAAAATATACATATCATGTACACAACACATGTAATTTAACTAGATATGATGAAAAGTATTTTGTATGTTAGAATAATATTATTTGAGTTGACAATTAATTTACATTTACACTTTGCATAAACACAGTTAAACATAATTTAAGAATATTTATTTATATTTAGAATAATTAACATTAAGCTATAACTTATTAATGATGTTTGTCAAATAAGTGAATGATTAAAATTAATTGAAATTACTTTAGTATTTATCTTAATGATATAGTTTGCATTTAGCTCATTCTTTAGTATCCATCTTTTTTTCAAATCATTAATCTAAACGAGAGTCATTCCAACATGTCCATTTTCCTGACATGTATCCCACTCGACCCCGTCTCCCCAACCTGACCTTGTTTCCCTGACCTAACCTAGACCTCGGCTCCCCAACCTAAGGGTCATGGTCGTGGTTGGAGTCGGGTCAGGGAATCATATCCTCAACCCGAACTCCTGACCTCGTGTCACTGACTCGACCCACCCGAACTCCATGACCCATCCCCGACCCGCGTCCCATCTGAACATTGCTCCCCGCCCCATCACGAACATGTGTCCCCGTCCCGACCCATGTTTCTGACTTGACTTCACGGCCTGACCCGACTCGACTCGACCCATGACCTTGATCTGAACTCCTGACATCGAGAAAAGTACAGCCAAAAGAATCAATGATTGTATTAGTGCCACCACTCTAGTTCAAAGCAACATGGTTTCCTTCTCATTTCACAAATCTATCTTGAAAAAGAGATGTATGTTTATGTAGTTTTTAAAAAAGATGGCGGTAAATTTGGACATGCAAAATAAATTAAAATTTTAAGTTTAAAAGCTAAATTAGTTTAGCTTAAAGCTTATTAGGTTTTTAACTTAAATAAACTAGGAAAGATGATGTTTGTGAGTCATGCTATTATTAAGTCAGAAAAGCATATGATATCATTTGGTAGCTGCTTGAGATGAAAGTATTTTCTTAGATCTTACAAATAGTGGTTATGTTACTGTTATATCATCTCTTACCGATATTGAATTAGAGTAAGTCTTTATATTTTTCATGACTAATGTAGTAGACAACTTGACAAAGAGAGTCTATGGGATAGCAAGTAGATGTTATTTGTGTAAATAGGATGACAAGTCAAATTATTTATTCTTATCATCTCCTTTGGAGTTACTATGCTGAAGAAATAGGTATTTAGACTGTTAAGTCCGTCTGAACCGATCGTTGAATTTCAGTTTGGTCGGTCTGGATTTTTTTAGATTTATGGTCGGTTCGGTCCTCCATATAAGAGGATCGTGATTTTTGGTATGATCTTGTTTTCTTCCAACAATCCGACCAGACCGACCATTGAACACCCCTGCTATTTATAAACATACCTAAAGATTGTAAACTCATCAAGAACCGTGAGAAATAGAAAAGGATGAAATAATTCTGTTATATCGTCAACTTTTCAGAACACATCACTTTAATATACTAGTTGAAATGTACGTGCTTCACACGTATTAAGCTAATTTAAAATATACATATAAGTTTAAATTGATGTTAAAATTAAAATTAATACATCAACTTTAAAAATTATTCTATTTCTAAACTAAAAGTAAAATAGTAATAATATTATATTATTTATAATATTAAAATTATAATGCTTTTTGAATAATATAGAAAATAATTTAGTTCATCAATTTGTCATATTCTTAAGAATAATTATATTATATTAAGAGACAATTTCTTGTAATCAAAATATTTGTATTTCTATAAATTTATTTATATGAAGTTTTATGTCACAAATAACATAAATAATATATAATACTTAATTTATAAATTTATAATGAAAAAATTATTATTGATTTATAATTGAATATTTATTATAAAAGATATTGAAATAAATATACGGATACTCACATATATTTTTGCATAAGATTTTTAAATATTTTATTTTACTAACTACAAACAAATTATTATTGAATAAAAAATAAAATATTATCAAATGAATTAAATGAGAAAAGATGTGAAATACCTAATTTGTGTTATATTTTAATAAACTTAGAATGATTAAAAGGAGAATCAAGAGTTTCTCCCATTTAAACCTATTTTTAATATATATATATATATATATATGGATGGACTAAATCAATCAAGGAAAGTGAACAGTCAAAATTCAACCTTACGCGTGACAAGACCCATACAGAAGAGTCAATTAAGGAATAGATGTAATATGAATTGTAGGATTAACTAAGCGGTTATGAATGAGATCTTCGAGGAGAATATTCCCCAAAAGACGTTGGTATCATCTTCATGTAAATCGGAGAATATTCCCCAAAATTCACTACAGAATAGGAGGATTTATTATTATTTAATTATCATCTTCATTTATAAATACGAGCATGTATAACCTAAAAAATTTAATTTTGGGAGACAAGCAAAATAAAGCTTTTCGGGTTATTATCCTCTCATTCTCTCTTATTAAATTATCCTTATTGTTCATTCGTAATAGATTTTCCCTCACCGAAAAAATCCTTTACATTTTACTGTTTTCATTGAGAGCTGGGAGAAAACTCGAGAGAACCCTTCCAAAGCAAAAATGCCTAAAAACCAGATCAAATGTTACCCCTCAATGAGGGAAATGGAACTGAGAACGGGAATGATCATGTTGATCAATCCACTCCACCAGTTGAGATGCTCCAAACCATTCTGACGGGAATGCATAAGATGGAACAACAGAACACTAAGACATTGTGCAGCGCGTGGCAGACGGGCAAGATCAGATCATGCACTGCAAAGGGAATTGGCGCAGACACGCGCATATGTTTATCAGTGGACTAACAATGAGGAACGGGAGGACCATTCAGAGCAAGATGTCAAGCGGGCAAACCCTGAGATAAGCCGGAACATGCAACAAGAAGATGGAGAGATCCAGTCCCAAAACCACACAAGGGAGCTAGCAGGAGATGTTCGTCCACCTAAGATCATATCAGAAAAGGTAGTGGAAGATATGTTGGAGAAAAAGATGATGGAGATGAGGAAACTGGGGAGTACGGGAAAAGCTTACCTCGGTTCCAAAGAAGTTCGTGGCACCCAAGTTTAAGTGCTATGAAGAGAAATCTGATCTGGTGGACCATTTCAGGCGGTTCAAGCAAGTGATGGCGCTGTATCAATACGAGGACGAGCTGATGTGCAGAGGGGGCTAAACGGTACATGGAAAAAAACTCTTGAAAAAAAGGCGAAACGAGAAATTTGAATCCCAATGTAATGTATATTGGGTGCATGGTAATTTTGTATGATGTCTACAGGGAATGCCTGATGACTCACTCTCTTCTAGGGCGTAGAAAATATTAAGAGGAAAGGCGTCTTGATGGGTAGTCATAAACTACCTAAACTCGGACTCGATTCTAAGTGAACAGTGGGCTAAAAATGAAATATATATGCCACAACTCAGAGAAATGCAAGAAATGCAGAGAAGAAGAAATGAAAACCTATGATATCAAAGATAAGAAATGAGGAAAAATGAAGACAAAGGCCTTTAAATAAGCCACGGACGTGAAGAGGGCATCTAATTCATTTCATAAATGCTGAAGAGGTGAAATGAAATGACGTTTGAAACGTTCAAGTATGAAAAGATTCGTTGAAGAGTGTGACTGAAAAGTTATGATGGAGACGGATCGTCGCGACAATTGAGAAGAGTGAAGTGATAGCTGGCAAAAATGAGATAGGCGCAGTCTGCCAAAAGTAAGTTTAAAAGTTGTGCCGCGTGATTCCAGGAAATATCTTGAGAACGGGAACGAGAAGGCGTAACGGAAAAGTAAAAAGAAAAACCCCCCACTGACAGCATACGGTCAAAAAGTTGCCTGGAAAGCTAAGTCACGTATTTTCAAGAAGCGCCTAAGGACATAAAACGATTGACTTAACGTCAGAATAAGAAATGATAATCATTATACTTCAATGAACGAAATTTTGTTGAATTGCAATGGGGTCAATGAATAGTCAAAAGCTAACCTTACACATGTCAATATCTAGATAGAGGAATCAATTAAGGAACATAAGTAAAATGGATCGTAAGATTAACTAAACGGTTATGGAGGGAATCTTCGAGAGAATATTCCCTGAAAGGCGTCTATCATTTCCCTAAAATTCGGTACAGAATAGGAGAATTTATTATAATTTAATTATCATCTTCATATATAAATAAAAGCATATACGACCTCAAAAATTCAATTTGGGGAGATAAGCAAAATAAAACTTTTCAAGTTAATATCCTCTCATTCTCTCTTATTAAATTGTCCTTATTGTTCATTCGTAATAAATTTTCCCTCACCGAGAAAATCTTTTACTGAAAGATACTGTGAGGTATAACAATACCAGTCGCAATCTATAACTAATACACAAACAACCTTCGCTTACATCATATCAGTATAACACAAGCATATATTAATATGATGATCTTACATGCCCCTCAAATTGATGCCGGTAAGAGAAACTAGCAACTTGGATCTAAAAGGACAAAATTTCATGCGTTTCAAAATATCAATTGAAACGCATGAAAATTCAAAATAATTTGGAGAAAATAAGCTAGAGATTAAAAAAAACCACGAAGTAGAAAATTTCTTCAGAAACGACACAAAATTAAGGTCCAATAGATTTTATTTGGAGATTATATAGTTTTATTCTATATGATTGGCCGCTATATGGAATAATGTTACATCATTAAGTTCATCAGCTTGTATCCAAACTATATATATCATGATCATCAATCACAACAACAAACATCCCTCTCACGGTCAGCTACATCTTTGACACAATGTTTATGAGTTTCTCTTACACTCATACATTCAGAATTGCATTCACCTTCCCCATAATTTTTAGAACAAAATTTGAAGGGGTATTCACACGACTCTTGGTCAGCTTGTTCGTCCTCTACAAGTGAAAAAGGAAGAAATAATGACACAAGTGAAAAAGGAAGAAATAATGACACTATCAGTATATATATTTTCTAAAAATTCAATAGCAAAAAATTAATAAATAAAAGAACTAGGGATAGACATACTTGAAGCCACTGCCAACGTCACAAGTGCAAACATGAACAACTTCTGCGCATTCATTTTTTTTCTATGTTTTTCGAGAATTTTTAAATTTGATGTGGTTTTCAAATTGCAATGCGTTGTACTTTTATATATATATATATATATATATTTATCAAAGTTATATTATAAATTCTAAAGGGAATGAAAGAATATGATTCAAACTCACGATCTCTTAGATATAAGTGTGAGAGTTAACCAACTGCGTCAACTCAACTTATCACTTATATACAGAATTCAAAACAAATAAAGCAACAAAAAAAATTGGCCACAAGGTTATGAACATACCATTTATGGCTTTACTTTATAATTCATATAATTGATAAGTACCTTTACATAAATTTTAAATGGATGACCTCCTCCATACCATAAATCTATTCAAAATCAATCATGGATATTATCTACCATAATATGTTCGCGGATGCCTGACTTAGTTCTTTCTGTATTTTAGAGATTTCAAAACACATGAGCGTAACCATGATATTTCTCGAGGGATGCTAAAATAAAAGACACAAAATTGTTATACTGATTATATATAATATGTATGTAACTATAACTTTTATATAAAAAATCAGGCTTTGCAAAATTGAAAAATAAAGCCGTTTCTTAATACGTTTTAGTTTAGTATTTATCAAATAAAGAAATCAAAATTTTGTTCGAATAAAAATTCATATATAGAATATCATGTACAACACCGCTATATATAGGCAACAAATTATTTACCTTTTATGGCTTTGATATACTCGTTATAATAATTAGTACCTTATTGTCATGTATGAGCGAGAAATTTTGTACCTACCTTTTACGACGTGATATACTCATTATAATGAGGCTCTCAGGTTCATGGGGAGCTCGTCTTCGAATTCGTCGATCACATCTTTGAGGTCCGGGAGATCTCATCATCAAGTTTGTAGAGACCACTTCATCGGGTTTGTGGAGATCTCGTCCTCGAATTCATGGGGACCTCGTCCTAAGGTCTATGAAGACCTCGTCCTAGGATCCGTGAAGATCTCGTCCTCGAGTCTGTGGGGACCTCATCTTCTGATCCGTAGGGATCTCATCCTAAAGTCAATGGGACCTCGTCATCGGTTCATGGGGATTTCGTTCTCATTTACTTACATATATCAATACAGAAAACTATTAAACAAAATTAGAAGTGGAAATAACTAGTAGCTATAAACTCTTGTGGAATGAGGAATCAAGATGAGGTAAATAAGCGAGGCTCAATCTCCATCTTTGAAAAAACGGAAAACAAATGAAAAATGAAGTTTTCACAAATAAGTACATAAAAATTGTTGTTAATGACAATGTACTTAGTTAACATCACTCGTAAAACAAAGAACTAAACTTATTATTATTAATCACACACATTTTTTGGCTCAATATCAACATGACAATATATAAAAATTAAATTTTCCAGTAAGTATATATTTTCATTTTAAAAAAAGATAAACAAAGACTAACGACGATGGAATTGATATTCATTAGAGTATGTTACACTTACAAAATCCCTAGGTTAACAGTATTCTTACAACTTGTAAACACAGTTTTAACCACATGTATATTTTGCATGATATCTAAACTACAGTATACATTAAGCGTTTCACTAAGTAATGTTTTTTTTATTTACGTAACAATATAGACAATAACTAGTAGCTAAACTCTTGGGGATTGAGAAATCAATATGAGGTAAACAAGTATGGCATACATTTTTGTTTTCTAAACATATAATTAGTTATGTTCTGATTTTCACTTTGACTCATGAAATACATTTTGTACTAGTTAGACATACATTTATACAATATTTAGTTGATTGTTTATAATACTAGAATTAATATAGATCATAGTATGTTGTATCTGCAGATTGTATAAGTTAATATTATGTTTATAACTTATAAAATTATTATTAACCACACAAATATGCAACAAAGTACACTGCATCTCCAAACTCAACAGGTTAAACAAATGTTCACGACTCGAAAATATATATTTAACCACACATTTTTTATTCAAAAATTAAAGAGAAAGTAAGAGTATGCTGCGGATAGTTCTCCTATTTTTCAGTAGGGGAGTGAAACCGTCCCGAAAAACCTGTTTCGTCGAAACGACGGGACGGGACGGGATTTTTACTTTTGACGGGACGAGACGAGACAATTTTTTTTGCCCGTCCTGATTTTTCATAAATAGCCCATTATTTATATTTTTTTAAAATTTGACCCTTAATATTTTAAATTTGAACCCTTAATTTTTTAATCTTTTGAACTTTAAACCAATTTTAATTTTTAACCTTTAAATTATTTACAAAAAATACGCGTCCCGACCCCTGTCCCGTCCCGTCCCATCCCGCTCAGGATTTCCCCTCAAAACGGGACATGACTTAAAACAAATTGTCCCGTCCTAATCGGGACGGGACAAAGAGGCTAAAAAATAATCCCATCCCGTCCCGTTCACACCCATAATTTTCATAACAGTGCAGAAAATCGTCACTGCACCATCTTCTAGTTTATGGTTCCTTTGCTATATGCTTTTTCTATTGGGTGTATGAGATATCAATATAAGTAGAGACTAAAATTTGAAGGTTAAGTACATAATTTTTAGTAGAGTAATGGTATTACAATAGTTTTCCAATGCTTAATGCAAAAGCTGTTGGAATATTTTTCTCGCACAAACTATTGCTATAACTATTTTACAATTCTCCCTTGAAAAAATCAATTTGCTTGAACTATGGAATGCCCTATTTATAGATGTGATTTGCCGCCTAAGAAATTTATAAAATGGTGCGGAAACCCTCTTTCATTTCCCTCTCTGCAAAAATGACAAACCTCAAATTAAACTATAATCTAATTAACCAATATGTAACATAAACATAACCGATCAAAAAAATATGTTACATAAACATAAAAAAGCATCAAGTTAAATTAAGATGAGAATTGAGGATGAGAGAAAGTGAATTCTTCCCTAGGCTTTATTCTTCACGAAAACTTTACTGCACAGAGAGAAATGTGGGTGGGGAAGTGATTCAATTTCAGCAAGAGGGTAAGATTTTTGTTGGCAATTTACCAAATTGGATAAAAAACATGAGGTCGCAGAGTTTTTTCATCTATTCGGGCCCATTAAGAACATGGTTTTTATCAAGGATCATGATAGGACGGAGAGAAATACGGGTTTTGGCTTCATCATTTATAGTGGTGGCATAGGGTTGCTAGCGGTGGAGTGCCACCACTTGGCCATTTTTGAATTCCTATCTCTGGCACTGTGTGTTGAGGAATTGGGGAAAAAGAAGGGAACACCGAATTTCACAAGATTTTTTACACAGTGAGATTTGAGGGATTAAGAGTAAGCATGCCTCAACTAACGATTTCATCTAATAACCCATTATTTATTGGGTTTCAGGGGAAAACTAGTAAGTTCAACAAAAATAAAAAATTGCTAAACTTAAATAGGGTCATTTTTGTATTAAAATAAATTAAAGGCAATTGTTATATATTATTTAATTGTTGTATACTATCTACTACAATTTTCCTTGATACTACTATAGCATCTTATAGTCTAGATCATTGATAGAATTAATCTTAGTAATTTTTATTGTTCTAATATCATAGTTAGCTTGATAGAAACATATTAAGTTAATGTAAGAGAAAGACTTAGACCTCTTAACGTTTGTATTATTTTGTTTATAATATAATCTAGTTTTAATAAAGAAACTTATTTTTGAAAATATCAATTATCAATAAGTCCAATACTATACATGATTTGTGTTGGATTTTCTTTATCCAATTAATTAAAATCATGACAAATAATTAAGATAATGTTAAATTGAATATCATATATTCGTGTTAAGTAAGTTGTATATAAATCGTCATTTTGTGGATGCGGTCATTTAAAATGATCAAGTATTGAAGTTATTTTACACACACTCCAATAAAATTTGTTATACATACACTAACATCATCATTTGCAAGGGCAAGTTATGGAGATGTCTAGTCCATAGTATAGGGAGAAACTCTTGTCATTCACTATTGGATCAAGTCAAATCGGATTAATTGGATTTCATTTCTCAAATTGGATCAGATGTAGAATTGAACTATCAAATAATTATTTTCATTATAAAATATAGAATTTGTCTTTGCTACTTGTCCATAAAAAAGAAGACTCAATATGATGTTTTGAAGCTTCAATTTGTACATTCAAGTGGTGAAAAATAGAGCCTTGGTGGTTGATTTAGTGGCTCAAATAAAAAATTGTGAACTTAAAAGTCTTGAATTCAAATTATCATGCTATCAGTTGATAAGATTTACATAAAAAAGTTATGACAAAACTAAGACATCACTTCATTTGACAAAAAATAAGTATACTAGAAAAATAGAGCTCTTAGTTGAAATGAAGATTCAACTAATATATGTATTCTTAGTTTAAGAAAGACTAAAATAAATATTCTTAGTTGAAACTTATGCACAATATTTGAACAAAATTCAGTGCAATAACTGTGCCATGCAGCTAGAAATAAAGTAGTGGAAAATGAAACAGCAAACAACCCATAATGCAGAAAATACAAATGATATCAAATCCCAAAGGGAGACAAAGTTAGCACAAAAGAAGTGTGTGACATTCAATGATAGACAGAGAAAATGAAGAAAGAGTAGTGGGAGGTTGGAAGAGTGGGAGACAACATAAATGCTTCATTACAACTCTGCAAGCCACCTCTGTGATCAGATATAAACACATTTTCATGTCTTAAAATTTAGGTTAATACATCTAACCATTAAAGAGTTATATGCACTGAGATAAAGTTTTTTTAAGTGTGCACTTTAAAACGAAAGTAATTAGCTTGGCTCTCTAGCTATCAAATAATGGGGTATGTGTATATTATAAAAATACAGTATATGTACATCATTTAGTTATAGGTTGAAGCACCATAAAAACTTGCATCACCAAGCTTAAGAATATGAAGTTTTTCTTGACTTAATTGGTGGCTGTCACAACCTTAGAAAAAGGGATTCTAGTGCTAAAATGATAATGAATCTGCTTTGTAGGGCTTCCACTTATAGTGCGGCAGTTGAATTGGGAAGAGAAAATCTCCTTTCACTTATTTTTCCTTTATGCATAAGTTATATATTACTTGCAAATGAAAAAGGAAATTATGATATACCTTTCAAAATATCAAAATAATTGAACTGATTTATCTTTATTAATTTCAAAAATTATGAACAACGATAAAAATTATTTATCATATAAACATTTCGCTGAAATTGCAAACAGTTAAACTTTATTTTTATCATAGTTTATGTGGTGTTACAATAGTTTAAATTGTTATTGCATTAGTGATCCAAGTATATATCATACATGCATGCGTTTGCTTTATAGATTCATCTTTTCCACATGCTTTTATTTATAGGATATAATATCATAAAATATGTATAAAAACTCCACCAAGCACACAAAACTGTTTTCTTTAATTTTACTATTTTCTAAAAATCCTCCAAATCACGAACTATTCGGACCCATTTTTCTCATAGTTATTTTCATGTGAGGATAATTTCAGAATTGGAAAACAGAAAAGAATGAGTTGTTAGAATTTTAAAAAAAATCATACACGTAATATCCAAATAAAGGTCAAGAAACACATAAAATATTAGCATCTTCATGGTTTCTTGTCCTATAATTATGTATCTTAATAACTAAAATACCGTAACAATACTGGTTGAGTGAAGAAATTATATTAAGCAAGTATAAAGCCAGGAAAAAAAAAGTACTTTCCAAAGAATTACAACAGAACAGATGCTATACAGGAAGAAAATCATGTTTTGTTTTTCAATAGTTTCTATATTAGGTCTTTAATCTGTCTTCTTTAATTAGGTCTTATTCGCTACCCCGTTAGAACAGTATCTGATCTCCCACAGTCAAGTAGTCAACATCTGCGCCAAAGAAAGGTCCATCACTTTGAAAATTCAGTTCACATATATAAAGCATCAACGGTAATGATGATCATCTATATTCATTTTCATTCAACCCCTTCACTTTTCCTTTTCGATTATCTAACTTATTTTTGACAATTCCTCCATTAAAGCAATCATCTTTTTCGTCCTCTCCTGAAAATGGCGAGTTCTTGGCTTCTGGCCGGTTTTCTTCTTCTTCACTTAATTTCTGCAAAATCTGCTTTTGGCCTCTATGGCGGAGTTGGTGTGGGTATAGGCATTGGTAATGACGATGATGGAGGTAATGACGGTGGCGGCGATGGAGGTTTTTGGATTAGCGGAGGAATAAACAACCCAATGCCATCTGGGTCTTCTTCTTCAAGGCAAAACAGAGCTTACACTGCTCTACAGGCATGGAAATCCGCCATTAACGATGACCCATTAGGAATTTTAAGCTCATGGGTCGGCTCTGATGTTTGTTCTTACAGAGGAATATTCTGTGCAGATTCTCAAAACAAAATCGATTCTTCAACTGAACCAATTGTTTTAGGGATCGACCTAAACCATGCAAACCTCAAAGGGATCCTTGTGAAAGAACTCTCTTATTTCACCGATTTAACTCTTCTTCATCTAAATAGCAACAGATTTTCAGGCACAATCCCTTCTTCTTTCAGAGATCTCTTAAATCTCCAAGAATTAGACCTCAGCAACAACCTCTTCTCAGGCCCATTCCCTAGAATCACTCTGTTTCTTCCAAATTTGATTTATTTAGACCTCAGATACAATTTTTTCACAGGACCCATTCCAGAAGACCTCTTCAACAAGAATCTAGATGCGATTTTGATCAACAACAACGAATTCGAAGGCGAAATCCCTCAAAATTTGGGGAATTCCCCTGCTTCTGTCATAAATTTGGCAAACAACAAGTTCAGTGGAGATATCCCAGCTAGCATTGGCTTCACAGGGTCAAATCTGAAAGAAATTTTGTTTCTGAATAACCAGTTAACAGGATGTATTCCAGAAGGAATTGGGCTTTTTACAGAGATACAAGTGTTCGATGTGAGCTTAAATTCAGTGATGGGTAATTTGCCAGACACATTGTCTTGTTTGAATGAGATTGAAGTTCTGAACCTGGCACATAATAAGTTGTCTGGGGTTCTTCCGGATTTGGTTTGTTCATTGAGGAGTCTTGTGAATTTGACAGTTTCTTATAATTTCTTTTCTGGGTTCAGCCAGGAGTGTTCGAAGCTTTTTGTTAGGAATGTGGGGTTTGATTTCGTTGAGAATTGTATTCCGGGGAGAGATATGCAGAGGCCTCCGCCGGAGTGTTCGATGATTCCGGGAGGAGGGTTGAATTGTTTAAGAGTTCCTTCGGTGGGTAAGCCTCTTGTTTGTGGGTGAACGCCTGAGAGGAGGACGAGGACGACTAATAATACAATTAGTATTGCTTAACAGCTTGGTTGTGGCTGTCGAACTTATTAATTGCAGTAATGATTCTGAGCTTCTTCTTTTACTTACTTTATGGAATCAGAACACTCACCATTGATCTTTCGTCTGAGACAGACAGAAGAGGTGTGCCCACAAATCTAAGCTAAATATTATTTAAAGGAAAATACATGTTACACCTTAAATTTATGATTCACTGTCATTTTAGCCTTTAACATTTTCTTTGTATCATTTTTTGTTCATTTAAGTTTTAAATTGTTATGAATTTAGATGAATTTTAATGTAGAAAGTTCATGTGGTGAAATTCACTTAAGTTAATATTTTCTTTCATTTTGGTATTTAATGTTTTATCTCTATCGTTTTAATTCATAAAGTTTCAAATTCTATCAATTTAGAATGACTCCACTGCAAAAAAAAAAATTTAAATAAAAATCTAGTCTGACGCTGTTGCAAAAAAAATTAAGTACTAAATGCAAAGCACACCAACCCTTATTTAAACTTAGGTTTTTATTTTGGGTTGAATGCAAATACATTCCCTAAAATTTGTGTCTTTTATTTTGACCTTAGTTGGATGCTAAAAATGTAAGAAAAATCATATAACTTCCTTAACTTTATAGAAACATCATTTTTGTGCAGATGCTTATATCTAAGTGTTACACGTATAACATGCGTATTTATAATATTAAATTGAAATGGGAATTCCCAGAATTGATATTGTTGCATATTATCAAAGTTTAGAAGGTTCAGAAAATATTTTTAAAGTTTTAGGTGATGTAATTGTAAATAAAGCAAAAAATTTGGAGTGTTTGTGTTTAACCCTTTTATTTAGTTTAGAGTATTGTGGTGTAGGTGCTGTTATTTCCATGTGACATTTAATGTACCCACATAGTTATACTAGTGTATTTCACTTGTTCTATGTTTCTTCTGCATATCACGTGGTATGATTATTGGTGAACAGAAAAATGTTTAGTAAATTGTTTTGCAACATTATGGTGGACTTCAAACTTCAAATCACCTCTTTTTTATAGATATAACCATGGTTGTTAAACTCCCGTTCTTGGTCGTAAGATCTTATAATTTTATGATCATGTCTAACCTCCACGATTTCATTCGTAGGTAGAATCTTAAATTGAGAGAATCTTACGGTTTTATTATATTTTTTGTCTTGAATTGATAGGATTTTACGATCCTACTATGATCTTACGATCCTATTAACATAATTTTTTCAAATGAGTGAGTTCGAATTGGCGGGCAATATCTCGACTATTGAGATTGTATTTCAATTAAGTTGGAGTTACGTGATTCACAAATATGAAAATTTGTGGTTGGATTGTGAAAGTAATAATATTACTTTATGCTTTATTGATGAGTGTGTGAATAAATGAACATGGTCAGGTATTTAATGAATTGAGTAATTGATTAAGACTTGTGAATTGTACGAGACAATTCACTATATCAATTCACTATATCTTTTTTATTCACAATCAATAAAGGAGTTAAGAAAATCATAACAAGAAGGGTAAAATGGTTTTTTTATATTCCGCTCTTATTATTGATATTTATGATGGGTGTTATGTTAAAATATTCCGTGGAGCGTGAAAATAAAAAGAGTTTATTTACACCAACAGAAAAGTAGCGAGCATAAATCGAGAGTTTATTCGGCATCGAACCTATAGTGCAGTCGTACGATGTCAGGATTAAATAGGTCAATAATTTATGGAGATAAATTCGTTAGGTATTTGAATCCTTAGCTTTGTTCATGTGGATCCATCCCGTCTCAGAAATAGCTAATGAGAATTGGAATAGAGATACGAAGTAAATTGGATCAAAATAAATTTTGGTGCCAAGACATATTTTCTACATCTATATGTGATGGGTGATATCACATAATTAGTTAAGTGTGATTATTTTTATTAAAATTAAATAATTTATTATTTTTTAATTATTAGATATGTAGTAAATAAAAAAATTAATTAATTGATAATGATCAATTGGATTGAAAAATTTCGATACAACTCTAACACTAAGGAGATAAAGTGATTTCCGGCAGTTTGAATATATGTGGGTGGATTTTCATAAATTTAAAATATATGTGTATATTTATAAATATCCAAAATTAGATTTTATAATATCTAATAATAATTTGATTGTAGACAGAGAGATAGAGATATAGATCTCATATCAGAAACAAAGAAAAAGAGTTTCTACCCTCCCTAGTAATTGTCGTCGATATACAGTATTGAAGAAAAAATATTCAATTTTTTCCTTCAATCGTTTTGAGAGCCCATACTCAAATTTTTACAAAAATCTTGTGAGGTGTATTTCTGAAATGAATGGGTGGTTGTTGGTAAATGAAATTCGCAAATCGTTCTTGGAGTTCTTGTGTGTGATTCGGATCTCAAAGCTTGAAGAACGTGAAAAAAGCTCAATGAAAATTCTCCAGTTCAGAAATTCTCTTATACAAAGTATAGGTGAAAATTTATTTCTAGCCTTATATTCTCGTTTAATATCGTATGCATAATCGCACGTTATTTGGTTTTAAAATATTTAACTCGTTTAAATAAGTTAATTAAAATTTTTTTGATATTCCGCCTACGAACCGTTCGTGGTTCAAACTTATTTTTAGTTAATTTTAAAACCTACTGATCCTAGTAATTGGTATCAGAGTCATAGGCTCTTGATTATGCATATAAATATTTGAAACGAACGTATCGTGAATTTTGTGGATATTGACATATGATTTTGTATGGTAGATTCAAACTGTTTTGAATGTGTTATGTGATTGGATCCCTAACTATTGACTTTAGGCATTTTTATTTCAATTTAGAATTGATGTACGCCGAATTTGAGGCATAATATTTTATGTAATTTATTTTGTTACAAAAGTTACATTTTTATAATTTTGATGTAAATTTTCGTCGCTGGAAATTGCTTGAAACCGTTGCCGATACTGTTCACACCGGATTATTGTTCACGGTGGAGTACTGTTCATGCCAAAATTAATGTTCACTATAAAATCACTGTTCATGCCGAAGTTACTATTCTGGCAGCCGGCGATACTATTCTGGCGCCGTCACCATCGTTGGTGGCTTCTGTGCCCTGCATGGTGACTAGGGTTTGTGAAATCCTAAGCGATAAAAATTAGGATTTATGAAACCCTGTAATGTTTCGCAATAACCCTTATCTTATTTTTTTCGTCTTTTAAAATTTTGAATTTTGAATTTTAAAATTTTAAACGAATAAAAGATAATTATCTATTTTATCTTAATATCTTTTAAATTTTAAATTCAAAGATAATCATCTGTTTTCTCTTTGATCTTTTAAATTTTGAATTTAAAAGATAATTAGCAATGTTATCTTTTTATTTTATTAAAAAGGGAAAATGGGATAATTAATGAGATCAGTTAATTAGGAATTTTTTCCTTCATTAAAGGGTTTTAATCAAAAATTAAATTTTGAATTTTTCAAATTTGAAATTTGAAATTTGAATTTTAAAATGAGAATGAACTTTTGTTAAGAGTTACAAAGTGGTGGGACAGCATGAAAAAGAAGAAAGAAATTACAAACGTCGTGAATATTAGTTTATAAATTAATTAGTAATGCATATATATATATATATATAATTAGAAATGAGCCAATGGAGATGTTAATTTTAAATGTATAATTTAATTTTAACCGAGTATCATCATATGACATGCCATATAGAACTAGGGATATACCAATATCAAATTGACATGTAGGCATGTACATGCATCATTGTAGAATAATTTATAGTGATTATAGTTTAATTATAAATTTAAAATGGTTATGATTTTAAATTGAGATTTAAAATTAAATAAAGGATTTATAAATTTCATCACGCTTTTCAATAATAAAGTTATGTTTTGGAAAATAACCAAAAATTCAAATTTTTTCAAAAATTAAGTGGGAGGGTCGTTTACGTCAAAGTCTCCAACGTGAACTTGATCGTGCGACGACGAATTGTTTAGAACCGCTCATAACGGTCCTCTATTCAATGGGAGAAACTTTGTAGTCGTGTCATTTTGAGCCATCGAGTTGCTTGAGAAGCAAAGACTTTTAAAGGAAATAGTGGGCAGGGCCGTCCCGAGTCGATGTGTTGGTTAAACACTTTGACTGAAACACATTGAAATCCTCACTTAGGGACTAATCAATGGGGCCAAGGTGACCAAAATCATTGGTGATTGGTTAAGCTAGACGTGGAGACATTTGAGCGTTAACCAAATGAGAAGAGTCTCAATGCTATAGGAGATAGTTAAGACTTCATTCCTCAATGACACAAGCTATCATTTTTTATCGTAACATCATGGAGGAAATATTGTTTAATGAATTTTCAAATATTCAAGTAGTTGCATCATGCATCATACTTTCCTAAATGATTGAGAATTTATTTACACCGCTTTATTTATACTTTTCGATAATCATGTCAGTATCCCTATTCTCAACTGTCTTAAACACGAATAATATTAACTGGTGATAATTACGGTGATTGGAAACACAATCTTGATATCGTACTGAAAATTGAAAAGCACAAGTTCGTGCTCACGACCCTTTATTCCTTTGAGCTTTTTAGTAAATCGACTCAAGAGGAAAAATATGCTTATGCTTCTTGGTTACATTTTGATGAGATAGCCATATATTATATCTTGGATTATGTAAGCAATGTGTTGCAACAACAACATCAGAATTTGGAAACCACCGCTGATATGATGTTGAACATCACTGAAATATTCAAAGATCGGAGTCGTTAAGCCAAACATGCAATTGTGCGAAACCTTATGAACTACAGGATAAAACCTAGAACTCTTATCAGTGAACATATAATGTTGATCATTAGTTATCTAAATGAGATGGAAATCATAGGTGCTGAGGTTGATAGTGAGACTCTGGTGGATATGATCGTAGAGACTTTGCCTAGTACCTTTCAGAACTTCAAACTTAATTATTTGATTAATAAGATGAAGTACTCACTTCCTGAGCGCATGAAGGAGCTGCAAGCTGCTGAGACTCTGTTTCTGAAGCGCAAGAGGAAGTCTTGAGAGCTTAAGTTTACTGAAATAATACCTTCCACCTCTGGCTCTAAGAAGAAATAGAAAAAGGTCCAAGGAAAGCGACGAAGTGGAAGCCAAGAGTTGCCAAAGACAAGAGCACCGCAGAAGTAGACAAGTCGAAAGACAAGTGTCATCACTGTGGATCTGCTGGTAATTGAAAATGCAACTACCCGGAGTATCTCAAAGGGTTGAGATCTAAAGGATAGTAATGGTTATTGAGGCATGTTATGTAGCTGACTCTACTTTATCTTAGATTGTAGACCTTGCAGCTACGAACCATATATGTTGCTCCTTGCACGGGTTCCGGGAAGTCAGAAAGCTTGACGAGGGTGAGTACAGCTTCCGCTGAGGTAATGGAACACTAGTATCGGCCGTATCTGTGAGGATCATTAAATTATGTTTTGAAAAATATTTTATTAATTTATGTGATTGTTATTATATCCCAATTTTTGGGAAGAATCTTATTTCTATTGGTGCATTAATTCAGCAAGGATTTGATCACCAATAGTTCCAATGATATGTGACACCGAAGTGAATAATGATTCATAAATAGATAGTAAAAGGTTGAAGTATAACTCAATCGATCTAACCTATTTGTGTCACTTACGCCTTGAGTATATTAGCCTGGACAAGATTAAAAAACTTGTGAAGAATGATCATTTGCAAACTTTAAGTGTTGGATCACTACCCATGCGAAAACTTGTATTGAAGGTAAACTGACCAAGAGACCTTTTTCAACAAAAGGTGAAAGAGTCATTCAATGCATTGAACTCATACATAGTGATGTATTTGAGCCATTGAATATCCAAGCAATAAGAGGTTATAAATACTTCGTAACCTTCACTGATGCTACTCACGTTTTGGTCATGTTTATCTAATGCGTCAAAAGTCAGAAACCTTTGAAAAGTTCAACGAGTATAAGGCCTTGGTTGAAAAGCGATTAGAAAAATAAATCAAAACACTACGATCCGATCGTGGTGGAGAGTACTTACTAGGAGAGTTCAAAAACTTTTTTAACGAAGAAAGTATTCTTTCTCAGCTTACAACACCTGGTACAAAAGAACAGAATGGTGTGTCAGATAGAAGGAATCAAACTGTGATGGGTATGGTTAGATCCATGATGAGTTACTCATCCCTCCTAGATTCCTTCTGGGGATATGCCTTGGAAACAACGGCATCTATTCTGAACTAAGTTCCGTCAAAGATGGTACCTGGTACACCATATGAAAGATGGTATAGACAAAAGTCATCCATTAATCATTTTAAAATATGGGGGTGCCCAACACATGTTCTAAGACCGAAGATAGGCAAGGAAAGTTGGCCTCGTAGGATATCCTAAAGGAACGAATGTGTACATCTTCTACAGTACGACTGACCAGAAAACATTCGTTAGCACGAATGCTTGTTTTCTTGAAGAAGATTACATTAAAAGTGTATAGACGAGAAGCACAGTTGTCCTTGAGGAATCATTGAGTGGGAGGACACTAACTCCCTAATCAGAAATTATTTCTGATTTAATACTGGAAGAACCACGACAGGAGCCAGAGCATATAGAGACACGGCGTAGTAAGAGGGTTGTCAGACAACCTGAGAGGTATATGTTCTATGGAGAAGCTTTGAAAACTCTTAGATAAATACCTTGATGAACCTATCTCCTACTCAGAGGCCATGGCTGGTCCTGAAACAAACTTATGGCAAGAAGCCATGGGCATTGAGATACATTCGATGTACTTGAATGTAATCTGGAAGCCTTTAGATCCTCTTGAAGGGGTAAAACCCGTAGGATGCAAATGGATCTATCAGAAGAAAAAAGGTCCAGATGAGAATGTAGAGATATTCAAAGTTAGGCTAGTAGCCAAGGGCTACACCTAAAAAGAAGAAATAGACTATGAAGATATTTTCTCGCCGGTGGCCATGCTTAAATCCATTTGAATTCTTTTATCCATTACTGCTACCATTGATTATAAAATCTAATAAATGGACGTCAAGACTTCTTTTATGAATGATAATCTTGATGAGCGCATTTATGGCTCAACTAGACGGGTTCATGGAGAAAGACCAAGAGGGCAAAGTTCATGAACTACATAAGTTCATTTATGGACTTAAGCAAGCGTCACGGTCGTGGAATATTAGATTCGATGAAACTGTTAAGAATTATGGTTTAGAACAATTAGTGGATGAGCCTTGCATGTATAAGTTGATACACGAAGGGAATCTATTTTTTTCTAGTATTGTACATAGATGATATTCTACTCATTGAGAATGATGTAGAAAAACTATTTGATGTCAAGATTTGGCTTGCAAATCAATTTAATATGAAGGATCTTAGAGAAGCTGCATTTGTCTTTGGTATTCAGATCATTCGAGATAGAAAGAACAAACAATTGGCACGTCTCAAGTATCTTATATTGATAAGGTGTTGGATCGCTTCAGTATGCAAAACTCTAAAAAAAGATTTATTTCTTTTAGACATGGGGTCAGCTTCTCCAAGGAACACTCTCCCAAGACTCCTCAAGAAAAGGAAAACATGAGAAAGATTTCTTATGCTTCAGCCGTAGAAAGTCTCGTGTATGTGATGCTTTGCACTAGGCCAGACATTTGTTATATCGTGGTCGTGGTGAGTCGTTTCTAAATTAATCCTGGAATTGAGCATTGGAATTCCGTTAACATATCCTTAAGTATCTTAGGAGAATAAGGATTTACATGCTTGTATATTCAGGTAGTGACTTGAATATGACGGGGTATACTGATTCCGATTTCTAAGCTGATAAGGATTTTAGGAGGCCCACTTCAGGATTGGTGTTCATCCTGAACAGTGGAGCATTTATATGGAGAAGTATCAAGCAATCTTACATTGTTGATTCTACCATGTGAGCTGAATATGTGGTAGCTTGTAAAGCTGCAAATGAGGTTATATTGCTTAGGAAGTTCTTGGAGAGTCTGAAAATTGTTTCTGACGCTAATAAACCCATGAAATTTTATTGTGATAATAGTGGGGTTGTAGCAAATTCTAAGGAACCTAGAAGCCATAAGAGATCCAAACACATGCAACGTAAATATCACATGATTAGAGAAATTGTTCAGCGTGGAGACGTTGTGGTTACGCATATTTCGACGGTCAACAACCTGGTAGATTCATTCACGAAGACTTTAAGTAGTTTTATGGTCATCTGGAGGGCTTGGGGATAAGAGATTGTACACGTCTACTTTAGTTCAAGTGGAAAATTGTTGGAATATATCCATAAAATAGTGTGTAATAACTATTTATTTGTATTTAGTTATTTCTGAGATATTAGTATTATTAAATTTTTATGAATAAATTGAAAGTTTTATTTTGAATTAAAGTGTGTTTATAAATTACTCAAGTTCTGGTACTTTCATCAACGAACGAAGAGTGAAGACAGAGGCGTCTCCAAACGAACTCTTATGAGAAAGTTCAGAACGATATTCACAATCTTAGGATTGACTGGGTAATCGAATCTGATTACAACTGTTAGGTTGAACCAATGGATGACAGTCTTGGGGCATGGGAGTGGAGACTTAAACGGCTAACCTAGACATGTTATGAACATATTAAATAGACCGATAACAAATTAGTTTAGAGCCCAAACCGTTTACTAGCTCTAAATTTAATTGTTACACCGTAAGGGTATTTTTGTAATTACTTAATCCTGAGGTGAAAACGTAATTTGACTTAGTTAGTTGCAATATTTGATATGTCAAATGAACGAGTTCGAATTGACAATACCTCGGCTGTTGGGATTGTAATTCAATTAAGTTGGAGTTACGTGATTCACCTATATAAAAATTCGTGGTTGGATTGCGAAAGCAACAATATCACCTTATGTTTTATTGATGGGTGTGTGAATAAATTAATCTGGCTAGGTATTCAATGAATTGAGTCATTGATTAAGACTTGTGAATTATACGAGACAATTCACTATTATGTATTTCTTATTCACAGTCAATAAAAGAGTTAAAAAAAATAATAACAAGAAGGGTAAAACGGTAGTTTTATATTTCACTCTTGTTATTGATATTAAAGATGGATATTATGTTAAAATATTATGTGAATCGTTAAAATGAAAAGAGTTTATGTACACCAATAGAAAAGTAGCGCGCATGAATCCATAGTTGATTCGACATCGAACTTATAGTGGAGTCGTACGATGTCAGAATTAAATAGGGCGGGAATTTATGGAGATAAATTCGTCGGGTATTTGAATTCTTAGCTTTGTTCATGTGGGTTCATCTGATTTCAGAAATAACTCATGAGAACATGAACAGTGAAACAGAGAAAATTGGAACAAAATGTGTTTTGGTGTCAATGCATATATCCTACACCTATATGTGATGAGTAATGTCACTTAATTAGTTAAGTGTAATTATTTCTATTGAAATTAATTAGTTTATTATTTTCTAATTAAAAGATAATTAGTAAATAAAAATAAATAATTTAATCAATTGATAATGATGCATTAAATCTATCAATTGTATTGATAAATTTCGATGCAACTCTAACTCTGTGGAGATATATTGATTTTTGGCAATTTGAATATATGGAGGTAAATTTTTAGAATTTTAAAACATATGGGTGTTTTTATAATTATTAAAAATTAGATTTTATAAATATCTAATAACAATTTGATAGCAGGCATAGAGATAGAGATATATATCTCATATTAGAAACATAGACAAATAGTTTTTTCCTTTCCCTAGTGATTGCCGCCGATATAGAGTATTGAAGGAAAAAAATTCGTTTTTTTTCCTTCAATCATTTTGAGAGCTCATACTCAAATTCCTACACAAAATTCTGGTGATATATGTTTATGAAATTAATGGGTGGTTGTCGGTGGATGCAATTCATAAATCATTTTTGGAGTTCATGTGCGTGATTCGGATCCTGAAGAACGCTCGAAGGAAATCTGTATCTTCTCGTTTAATATCGTATATGCATAATCGCACGTTGTTTGGTTTTAAATTATTTAATTCGATTAAATAAGTTAATTGAATTTTGTTTTATATTCCGCCCACAAACCGTTCATAGTTCAAACTTATTTTTAGTTAATTTTAAAACTTATCGATCCTAGCAATTACTAGTATATAGTAGGATCTTACAATTCACGATTCGATCATACGATCTGATTCATGAGATCTCTCTACGATCCTAAGTGGGATCACGATTCTGACAACTTTGAATATAATTATTGGTAATAAACTAATTCACGATTAAATTGATTGCCCATTACTAACTTTATCTGTCTCATGTTAATTTGGTTCCTGAACTTTATTTTG
This sequence comes from Datisca glomerata, assembly GCA_003255025.1. NCBI lineage: Eukaryota > Viridiplantae > Streptophyta > Magnoliopsida > Cucurbitales > Datiscaceae > Datisca > Datisca glomerata. Next base: position 2,833,378 of record QANY01009435.1, read on the forward strand.
TCAAGATCAGTTCTTAAAGCTACAATTTAAACTACTTAAATACAAATATGTTAACTATTTTCATATCCTCATAAATTGTACACAATTTAATTATGCAAAAAGTCAATTTCTCATAAGAAGAGCAAGAAACCAAGGTTTTCCCCCGATTTCAGCTCACATAGAGTTAGTGTCTAAAATTTAACTTAAGATATACATAGGTGATATCGTAGTCTAGATTCTCCAGAAATGCATAAGCTGCAACCCAACTCGAATTGCAGTCCACATTTCAGTGCCTACATCCAATACAGACTTAATCACCTATACCATTTGAGCCAAGTATGGGTACAACCCAAACCACATCATTTTTCATCCCATCAGTTGAAAACATGAGATGTGATTATCCCCTTTATTATTATTATTATTATTATTATTATTATTATTATTATTATTATTATTATTATTATTATTATTATTATTATTATTATAATGTCTATAAGTACAGACTCATAAAAAAAAAAAGAGGCAACCCAAGCAATTAAGGGCATTGCCTTTTCCCTCTTCTTCTATCAATAACTATGTAAAATCTTTTTTTACACAAGTGAACATCAACAATTTTCCTGTGATATTTCTTCTCTTTAAGGAATTTTCACGTAAATGATGATGTCTTTATTTTCTTATTCTATCTCTAGATTATGATCGTTATTATTTATTCGTAGAGAATTTTTCATATCGAAAAAATCATTGATACTCAATATATCAACGTTTGTGATTTAGGGTTAAATTTTTTTATTTACATCCCGACGGTTCATCTCATCTCCAACCGTAGGATGAATCGTCGCTTCCCCCGTTGTCCTATCTATCTCGTAGGACGAGATGGGACAAGAAGCTTCTTGTCTTGTTTGATTTGGGACGAGACAAAAACCTTGAAATATAATCTCGAACCGTCTCATTCAAACCCCTACTTACAGTAAAAATGGTAAGTTCATTGAACATAAGGAAACCAGAGAAGATGCATTTAATGCTCCAAGCGATCGACCATTCACCAAAAGAAGGAGTTGTCGGCACACAAATGAAGCACAAAATAGGGAAAACGTTTAGAGACCACAAATTGCGACTGATCGACATGAACCACGAATCAACTCTTGCTGTATCACCCGAATGATAGGACAACGATGATTAATGACCACGGCACTAGTGAAGGATTTAGGATGCTGAAACGCACTTGAGTTGGAGCAAAAAATTCTCCATCCACGCTTATAAAAGGGAGGCAATCCAAGCTCAGAAGGCTAAACGATTGAGAGGGAAAAAAACGTATTGATACTATCCTGGTTGTATTTTCCTATACTTTTTTCCATTCATTTCAAGTTGTAATCTAAAGCTATGATCCACACCTGTGTAATCCACAATTTCAAGTAATACGAAATGATGTTATTCAGTCATTTTTTTAACTTTGATTCTATATATTAGTTGTTATTAGCTTCATTTACACTCAAATCTTTATCAATCAACCATGGTAGGAGTGAAGACCATTTTCAGAAATATGGAGACATAGTCTTGATTCAGAAATATGGAGACATAATATGGAGACACACTCAAATCTTTATCAATCAACCATGGTTCGAAATTCTTAATTTACAGTAATATGGAGACATAGTCTTGATTCAGTGTACATCTTCTTTTCACGCGCATAATAATCCAGACAATGTGTTGTAACCTGGATACAAGCTCAATGTGATATGAAGCTTGACATCCACCATGAAGGGATTACATACATTCTTCGAGTAAGCTCAATCTGTAGAAGAGTCCCGAACTTAACTTCAGATCTAACTTTCATGCTATATTTTTGCGAGTTTCTTCATTTATTCCTAAAATTCTTGCCAAGCCCAACATTAATAACACACTAAACCCACTTGTCTAATATGCCAAAAAGAACCCTTACAATAAGTTTTCAATGCTATTAATTGCTAATGACTCGCATGCTTAGAGATTAAATTAACAAAATACAAATTTCAAAGACCAAATTGACAGCAATGCAAAATTTAGGGGTACAAAATATATTTTACAATTTAAACTTATCTTAACATATATAAAAGTGCTAAAGACGAGAATTTTTTTTGGACTATTTTGTCCTTATGGTTTGTTACTGATCCTAAATTTCCCTTAGTTAATGACATGTGGTATGATTTTAATTGATCACTCACCATATATTTTCTCTATTTTCTTTCTTATTATATTCTATTAATTAAAATGCAGAAGGATATTTAACATTTTTTTACAAATCAAGCTAATTATTATTTTGATATTTCCAAAATATTTGATAAAAAATGATTTTGCAGCTAAATTAAAATGAGTGCTTTCTCTCCATTCCCTTTTCAACAATTATCTTTTTTGTCAAAGCCTTTTCGAGAAATATCATTTGTTAAGAAAGTCTAAAACGTTAATAAAATCATTTAAGCTATGTGTTTTAGTTTATCCCTAAAATATTGTCTTAACTGTTTGAGATGAGAATAGATTCACAATTATGTACAACGTTTCTTGGTTAATAATTATCCACATAGTTGTTGAAGTTTCGAGTAGTTGGATAGCATTAGTGTGAAATGTTCAATCGTTATTTATTTGTGATAATGATCAAAGTATTCAATGAGAACTCATATTACAATTATCATTGTTCGACTATTTTTTAGGTTAACTTAATATGCAAATTTGTGAAATTACAAAATAAAAAATTGTCAAATGATTGAATAATTCAAAGTTCTTTTTTTCTTTGTAATCCGTAAGCATTTAAAGTCTTTAATTTTGTTGGTCATAATATATACTTGAAACACGCGCAACACAAGTGTAAGTTTACTAATAACTAATAAGCAATCTTGTTCTGGTTAATTCTGCGTCATGCTCAAAGCTTCACTTTGATTCTAATTTTCTTACAACTTAGGTAACATAAAGGATAATGGAGAATTGAACAAGTAAAATTCACTCAATAAATTATGGTTATGTCATTGTTTCCCTCCCTGCTTTAGTAGAGAAAGGGAAAAAGGGAAAAAAACACAGCAGAGTATCTATACGCTAAAATCTGATATATCCATCACTACCTTAGCATACTAGAGGTCTCATTCCACCATCTCTAAGAATAAATATATAAACCATATTGTAGTCATTATAATTACCATAGATATTCAATTATTCTATGATTGAGCATGAAGAAGTTGAACTAAAACAATCTCCCTTTCTTGGTACATTGGAAAAGAAAAGAGTGTAACATGAACTCACAATTCGGATGAAATGTTCATCCTTAATCAATAGGCCACCTTCATTCATCCAATTACAACAATTGTTTTATATTACGATAAATGATTCATACTCAGGGAACGTAATACATAGGATTTGGGAGTTTAAAGGACCTTGTGGAAGTTGCAAATCCCAACAAGTCAGTCCACTGATCTCCAGAGTTGCCATGAATTCTATACCCTTCATTTACCAACTCTTCTCTCTTCTCTGATTTATATACAGTTGCTGATTTCCCTTCATCAGACGGTCCCCTGCATCATTTATTTACCGAATATCACTCATCTTCCAGCATGTAGCTCAAACGTGGTTACTTTATTTGCTATCAAGCTAGTTCATGTTAGAGAGACTGTCTAGGGTGATTCATACACGAATTGCAATTCATATAATATGGTATATGGTATGCTTATACACAGAACGCAAATGAGGGAGAACTGAAACTGGGTGCTAATTACAGGGACAAAAGGTGAACTTAATTCTAAAACTGATTTCAATTATCATCAGAAGATAGGTAAATTACCTCAATATCAGCCTCTTCCAGTTGGTGTACCCAACACTAAGAAGATTTTTCTCGGTTGAATTCCTAGAATATTCACTCCGGCCGGTTAATAAGAAAATGATGAACCCAAGCTTTTCAACCTTTTTGTATAATCTCAGACTTGCTGGTAAAGCAGGAGCCTCCGCTAAATCTGCCCAGACATCAAAATCCTTTTCGTTGAACGTCTCTGCTCTGTCAAAGCATAGAAAATTTACCTGTTTAGCTAATCCAACAATGCAAAGAAGGATATATATATACACACACACACACACACATGTGTGTGTGTCATAACTTAAGTTCATGTTCTTAACATAAATAAAACAAACTATTTCAAAAGACTTTATGGTAATCATCTTACATCATCTCAACTATTGGCTAGTGTTGCCAAATTTTTATTTAGTTCACACAAATTATCCATAAAGTTTACATTTTTCTTATTTTAGTCCCTAATTTTTTTTTCTGTTATTTAGTACCTTAAAATTTTAAATTGTTATCAATTTAGTCCTCTCTCAATTAAGTTGAACTTTTGGTTGGATACTATCGCTCAAATGTGCTTGATAATATCAATCATAGACGTTTTCTTGAAAAAAAAATTGTACCAAGCACATATTATGGTGTTTTCCCCTTCTGCCTCAGGTCACTCAGAGTTTTAGCACAAATGCTTTTATAGTATCACCTTTTAGACATAATCAAAATATAATGATAGGTAACCTGCCAAATAGCTCTGATTGAAAGTAACTCTGTAAGATAGTCCAAAGTCTAATAGACAACCTCTCTTAAATTCGCAGTTTGAAAACACGGTTCTAAAAATAAAAAATGAAAACAAAGTAAACTGTGCAATTTGTTATTTTCTCAAAAAACATATAATGTTTGAAAAACGTGTTTAATAGTTATATTTGAAATATTTATCATTTTCATTACAAATTTCTACATAATTTATTTAAAAATAAATTCCAAAATTAATTAAAATTAAAATACGTGTATTGATACACTTACAATATGCTTTAATCTATATATATAGACACTGTATTAAAAAAAACTTAAAAGAGAGAAATTTTTTTCTTTTTCTTTTAACCTTTAAACATCTTTAAAATATCATTAAAATTGGGTAATTCACATATTTGTTCATTTACTTCATTTATATAAAAAAAATTATAAATAATTTGTAAATTAAATATGTTTACAGAAAGGTGGATCGCTGTAAATATTAATTCAATATTTTTTCAATATACAAAGCATATATATTTTTTAGTTGTTGATAATTTGTTCGTGATAAACTTGTAAAATTTATAATATATAATATTTATATTATTAAAAACATGAAAATTTATAAAATTGAATTTAGAGAAGACAATTATATATTTTTAACAATCTATTAATAATATAATAATTTATTAGGAATGTGACAAATTGATAAAATAAAGTCATTTTCTATAATATTTAAACGCAATACTATATAATATAATTTTCAAAAATCTAATTTTGAATTTAAAATATTTTATTTTATGTACATTATATTCGAGCACTAAAACATCTAATATATATAATATCTAAAATTTATATCATTACATTTCTAATGAGTTTCTACAGTATTAATTATTATAGATAACATACAAGACATATTATTTGATGAAGGTCTCCTGTAATTAAAGCAGAGAGTGTAATTAATAAGTTATTTTATTCAATATCTAATATTAATTTAAATGTATAAAAAATAAAAATATATATTATTTCTTATTTTATGCTTAATTTTTTTCTATTTAATAAATGAATAAAAAAAATAGATTTATAACATAGTACAACGGATATACATTTCTACGAGTTTAATAAAGAAGTCCACTTGCGGCTGTGTAGTTGGTAAGAATCATTTTAAGCCAAGTGACAATTTTTTATTAGTTATCACCAAACTAATATTAACCCTCCAATGATTGGTCATTTACTTTTTCATTTTCGCAAGTGAACCGTTGATAATCTTGTCATCAACAGTTCCTTTAATCCAACGGCTATGAACGTTTTAAATTTACTTACCCGAAATTGTGGGTCTCGTAGTACGGCAAATTGGAAAGAAGGGTCTCATCGATATCGAAAACCCAAGCGTCCTTCCCGTCGGAGGAGATCTCAGCTGCCGTCGCGAATTCCAAAGCGTACGCAGCAACCAGCTCAGAGTCGGACAAGTACCGATGGACGAGCATGTAATCCTGCACGAACTGCACGCATCTGGACGGAACTTGACTCCACTTCCCGGCGTTGTTTGTCTCGACAGAGAATTTCCAGCTCTCACAGAATGAAGTATTGTCCTGCTCTTGCCGGATAATTAGATCGGTTGAGACGGCGTCTTCTCGCGGAGAGATTTGGATGATTGATTGGGAAACGGAATGCGATGCGAGTGTGAGTAGGAGCAGGGTTTTGAGAAGGGATTTGGGGAAATCCATTGCCGGAAAACCGAGAAAGGGTTTTTCCGGAGAGGTCAACTTTTTTCTCGTTTTATTTTGTCTGAGAGAATGTTAAGAGAGAGAGAGATAACAGGGTTGGGTGGATTTTGGGTTATTTACCCTATTGAAAACATTTGTTTTCGGAAAAAAGTACTGCTTTTTAAAATTAAGAAATCTATGCTTGTATGGAAGCCTATTTTATAAAAGTTTTTAACATTTTTTTTTTGAAAAAACTGGTTTGGAACTAGTTGAAAAAACTAAAACATAAAACTGCACTTCCTTTCCTCTTTTTTCTTGCATTTTTGTCACAGAACTGTACTCATAATTTTTTTCTTCAAAAATTGTACCGTTAAAAAATACGGCTATTACATCATTTAAAACTTGAAACTGTGATTTTTCCCAACACATTCACTTCTCTCACGTTAATGGTGGAGGGTGGGGAAAATCAAAGAAAATGGCATCCAAAACTCATATCATATAATTTTAAAAAAAATTAGGAAGGGGCATTGTCACCGAACGGAATTTGTCCATACGTAGAGTTGGATTACACAGCGGACCGACGAGCTCGAGGATATGTTGCAGATGGTGACTTCGATGGTCTGCGGAACTACTTAAATGGAGTAGTGAAGCATTTCTCCACAGATTTAGGGCCAGTTAAAAATTTACAAGAATAAGAATGATGGAGGAGTTCTTCATCTTGTGCATAAACAACACATAAAATAGAACTCGAACGGCTCGTTTCAGAAGTTCTCCACTATCTACTCGACCAACTAACACTGTAAACACATATTTACATGAAAAATAACCATAATCTTGAACAAATCTAAGATATTCGGTTGTGTCACACACGTATAACGCACAAAAACACTAAAACTGTCAGATCCAAAGAGAAGATAATCACCAATGACTAGAGATCTAATGGGTCAAAATCTATACAATCGTTAAAAAATAAAACATTCCAAAAGAGAAAGAGAACTCCCTAGGTAACCTAGAAAAATGCAGCAACAATAGATATGCAAATCAAGTAGAAGGAAATGAGATAGTAAAAAACATAGGAGCGGGAAGAGGGGCGAAGAAAACAGGGGAAGTGGAGAAAAGAAGAGAGGGAGAAAGGTGAAAACAGGAGATAAGGGGACAAAAGGAGAGAGAGAAGAGGGAAAAGAATGAGAGAGAAAAGAGAGAACAAGGGGAAGGATGAAGAGAAAAGAGAAGAAGAAAGGGTTACAAGGAGAGCAAGAGAGCTCTCCACATAACGGCGACTCAAGAGTTAAGGTTTTAAGGGAGCTCTTCACGTAACGGGATTCAAGAGTTAGGGTTTGAGAGAGATAGGATTTTTAATTGATTCTAACAATTAGTTTAAATTTAAATTAGATGTGTATTAGTTTAGATTAAATATGTGATTGACTACTGAATGTGATAAAAAAAATTAAAATTATGTTTTTAAATTAAAAATTAAACTCATTGACGTGACATCTAAAATATTTATTTTAAAAATCACTAAATAATTTTTTGCAATAATCATCCAAATTAATTTTCTTCTACCTGACTTTTAATACAAAAAATTCTAAAAACAGTTTTTATACAATTATTTTATAAAAGCACTCTCTGACACTCCCAACTATTAGTATTTTCACGATTTTCCATATTTTGATCTTGTCCAATGTCATTATCAAATCAAATAAAATTGATGGTCATTATATTTTTTAATAAATCCATGTTTGTTCTCTTTACCTATTTTTGCTTCTTTTATCTCTTGGGTGACTCATTTTTTTCTCATTATTCAACGAGAAGTTGCTCAAGTGAAAACATCATAAATCCATTATTCTTCTTCAATTAAAATTATATTTTTAAGTAAAAGAATCATGCATCCTTTTTTCATCTCTTCAACGAGACACTACTCAAGTAAAAAACTAAGAACCATCGAAGCATTGTTTTTCTTTTTCAACGAGACGATGCTAGTATTTAAAAATTGGGTACTATTGAAGCATTCTACTTCAACGAGACAATGCTCCTACCTAAAAATCCAGCACCCATTCCTCTTCTTATGTCATTTTCCCTTGTTTTTTGTAAACCATATTAATTGCCTATGAGATTTTGCCTAAAAATTAAAACTTTTTAGTACAAGGGGTTGCGGAAAATTGAGTCCGTATTTACAAAGAAGCAGGGTGGGTGTGCTAAGTATTATTGCCATGTGAACGAACTAGTTGGAAGGTTAGTCTGATATTTGATCGTTTAGTCAAATTTAAATTTTCACTATTATTTTGAGCACTAATGACCATAAATGCTTGTAATACTTTTGAAGAATTATAACAAAATGTAAACTTCAAAAGAAGATTTGGTTTCCACTTATTATATCCCTACGTATTCTACTCATATCAGAGCATGAAACCAAATATAATTAATTATTTCAATGGTTCAAATAATTATTTATGAATACTTGAATCACTTAAATAGTTATATAATTTTGACATAAAAAAAATTCTAAAATTGATTACTTGAAGGGTTCGTCATTAGGCAAACCATTGAATTGATTAGCTTGCACCATTTGAGTAATAACCGGCTTCATCTCAAAATTGTTGGCATAGATAAGGGGGTTGAATGGAAGACGTAGCCTCATTGGCTACTGGCACGACATGGTCCTGAATTGCCCAATTATTTTGATTGTTCACAATTTCAGTTCTCTAACGTTATCCATGATTTCTTGAGATTGTCTAGAAGCTTGTCTCCTTACTTTTCTATTGTGACGACAAGTTTGCTCAATTTTTAAATTAAGGGGAGTCAAATTTTTGCTTTCAAATCGTCTCTCACCTAAAAAATGCCTGAAAATTTAAAACAGGAAACGACAGTAAATAAAAGAAAATAGAAACTCAAAGTAAAATTAAGGATATGTAATTCCAATGTAAATAAATAAAATCAATCTTTGGCAACGACGCCAAAAATTTGTTACGATTTTTTGAAAGTGTAAGTGTACACTATCGCTGTCAAGTAATAAAATTCTATGAATATATAGTATTGTTCATAAGAATTGTTTGATATTAATTATTGAAATCAACTAGACCCTAATTTAATTGAGTGTATCGAAAAATGGGATTTTTTTATGTGATATTAAAACTAAAATAATTAAGATTATCAAGTAAAAATAATATGAATTTCAATGATTAAAAGTTCTAAAGATTCTGATTTTGTCCAAACCAATCATGCTCAAAATTCTAAATCTTAATCAATCAATATTCATTATAATCCGGTAGTGAATTTTTCTAATATAGTTATCAATCTTTCTCGAGTATCGATAATAATGATTCAAGTATACAAATCTCACATCGTTGTCAAGATTAAATATATCAAAACTCATTAAGCACAAGAAATTATATTTTTTACACTAGATTCATAATTATCTCTAACTTATGAAATTCTAATGGTATCATTAACAAATGACAAATTTAATCATCACTTCTCAGTCTCAGAATTAAATCTAAAATCATGTAATAGTTGGCCGGACAATCACATGCATTAAGAACAGATCATAAAACTCAGTAATAATGAATAAAGATCGATTAAATTGAAAATCAAAATAAGGAACAATCAAGGTTTGGCTACATCGTAGCCCTAAATTGTAAAATTAAAACATACTAAAATAAGAAATACCCTAATAATATTCATGAACATTGAGAAAGGAAGAAGAAAAACTAGATTTGAGGAGGAAATTGAAGTTGAAATTCATTTCCGGGTCGGATCTTGTTATTCTCCTCTCCAAGAGCTTTTTCTCTTGCCTCTCACGTCCAAAAAATGTCTCAAAGAACCCTAAAATATTCTATTTATACACTACGATTCGTCAAGGATGAGATTGGAGCAAAAAGATCACAAAAATATCTAAAATCACCTTAGGAAAAAAATACACAAAATATCTAAAATCACGTCAGCGTCGCGACGGTGGGAGCCAGCGTGGCGACGTTAGCAAATCTATTTTTTTGTTGTTGCGCCATCATCATTTCCCTTCAAAAGGTGTGCCAGCCTCGCAACGGTGGGAGCCAGCGTCGTGACGCTGGCCATTCTATCCAGATCCATCCTTTTATAACTTTTTATTCCACGTTTTGGCTTCCCAATCTTCCAGAATCACCCTAAGTGCACTCGAATATATTTCTTACAAAATAAATAAAACAAACATAAATCTAGTAATAAATCTTAAATAACCAAAAAAAATTTAAGCAAAGAATGTCTAAAATATGAGTGTGAAACACACTCATCAAATACCCAGAAACTTAACTTTTGCTCGTCCTCGAGCAAAACAAAACCATAAATGAAACAAGAAAGCATTAAACTCTAATTATGTAAAACTACAGATCAGATGATGAAATGTTTTGACTAACTAAACATACATAAGAGATTTTAAAATAGCGATAACCCAAGAAAACTTTTGAATTGTGATCATGTAAAATTTCAACACAAATGCCAACTTATACTACACTTTGTAAAATCCTGAGTGTATGTGTGTCACCTTAAGTCATCTAATTTTCTTAGTCTCAAATTAGTTTATGTAACCAAATCTTATAAAAGCGGATATATTAATCTATAAAAAGATTAGAACTTCATTGGCCAATTTTTCATGTCACTCTCCACTAATGTAGGCAAACCACAATACTTAAGATCAGTAGGACTTTCGTAGGCTTTTAATGTATGGCTATGGTTAAGGGTAGGACAAATGGTATTATTTTGATACCCATAGTCACACATGCATTCTAGAAATCAACGAGCTTAATCCAACTTCTCTTACCACACCCCCAAACTTGAATTATTAACCACACCTAACCATTCTTTTTTGTTTTTAAATTTATTTTCCTAAAGCTTCTCATTTTCTTAATGAGCTTTCAGCCAATAGCTCTCAAACCATTCGGTCTTAGGTATTGAAACACCCCTTCGAGCTTAGTCATTCAAGTCCAACAAACTATAAATTCAAACTTGTTCACAAGTTTTTTTAATAAATATAACAAAACTCCTCCCATTCACCCAAATTGCCATAGCTCTAAGTATTTTTTTATAAGGTTTGGCAACTGTCATGGGTGGTAAAGAAGGGTTACTTGAGAAATTTTTTTTATAAGTAAAAAGGGTTACTTGGAATTTTTTTTATAAGGTTAGGCAACTATCATGGATGGTAAAGAAAATGGTGATTTAGGTTCAACATGGATAACCAGGGAAACAATTATGCGTAGGTTGGTTTGAAAAGCTTAAACGGTCCATAGATGACCTAAATCATGTCCTAAGTATAGTGTAACCTAGGATTTCACCTCGAGCAACAATCAAATGATTCTAGAATTCTTATGAGATCATAAAGATTCTTTAAGTCACATAAACCTTTTCTAAGCAAAAAGACAATCAAAAGCTCAAGGCTAGGTGCTCAACATGTCAGGATTCTCTAGTGAAATGCAAATAAGTAAATAGTTCAAACACACACAGATACACAAATTCATCCATTTTTTTCCAAAGTTATCAATAAATCAAAATCAATCTCAATATAAGTGTTAGTGTTGTCTACTACAAACTCTTAAATTTTGTAAATTTAAAAAAGAGTAAGAAAGCAATTGAAATAAGCAAACGAAATAAGACTATAGAGAATATAAACAATGAAATAAAACAAAGCAATGAAATTATGAAATTAAATGCTACTACCCCCAGAGCTAAAACTTTCTTTTTCCTCAATAAAAAATATGTTGAATAAGTAAGTAAAGAGGACTTCCATGAATCAGGATTAGATTTCCTCATCGTCATTTTCGCATTGTTCATGTTATCTCCAAATGAAGATACGAGTGGGAAAAACCGATTCCTGTGGAGAGATGAGAGGAGGAGATAAAATATTTGAGATCTAATGAAAGAGATAAAATAGATAAAGTGGAAGCTTTTAATAAAAATAAATAACATATATAAAAATTGGTAGCGCTTCCTTAATGTCTTTAGCCAGACGTGATGTAGATGATCAAAATGAAACCAACACGATTGTGATATTTTCTTGATCAATTTGATCAGCCAAATATGGCTTCACTCGTTATCCATTGACTTTAAAATTCCTTTTACGTCAGGAATTGACCACCCTATGGCCGTTTTTTGCTCTCTCAATACCCTAAAAAATTTGTCTTCTTCTTCACCATTTAATAAAGCTGAAATAATGACAGGTAGAGTAGAGGCTTCTCCTAGATAAGCTACCAAAGATGGGTTGGCAATTGCTTGAGTTTTAATATAGGTGGTTTTCAATAGATGGCAATTGTCTAGGTTTACCTTCTCTTAGTTTTTCAAAATGCCTCTTAGTGATAACTAAACAACATCTGAAGTAAATGTTAAAGTGTCGTCATATATCCCAAAACCTCTCACAATACATTATGAGGAAAAGTCAATTCGTACCATTATGTCTTATGCTCCGATGCCCATCACCATCCAAATGTCGAGTGCATTTACTTACAAAGATTGAAGAGCAGTACCATGAAGGTAAGAATATGAGGTTATTGCAAGCCGTAACGATAAAACGCAAGTGGTAAATCCATCAGACCTTGATCTCCCAATTACTAATATTTCAGGAGTAGGTAGGATGACGAGGAGTGGCAGATGCTACATGTCAAAAATTTTGAAAACGGATAAAAGTGACGAGTTTGAAATGCAAAGGAAAGGGAAAGAAAAAGAAAGCGACAATGGTCATGAGCTCTAAAAAGAAATGTATAGCCGCCAAGTGATAGACCCAGATATAATGAGAGGTACAGAGAAAGAAAGAGTGGTGTCTGAAGAAGAAGTATGTGAATTTTTTAAGCTCATCCAGCAAAGCGAGTATAAGGTGATAGAACAACTTAACCGCTTACATGCTCGCATATCTTTACTATCACTTTTTCTTAATTCCGAACCACATCGCCAAGCATTATTGAAGGTTTTGAATCAAGCATATGTATTTCATGCATCACGGTGGAGAAGTTGAGTGGAATTGTGGGAAAAATTACCGCACCAAATTGTATCACTTTCACAGGTGATGAAATCCCTGCCGATGGTATTTAACACACCAGAGCTCTACATATATCCGTGAAATGTAGGGATTATGTTGTTGCAAAATTATTAATTGATAACGGCTCGTCTCTAAATGTAATGCCAAGATCCACACTAGCAAAGCTCCTTGTGGATGCGACAACATGCGGCCGAACATGATGATAGTAAAAGCATTCGACGGTACCCAAAGAGAAGTAGTTAGAGACATAGAGATACAAATTCGAATCGGGCCATGCCTATTCAATATTATTTTCCAAGTGATAGACATAAATTCAGCATACAGTTTTCTTTTAGGATCGGCCATGGATTCACTCTGTTGGGGCAGTACCGTCTTCCTTACATCAGAAGCTAAAATTTATAATGGATCATAAACTCATTTGTATATATGAGGAAGAAGATTTATTGGTATCCATGCTGGCCATCATGCCATATGTTTAGGCAGCAGAAAAAGTATTAGAGTGTTCATTTCGATCATTTGAGACTGTGAACACTACATTTGTTGCTAGTGGGAAACTCGCTCCAACGCCAAGCCTACCAAAAACATCTCAGATGGTGGCAAAGTTGATGATAAAAGGGAGATACAAGCCAGGAAAAGGACCTGGGGGTAAGCATTAATGTATAAATAATTTAATCGATTGGGGCAAGAATGCGCAAAGGTTTGGGCTTGGATATAGATCGATCAAAGCTGATAGAGGGAGAGTGGAAGCTCAAAAGAAAGAAAAAAGGATTGCTAGGCTCGAAAATAAGGAATTCGAATGGAAATGGCAATCATACCCTATATTTCTAAATCTTTCAGAACTGGAGGAATTTCATTCGAAGAACCAGTTACAGTAGAGCAATACGACCTTGAAGATGATATCGCCCAGCTTTCGATATCCGTAATCTTGGGAAAATCATCAAGTGCAAGTATAGAGAACTTGGTTTCTCAATAGGAATCTCATTCTTAGTGTGGAGTCAGATGAAAGTGACAAGAATAATTTCGAACCGTCTCCGAAAATGTTAAGAATGGTAGAAGATGATGATAAAATAACTCAACCTTATGGAGAATTAACGGAGGTGATAAATTTGGGATTAGATGGAGAGACAAAAGAAGTCCAAATCGGCACTTCTATGATAGGCAAAAACCACTGACAATTAATTGACTTACTCAAGAAATATATTGACGTCTTTTCATGGTCTTATAAAGATATTTCCGGTCTAGACACTGGTATTGTGGTTCATCATTTGCCGTTTATGCTTGAAAGTAAATCAGTGCGGAAAAAGTTACAAAAAATGAAACTAGACATGCTAGTATAGATAAAAAAAGAAGTTAAAAAGTAAGTAGATGTAGGTTTTTAGGAAGTAGCAAAATACCCTGAATGGGTTGCTAACATAGTCCCATTACTGAAGAAAACTGAGAAAGTAAGGATGTGCGCGATTATAGAGACTTAAATCGGGCTAGCCCCAAGGATAAATTTTCATTACCCCATATTGATATCTTAGTAGATAACACTGCAGGACATTCAACCTTCTCTTTCATAGATGGTTTTTCAAGGTATAACCAATCAAAATGGCTTCTGAAGACCATAAAAAGATCACTTTTATAACTTTGTAGGGGTACATTTTGTTTAAGGTTATACCATTTGGTCTAAAGAATGCAGGTATGACTTACTAACGGGCAATGGTAACACTGTTTCATGATATGAAGCACAAAGAAATTAAAGTGTACATTGATGATATGATGCCAAAGTGTACATTGAATGGTTGAGAAAGTTCACACTATCACTCGGCGAAAATTACTTGAATGGTTGAGAAAGTTCTAGTTAAAGCTTAACCTGACAAAGTGGACATTCGTAGCATCTTCAAGGAAACTACTTGGTTTTTTCGTGAGCAAGGAAGAAATAAAAGTTGACCCTGACAAGGTTTGAGCCATCATTGATATACCACCACCTCAAACTCAAAAGGAAGTTAGAGGTTTCTTGGAGAGATTAAATTACATAGCCGGTTAATCTCACAACTAACTGCCACTTGTGAACCTATCTTTAAACTTCTCCACAAAAGTGATATAGAAGGATGGAATGATGATTGCCAAAATATTTTTTAGAAGATAAAGCAATACTTATAAAATCCGTCTATACTTGTTCCTCCAACTCCAAGGCGTCTACTCATTTTGTATCTTAGAGTAACAGAAAAATTCATATGTTGCGTACTTGGTCAACACGATGCCTCTGGAAGGAAAGAACAAGCAATATACTATTTAAGCAAAAGTTTCACAAACTATGAGGCTAATTATCGATGTTGGAGAAAACGTGTTATGCATTAGCCTGAGTTGCTCATCGGCTTAGACAGTACGTGTTATACCACACCACTTGGTTAATTTTAAATATGGATCCAATCAAGTATATCTTTTAAAAGCCATCATTTTCTGGGCAAATTGCTAAATGGAAAATGTTGCACACAGAATATGATATTGTCTATGTCACGAGAAAGTCAATAAAAAGAAGTGTACTTGTTGATTATCTGGCAGATCAACCAATGAAAGATTATGAGCCTATCATGTTTGATTTTTCTGATGAGAACATATCACTCATATTAAAAAATAATAATTGTTGGCAATGTTATTTGATGGCGCATCTAATGATGTAGGACATGGAATTGGGGCAATCCTCATATCTCCTGAGGGAAAGTTTTTCTCATTCACGGCAAAATTACGTTTTGCTGTACAATCAATGTGGCAGAATATGAAGCATGTTCCATGAGAATTCAAGTAGCTTATGATACGAAGATAAGGAAGTTTCGAGTGTATGGAGATTCGTTATTGGTGATACGATAACTAAATGGGGAATGAGAAGCTAGAGACTCCAAGCTGGTAACTTACAACAAACATGTAACTAAGTTAAACTGAACTTTTGAACTGATCTCATTTGACCATATACCTAGAGAGAATAATCAAATCGCAGATGCACTGACAACTATAGCGTCCATTTTCTTGCTCACTGTATGGATATTGAAGAAGAGCCAGACACAAGACCATGATATTATGAAATCAAGCAGTATATAAAGAACGAGGAATATCCATTCAAAGCTTCCGAGAATGATAGACGCACTATTAGAAGATTGTCTATGGGTTTCTTCTTAAATGATGAAATACTTTACAAAAGAAACCATGATATGGTGCTTTTAAGATGTGTTGATGTAAGGGAAGTGAATCAAATCATAGAGGAAGTTCACAAAAGAATTTATGGTCTTCATGCTAATGCTCATATAATGGCCAAACAAATCTTGAGAGCGGGATATTATTGGTTAACTCTAGAATCTGACAGCATCAAGTATGTAAAAAAATGTCATAAATGTAAAATTTATACAGATAAAATTAACGTACCTGCATCCCATTTACATGTCATGGCCGCACCTTGGCCGTTCTCTATGTGGGGTATGGACGTCATTGGTCCCATCACACCAAAAGCCTCAAACGAACATCGTTTCATTTTGGTCTCTATAGATTATTTTACCATATGGGTGGAGGCGAGTTCTTATTCGAGTGTAACCAGAAGTGCGGTTGTTAAGTTCATTAAAAAGGAAATAATTTGCCGATATGGTCTACCTGAAAAGATCATCACAGATAATATGACAAATTTAAATAACAAGATGATGAAAGAATTATGTGAACAGTTCAAAATTAAGTATCATAATTCATCTCCTTATCGTCTGAAGATGAACGGAGCAGTAGAAGCAGCAAATAAGAACATAAAAAATATCATAGAGAAGATGATGGAGGTTTATAAGGATTGGCATGAAATGCTCCCGTTTGCACTACACGAATATCTCACATCATTCCAAACATCAACTGGGGCAATGCCATTCTCTTTGGTATATGGCATGGAAGTAGTTCTTCCAATTGAGGTGGAAATTCTCTCCCATAGAGTCTTAATGGAGGCAAAATTAGAAGAAGCAGAGTGGGTACAAACACAATATGAGCAATTGAATTTTATCGAGGAAAAAAGATTGACTGCATTTTGTAAAGGGCAATTATATAAAAAAAAATGACGCAAGCGTATGACAAAAAGTTACGTCCCTGATGTTTTTGAAAAGGAGATTTTGTGTTGAAAATGATACTCTCATATCAAAAAGATTATCGTGGTAAATGTACCCCAAATTATGAAGGACCTTTTGTAGTCAAGAAGACCTTCTCGGTAGGAGCTCTCATTCTAACAAACATGGATGGAGATTATTTACCGCACATAGTTAATTCATATGCAGTTAAGAAATATTTCATTTGACCGTTCTAAGTATGAGAAAAATGAAGTTGGGCAAAAAAAATGATTTAAAAAAGATTCGTCTCGAATACTAGAGAAATTTTTATTCCATAATTTTTCCAAATCCTTGTTTGTAAACATTGTTCATCATTAATGAAGAGTATTTTTTCAGTTGACAAATACATATACTTTATCTTCTCATTATTTCCATCATTTTTATTCCTCTTAATTCTAAGATATCGTTAATTATTCTTGAAATAACTCAGAATCATAAACTTGGTTAGGTGAAGCCAATTAAAAGGAAGAAGAAAAGAATAGAAACTAAAAAAGGAGGTCTGAGGGTGAGGTGAAATCTGAAAAGTCACAACGAGAAAAGTCAATATGCGCATGGCAAAAGCTAAAGCGTGATTGGAGGATTACACAATTAGAAGTGCAAAAAAGAAGAAAAATGTGAAGAAATTATTCACCACTGACTTGGAGCCGAATATTGGGGCATAAATCAATAAATAAGGATGCATCATTTTTTCTTGAAAGCATGCTCGATACTTCATTGCAAGTCCATGATCCTAGGTCAAGCGATTGTCTTAAATGGTGGTGGATATGGCAAAAAACCATCAAATAATTTTCTTATAAATGTTCACAATCATGCATATCATGCATGCATTCAAAATCACTACTTTTCATTTATATTCAATAATTACAACGCATAGACATGCATCATATTGATCTGTTTTAATGTAATTCAAGTGCATGAATCATTTCAGGATATTTTTTACAAATTCACACATGACTTTTCAACATTTAGAGCCTACATTAGTCTAGCTCTAGGTACCATATGAAGCTTGTATAAATCATACTAAACACTTCATTTTCTCCGGTTAAATCGAACCCAAATTGAGTCGAGGTCGAAACCTGTGTCTATCCAGGTCCGTTTCTCTTCAAATATATCTGGTTAAATTAAACCCGAATTGATTCAAGGTCGAACCTTGTGACTAACCAGGTCCATTTTCTTTCGACTATCTCCGGTTAAATCAAACCCGAAGAGGTCAAAGCCTGTGTCTAACCAAGTCTGTTTTCCTTTTAAATATTTTAATTAAATCGAACCTGCATCAAGTCGAGGTCGAAGCCTGTGTCTATCCAGATCCATTTCACATTTCTGTCATTTCATAGAGCTCGAATCAGTCGAGGTTTCTATTTCCCTTATCCATATAATATTTTCTCATACAAATCAAAATACTTATCTACACTTTTATAAATTTCTAAGCTTAGAAGCGTGAACAAAGGGAGACAGCTTTTGAGGGGTGTAAAATTAATTTAATGTGAATCAACCCTTTAGCGGGTTGAAAGTATGCATTTGGTAAAAAAAATCTCCTATGATAATTTCTCATACAATAAATTCATAAAAGAGAGAGTAAAATCTCTATACAAAATTATACAAATATTTAAGCTTTTGAATTTTTTATGTTCTTACAAGTCTTTTCTCTTTTTTTTTAAAATTTTATTCATCATTTTCATGACATTTGTTTGAATTAGTTATCATCCATGATCATTCCTAGCAATGAATGAAGAAATGAAAAATGATAATTAGTGAACTAAGTAGTCCAAAATAAAAAAAGGTTATTTATATCCCAAACAAAAAGTATTCTATTTTGAAAGTTTTAATGATATTTCTTTAGTGGCACTTGTTTGAACTAGTTACCATCCATGATCATTCATTTTGACTAGAAATGAAGGAAGAAAGGAAAAATGATAATTAGTAGACTATGTAGTCAAAAATAGTATGTTCATGTCATTATGTATGAAAGTAAGCATTTTTCATTGATTAATTATTTACACAAAAAAATTATTATTAATTTATTTATAAAAAATAATTATATATATATATATATTCATTAAAAATGATTTTAAAAAAATATATATTTCAAGCTAAAGTGCAAGTGCAAGGAAACAAAAAATATCAACTACCTTAAGAAAAAGAATATGAGAAGATAAAAGATACACAGAAATGAAGACTCTATTTCTCTTTCTTTTAAAAAGTCTCTCATATTTTCTCAAGACCTCTCTTTCTCTCTCTAAAATCCCCTCTCTTCCTCCCTCTCCAATCCTCCTTTCAAGTGAAGAGCCCCCATCTTTTTATAGAAAAACTTAGGGCTTCACTTTTTATTTTTAATCTTTTTACTCTTTTTTTATTTTTTTATTCCTTGGAAAATTCTTTTCTCATTTTTAGTCTATGTGTTATTTTTCAAATCATATACATATTCTTAAACTATTATAAGGGTAAAAAGTTGCATAATTTGAAAGTATTTGGCCGGAAAAAATACGGTATCTACATAAAGCTATGAATTCTGATTCCATAGTTGAACGAGCTATATAGGTCTGTTTAATATATCTCAATGAGATAGCCCCAAGACTTAGGGTAAAAATGTATCCACTAGTAGATTTAGTCTCTAAACTATCATAAATCCAATTAGCATCATTAAATCCTTCTATCACAGGTGGATAGTTTAAGTAGTGAAATCCGTAGTTCATAGTGAACTTCAAGTACCTTAGTACTCTAACCAATGCACCGCAGTGATCACGCCCATGATTACTTGTATATCTTGCAAGCCTTCCTACTGAATAGGCCATATCAGGCATAGTGCAATTCATAATATACATTAAACTGTCAATTATTTGTGAGTACTCCAATTGAGAAACTCCAACTCTATCATTTTTCCTCAACTTACAGTTTGGTTTGAAAGGAGTTGCTGTTGGTTTGCTTTCAAATTACCCAAACCTGTTTAGGATCTTTTCTACATAATGGGTTTGAGTAAGGATATATTCATCTTTAGTTTGCTCTATTTGAATTCCAAGAATGACATCTGCCAGACCTAAGTCTTTTCATATCATAATTGGAACTCAACATTCTCTTCGTAGAAGATATTATATCTTTATGCGTTTCCAATATGAGCATGTCATCTACATATAAGTGTACTGTGACAAAATGATCACTAGTACCCTTAACATAGACACAATTATCACACTTATTTATCTTAAAGCCATTAGATAACATAGTGTGATCAAACTTCTCATGTCATTGCTTTGGCGCTTGTTTTAACCCCTAAAGGAATTTAACAATTTTACAGATCTTTCGTTATTGGCCTTTAACCACGAACTCTTCAGGTTGTTCCATATAGAATTTTTCGTCCAATTCTTCATTTAAGAAAGAAATCTTTGCATCCATTTGGTGGATTTTCAAATTATGTAAAGAGGTAAGTGCAATCAGCATTCTGATGGATGTGATTCTCATCACTGGAGAATAGGTATCGAAAAAATCTATACCTTCCTTCTATCAGTATCCTTGGCTACCAACCGAGCTTTAAAATTTTCAATAGTACCATCAACTCTTAACTTTCTTTTGAAGAGTCATTTACAACTTATTAGTTTATTTTCAAGAGGAAGATCAACCAACATCCATGTATTATTTTACATAATGGAATCTATTTCTTTATCGACTGCTTCCTTCCAAAAAGGAGCCTCACGATTGGACATCGCCTCCTTGTAAGTTTGAGGTTCGGGGTATTTCAAGTATGATACAAACTCTGGACTAAATGAGGTACTCATTTTAGCACGTTTACTTCTTCTAAGCTCACATTCAGATTCTTCATCAATTTGTGCTCTAGATGAACTTTCTTATAAATCTCTTTGGCAACGGTATTTTTACTTTTGTGAGACACCCTCACACTTTTAGGATTTTATAGGAAGACAACTTTCCTTTCCACATTTCATAAGGAGACTTGTTAGTCGTCTTATGTGAAATCCTGTTAAGTATGGTGTTAGTTGTAAGTAATGTATTCCCCCACAAATTATGAGGTAATCCAGAACTGTTTGCATAAACTAAATAATGTTGAGAACAATTACAACTAGAAATTGATGATTACAACTTAAATTCAAATGACGAACTATTACAATGAAAAATAACGATAACAAAAATAACGGAAAAATAAAAAATGAAAAATAAAGAATCAGATTGAGGATTGCACGAATGCAATGTCCTAAAAACAGTATTTGTCCTCCACACGGTGCCTGGAGACTACGACGATTCTCTCTGTAGGATGCAACAATCTTTGATCAATAACAATAACCAGTTTCTCAATCTCTAGCAGAACTCACAATATTTTCTCTCTCTCTCAGACTCAAAATGAAAAAAGGAAAATGGCAGTGTGATAGCAATGAAAGCAGTGTGTTGATGTTGTGTTTTGAGCTCTCTGTCCAACACCTCTATTTATAGAGGAGAATAGCTTGATCTGTAAGAAATGCAGCTAAAAACATGCAGATAAGAGGTTGCACAATATCAACAACTAAAGTGAACGTTGGGGAATTTTGTTGGAATTATTAACTGCTCTAACTTGATCAAATCCAAACGTGGAGACAACTTTGACAGATTCAAAGCCTTGCTCTTCAAGCAAAATAAGAGAAATTTTCAGTAAAAAGTTAATCCTTCGACCAGATCGGTCGGACGGATGGTGACTACGGCACGCGCATGTGGGGTGGACCATATCTCATCTAAGTGCTTCATTCCCCACAAAATGTGAGGTGCCCCTTGACGCCTAGCCTAAGGCACCTGTATTGGGTTTATGCACAAGTTTTTTCACATTTTTCATATGGGACAACTTCCCACACTTGTTTTCCAACTTTCATTCACACACTACTTTTCCTCTTATTTTCTTTTTATTTTATCAACCTTTTTCCAATAATTTAAGCTAAAAAACTAATAAACTTTAAGCTAAACTAATCTAGCTTTTAATTTAAAATTCTTTAAAAAATTTTACATATCCAAAATTACCCCATTTTTGTTAAAAAACTATACAAACATATATCTCTTCTTCAAGACAGATCTATGAAATGAGAAGGAAATCGTGTTACTTTGAACTGGAGTGGTGACGTTGATGCAATCATTGATTTTTTCGACATTATTTTTCTCGAGGTTAAGAGTTCGAGTCGACATCACGGGTCAGGTCAGGACGGGCCAGGGAGTTAGGTTAAAGACACGGGTCATGGGTCGGGAACAAAAGGTAGGTCGGGGAGTCGAGGTTGAGGGAATGGGTCAGGGTCACAGTCGGGGAGTCAAGTCGGGTCATGTTCGGGAGCCAAGTTTGGGCGGGTCGAGGAGTTGGAATGGGTCAAAGTCACGAGTCGGGTCAGGGACATGGATTGGATCGTGTCAGGGTCACAGGTTACGGGTCAAGATGGATTGGGGAGTCAGGTTAGGTCGGGTCAAGGTCAGGAGTTCAGGTCAGGGAAATGACCTTTGTTCCCTACCCATGACCCATGTCTTCGACCTAACTCTCCGACCCTGTCCCGACCTGACCCTGACCCCGACCATGGCCTCGTCCCCGACCCTGACCTAGAACCAGACCCTGACTTCGACTTCAACCCCCACCCTGACCCCGACCATGACCACGACATCAACTCCAATCCTCAAGTTTGGGAGATGGGATCGGGTCAAGGAGAAGGATACCAAAATAATTTCAATTAAAATAATTTATTTATTCATTTATTATCGAACATCAACTTAAAATAAGTTATAGCTTAAACTTAATTATATTTAGTTAAGTGAAATATATTTTAATTTATAGATTAAAACTGAACTTAAATAAATTATAATTTAAAATTTAAGTTGCAAATTTAAATAAATCCAATGAGTCACATTTTAAAAGGTATTAATTATATTATATGCGCATCTGAAAGTTTACATTACGAGAATTGCGGCCGGAATGATGAAACAAGACATGACGCTCTTGGACTGGGTCATACTCACAACTCACAGTAGCTTTCCATGCACATTTTGCTAGAAAGGGTTCAAAGCTAATTATCATAACTCGAGAACTAAATTGAAGAAATTGAAACATTATGGACTAAATTGACAGCAAGCACTAGACTAGAGGTTTAGAATGTATTTTACCATAGTGTAAATAGATGGGGCAAAAAGGGTTACTGGCTACAATCAAGGGGTCACAAACGAATTATCGTGAAACTTAGGTAAGAATCTTTAATAAAATGATATAGCCTCCCTTATAATACCAATTCCCAAAATTCGCATCTGCCCTGTATAGTCAGATAGTTGGTGAGAGATAATAATTATTTAAAGTACCGGTTATAATGTGATCAGTATTTTTAGATTAAATTAACGGTTTAGATTTTTTTATTTAAAAATAAATAGAATATAAATTTATTTTTTTATTTTTATTTTCAACAAATCATATTTGTTTAAATCTAAATCATGGATCATAATTTTCGTAAAAGGCAGATCACAATGTGACCCACAATCATAATAATTATTCAGTGAGAAACAGCCCTTAGACTCTATTTCAGTCATTTTCTTCATGCATTCTTGAACACAAAACCCTAAGCCATATGCCATGCTTAATGGTCAAACATGCATTCATCGAATCACCTGCTGCTTCTTCATATGATTATTATTAATCATTTTTCATATAGCTGTGGACATTATTTTTGTTACACAAATCTAGTTCATTATTGCTCTTTATCTTTTTTTTAATCCAAATTGAATTTTTCTTTTATTCTTTTGGCATCAAAGACGTAAATAAATATACAAAATACAAGTGTAAGACTCCAATAATATGCAAAAGAACAAAAACAATAAATGAGTTTGCGTCATGCTAGGTGGCTATTAGTAGTGGAGACTAAAATAAAGCTTTGGAAATTTTGGGGAAAAAAAAGAAGAAGTCTTTGCGGCATGCTATCGGCGTCCCATTGAATTGTTTTTCTTTTTTCATTTTTTCAAAGTTTCATTATAATTTTTAAAAAACAAGAGGAATATGACTTGAACCTATAAATATTAGAGTATGAATGTTATGACTTAATCAATTCCATCAATTAAATTTGTTGTGTTCAATTGAATTGTTTAAAGATGTCATTTTTAATTTAAGCGTTTTACCGTTTTTTTTAATTTTACTCTAAGTCGAATATATATTTTACTGTGTAGCTGCTTTATTTACCAAGAGTTTCGAAATGAACAACTGATTGAATTTTCAATACTAATCATTATATTATCATAGTTGTCAATTCTATTTCGGTGGTCATTTTTTGATTTTTTGAAAAAAAACATTTAAGATATTTTGATATTCTGATTTCATAAAAAAAATCCAATCATATAAAATTATATTATAAAATTTATCATAAATAATATTGGTGAAAAAATTAGAATAATGACTTATTAACATACAAAGAATTATCTTTTCGTTAACATATCAACACATAATATATAATGAAGAATATAATTTTCTAAAAAATAACAAAAAAATGACAATCTTTCGCACCACGGGATTTAAACGCAGGAGCAGCTAGCTGGGCGCTTAAAAGCGCGTCGCACTAAACCAACTCATATCTTATTAGATTTATTGATTTCTAGTTCAACTTATCGGGAATATTTGGACTCCTTTTCCGTTCCACTTCCTCGCGGGAACCAAAATATTTCATCCATTCCGGCCAGAACGGAAAGGAATTGACAACTGTATATATTACTTGTTCATCACGCGTGCGCTTACGTACAGATTTTATTTAATAAGTTTTTGGCGCCGTTGAAGACCTGCATACATTTTCATAATTGGTGCAAGAATAACTTGGTCACTTACCCTAACTTACAACTGAGACTTAACGCACATTAGAAAACTTGAATCGTATCGTTTAGTCATGTACCAGTTAATCTAATATCACCATGCAGAACCAATAAAATTCAGTGTGAATTCAACTATATTTTAGAAGGTCATTAAAGGTATCAGAATACGTGCATACCAGCATCTTTTCGTGAAGCACAATATTGCAGATAATAATTACAAGAAAACACAACATATAGGGAAAATGACAACCTGAAGAAATGGGGAAATAGTGTCTTTTATTGTACGTTAGTTCATCAATAATAATTTGCAGAGGGGTTCTGCGAAAAATTCCAGTAAAGCCTATCACAAACTACATGTTTATGACAGAAGAAGAAGAAAGTATCTAGCCTACATGAGAAATAGAAAAAAAGAGTATGTCACAACATCATTGACTAACATACGCCCTCCTGTTCTTTTTGTCTACTTATCCAATCCTTTTTCTTAATTCTGGAGGGAGGGAGGGAGAGACTTTGTCTATAAATTAGCTTGAAAAGCTTGGAAGGAGAGACACAAGAAGCGACATTCATAGTATATTGAAAAGCTCTACAATAGGTAAGCCTTGTACAACCAATTTCCTCTTTCTTTCACTCTTAATTTGTTTGTTGTTCGAGATTCCAACATATATCCATACTAGCTGGGGGAGTGTATTATTATTATATACAGTTCAAATAAATATTATAAAAATATGTAGACTTTATTCAATTATTTATACGTAGTTATGTATATGTTAGGTCCATGCTTAGTGTTATCCCAACCCCCAATCGGCAAAACAAAATTAGCTAGGGACTCATGGGAATGGGATCGATATTTGATTAGTTTGTCTGCACAGAGGGAGAGAGAGTGGGAGTACTTTAGTACATTGGGTTACCATTATCAAAAGTTGCATGCGATGGTTGTCTGACAATGCGAGGTTGATGATATTACCGACGCATGACTTGGAGGACACCCTTACTAGCTAATCGGAGGAGATGATTAGATTCATATTGTGTGTGAGAGAGAGTTGTGAGAGAAAGACACTAAGTGCGAGTTGTGTGTTATGAATATGAACATGTTAGACACCGAGGATGGGTAGATGGACTAATTATCATCCATGATCATCCCATTTGCTATTTGATTAGCAATGACTAATGAGGGAAGGAAAGAAAAAATGACAATTAGTAGACTAAGTAGTAAAAAAAATAGACATATTTATGTTAAAGAAAATATATTGTTTATTTTTCATCATTTTTTTCAATTTATTTATTTATTTAATAATATTATTATTATTACTATTATATTATACTATAAAATATAATATAAAAAAAAAAGAGAAAGGTGTGTAACAGAGGAAACTTTCCTCTGTTGCAACGTTTGCAATAGAGGAAAGTATTCATCTGTTGTAGCAAGAGCTGCATTTTTTTTTGTAATAAATTAATCTGATTGGTCTTATTATCCATCAGATGTCTGATGATATCTACTTCATTAGTATACGATTTGGTGATGAATTCAAACGTGATGTCTACAGTATCAACAACTGTATGGATACCAGAGGTATCAATTCTGGTAATAGACATAATTGAAGTAAGGAAAGGATTGCCTAAGATAATACTTTATGTCATATTCTTAATGAGCACAAATGGGGCAGGTATGCAAACTCCCTGTTTGCAGATACGTGCATCTGGTATTTTGTATTGGATTCTCATTAAATTCCCACTAGCACTTGTGAGAGATTGAGTGGTAGCATGAAAATATTTTAGAGGGATTAATCTTTCATGAATACAGTTCATATCTGCACCACTATCTACTAAGACAATGGCGTCAATAATGAGGAAATCAGGTTTGATTACTAAGGTAATCTTTGTATACCATTCTGAAAAGTGACCTGGTTTAGAAGGAAAATGTACGAATTATTTTCTTTTGTCTGATCTGGTGAGATCTGACAAGGCTGATCTGGGGAGGTC
Organism: Datisca glomerata; assembly: GCA_003255025.1. Taxonomy (NCBI): domain Eukaryota; kingdom Viridiplantae; phylum Streptophyta; class Magnoliopsida; order Cucurbitales; family Datiscaceae; genus Datisca; species Datisca glomerata. Next base: position 2,860,462 of record QANY01009435.1, read on the forward strand.
AAAGTCTGACTTTGACTTTGACTAGGAGATGGCTGATCTGGTGAAGTCAAAGGTTGACCTTGACTTTGACCTGGCTGATCTGGTGAAGGCAGGTCTGGGAAGACTACATGGGATTTCCCTTTGGCTGTAGACTGTTTGAAGAGATTTAGCTCTTGAGAAAAGATTTGATGTGCAGTTCTTAACTGTTGGATGTCAGATTTAATAATATTAATTTTCATTTTCAGATCAGAAATAGTTACGGGTTTATGAGGTATATAATCCTGTTGAATACAGTTTAATAATTCTTTCATATTGTAATTTTCTACAGGTTTGATCTCAGGAGTGGAATATTCCTTGTAGCAAGTTTCTAAAAACTTGAGTTTCATTTCTGGATCAGTAATTTGATCAGCTGTGGCAAGAAGAGATCGTTGAGTGTCGGTTAATACATTTAGACCTGGTCCTTTCAGATCTAAACCGTTCATCTCAACTATTGCCTTCCAATAATTGGTTTCTGTTATGGTATTGCAGTTCTTAGAGCTGCATGACTTTCATAAGAAAGACATCTTTATATCATCTGAAGTGAGTCAGAGAAGGGCATCTTAGGTTTTGGAGAAGTTCTCGGTGCCTGTCAGTATTGACAATTCCTGGGTCAAGGAAATGGTGAATAATGGATTGGGTCACGGTATAACAGGCATCTTCAGTTCTGGTATGAGTACCAGTAATTGGATCAATATTTATTTTGAAAGAGTTTAAGATTTCTTGGCGTTGACTTTCAGTGAGACAATTGTCCCACCAGCCTTTCAGCGTTCCTGTGAAACCATTGACCAGGAACCTGCAGATCTGGTGATCCGTATTCTCATTCTGTTTACATACAGAAGATTACATGATCATTTGATGAATGGTCTCGAAGACCTGATATTCTGTTTTGCCATCTATGTTCCATTCGTAGATGGTTTTGCCATGGTAAGATTTCTGAGAATGAAGAAAGTCTTCTTCATATAAAATATCTTGGGGAGTAGGTCTTGGATAATAATACCTACTTGGTCCAGTTAAAGCCATACGGGTAGTAGGTCTTTTTGAATAGTTAGAAGAGAGTTTATTGATGGAATCATCAAAATTCTTTTGAATATCTAAGATTTGAGAGAGGGAATACTCTTCAGGTTCTTCAGGATTTGGTGCATCCTGATTCATCATGTTCAACTGTCCTGAAGATGATTCAGGTGTGGAGGTCTTATCAGGTGTAGAGATCTTCAGATTCTTGATCTTATCCATTATGGTTTCCCTGAAATCTTCCTCCTTTTTACTAGATTTTAATTTAAAATTCTGAACATCTAAAGGAGGTTTAAGCGTTACTGGTTCAATCGTGATTTTGGGTTTGTCTGTTGGAGGAGTTTTAGATTGGATCTCCTGGATTTGAGAAACCTGTTCCTCAATCCTAGTTAATTGTGTTCCTACAGTTTGAAGGAAGATGTTGGTGTAATTGTTCTGTTTGATTACAGGTACAATATCTTTTACCTTAACAATATCTTGATGGTTGGTCTTATCTGGCACCTCAGTATAGGGGTTAATGACCAATGGTTTTTGGTTACCTTGTCCTGGAGTAAGTTCTAAGGATAAGGGTGGTGGATGAATTGCATGGTAGGTTCTACCAGTTGTGGTTATCCAAGTTTTCTGTATATTGGTGAGAACTTGTAACTGTTGGTCATCTTTAATTTTGACTCTTTGAGTGAGCTGGTAATACCATTTAGGGAAAGACTGAAGGTTTTGATCCTGTGCTAATTGGAAGTAGTACAGGTTCTTAAGATCTAAGAGCTGTTGAGGATTATGGTTGGTGAAATACCAATCTCGGAAATCCTTATATTGTGGTTGCATAAAATCATGGTGGAGACTTTGTCTTAACATACTATTGGGTGTAAAATCCATCTAAATGTTGAATTGCATGTCACTTTCGGTTGGGCTCATTGGCCTTCTGTTTATGGTGGATTTATAAACACCATGAGAAATCTGATTTTCGCTGATGTGAATTCCTCTAATCTGATCCTCCGGGGGAAAAGAATGATCAGATTCCTCTGATCTATGAGGTTCAGCGAAAGAGGCCCGAGAAGATTCGGGGATTTCGACCTGATAAGGAGGGATACTATGGCGGCTGAGATTAGACGGGCTTCTCGTCAGAGGCAGAGGTGGTTTTTGGAAACGAAGATAGACGTTGCCACCTTGAGTTTGGATGACATCATCAAGAGATTGTCGAATGACAGATCTGGTAGGGACAGCCTGGGGAATTTTCCAGGTGTCAGGAAAGGTGATGTCAGACTAGGGAATCATGCGAGGAACAGCCACTTGGCTGTTAAATAGATTAGTATCAATAAGGACAGTATGTCCTTGCTTACTTTGTTTTCTGGTATAAGGATTCAAGGTTGTCAAAACCTTAAGATGAATCCGAAAGAGGATAGTAAAGGGAGACGATCCTGGAAGATAATCATAGCCATGTGATTGAACTCTAAGTTCAAGTACTTTGGCTAGATTACTGTCGGATAGAGCAATACTTAAATTCGGATAAATATTAAAATAAATAGGTGCATGAGATAAACTAGTCTCTATGGCTCCCATAAGGAAAGCTTTCCAGTTCAGACACCTACCATATCTAAGGGTGCATTGTATGCTGGTGTTCTGTCCTAACAGAGTTAAAGGTTTTAATGCAATTTGCACTAAGCCTATATGCACATATTTATATTTTTGCATGAATGGATATTAATCATGCAAATGCAACAAATATAAAACATCATCATTATGCTGTAAGGGAATGACATATTCAAATGTTTTAATGATTTTGCGGCTAGTGAAATCAAAGGTTCCAATTTTATATATTGTTTCAGGTTTTACCTTAGGGATAGACCATTTATCTAAGGCTTCTTTTACATCTTGATATGCAATTAATTCGGTTACCTCAGATGTGGAGGTTACTGTATTAGCTACGGATTGTATAGATGCAGAGCTTAGGTCAGACATGTGTGTGTGTGACCATGTATGCTTATTGAGGGTTGTTGAATGGGCTGGCCAACACGCACCCATCATCTGAGGAGGCAAAACACTTTAGGTTCAGTCAGTTCAGATAAAAAAATAACTTACACTGAGCACGTCTGTCAACGTTTTACAGGGGTCAACGGTCTTAACACAATCTCTGCTCAACAGACCTTACCCTGACGCGACTTGGGTGACGTCCCACTCAGTGTTCATTGATTGTTTCCTGAACTTACTGTAGTACAGTGAGTACTTCCTCAACCATAACAGATACATTTTGAGTGCCTTGGGCTAGCAACAGGATCATGATTAGTAGAGCTTATAGTCATGATTATACACGGTTTACATTAATACACACATGGTCTCATGAACAGAGAATATGTGGGGTAAAAGGAACTTACGGTGAGGGAGCACTGGAGCTCCTGAGTGCAACAGCGTTATATATGTGCAGGTGTGAGCAGGACAGTAATGGAGATAAAGAAATAAGAGAGAGAAGGTGAGGGCAAACTTAAGGGCTCAACTCATGAGCATTCTATTAAACATAAAAGAAAAGCTTCGTCCTTCTCAACAAGGGTGAGAGACCCTTTTATAATACATAAAGTAATTTAACTAGAGTACAACATTAGTTAGAAAAGTAACTTAACTCAAGCTTAAAGTAACTATACAACATTATTCTATGCGTAGATAATTAGGTAGAATAGTTTGGTGTGCTAAACATCGTCCACGTGTTCGGATGTGGCAAGGTTACTGTGGAAACCTTTGTCTGCTTCTGTTTTGTGTGTGACAGCTAGTCGGGTGAGCTTAATTGAGTTTGCCTTTCCGTTTTATGGTCTTTGTCTTTTTCGAGCTGGTCAGAAATAATGGACGCTAAGGAGTCCTAAAAGTCAGCAATGGTAGGCTCTGGTGGGTCCACTGCGGTTGTCAAATCTGGTGGTGTCAGGTCTGGTAAGTCATCATCGGGGTCTTGACTCTCGCCAGCAAGGATGTTGAAGGCATTATGCTGAATGATGTCCAGACTTAGATCAGTCGTCGGTTCAGGAGGCGGTGATATGGATAATGGCCTCTGTGGACTCGGATTGGTACTGGATGTGGCCATAGAGGTTGTGTCAGATCCAAAAACATGGAGGAACTGGTTTTTGACAAAAGCCATGGATGTGACAGCTAATTCTTATTCACTAATTTTGGGGAATTGCTGTTTAATCATGTTTTGAGCATTTAAGAACGGATTGCTCGTTGGTACTGGTACAGGTTTTGGGATTGATTCATAGCATGCTTGTGCATGGGTTTTGATCAGTTTGATTAATTCAGTTAGGTGGGGATTCATACCTTTGTCCCACCATTTGGTAAAAAAGATACGTTTTAACACGGGTATTCCATTCTGGTATTCACATTTCAGATCCCATTTCCAAATCCATGGGATATTGAATCGGATGATAAAATGTACCGAAGCTTTGGCTACAGTACTATTTTTATGGATTAGGGCATATTGTGAATGCCATTCTTTAAACTCAGTTTTTAATATTTCTGGTAAAGTATCAAACGTAAGGTCAAATTTATCCCACCAAAGGAGGAACCAATTTGGTATCCTGCGTCTAATACCTCAGGGCAAATACGGATAAACCATGTGTGGTTTCTTATCAGATTTTGATAATAGAATGTATTGGTAAAAGATTCTATATAATCCCAATAACTGTATTTAATAGTTTTCTGGTGTATCTCCATAGTTTTGGTAGTATGGGGATGTAGACCCCATTGATTAATGGAGATGAAATTTCTGATGACAGTCTTACTAAAAGTAATTGGGCTGGTATTTCGGTTAGAGTCATGTAATGTATGTCTGATTTCCATGCTCCCAGATTGAACTACTATAGTTTCATAAATGTATCTATAGTGTTCAAATCTGGTTGGATACTGTTGTGTGGAGAGATAACGGTTTTTTATCTCCAATGGATCTTCCATCCATTTTTCATCATTTGGTTCAATAATGAGGATTATTTCCTCAGAAATTCGGTTAAGAATGTACTGTTCTAGTGTCAAGAGGACTTCTTTTGTACTCTTGCGAGTAGCCTCTTGAACACTGGGGAATTCTGAAGGCCAGAAAATCTTATCATTCGGATATTGCAGATTGGTTCTGCCACGTCCGAGCCCACGAGAGCTGCGGCCTCTTCCTCGGTTACTCATGATTGAATTTGGTTCCCTGTAAATATTCACGGGTTAGAAAATCAGGAAGAGAATTCTGTTCACCTTTAATATATTCAATATCAAAATCAAATACAGATAAAATACTCTGCCATGATGCAAATATTTATTTTGATGCAAGATTTTGAACATCTTTTTTGAAAATCTGTTTTGCAGCAGAGCAGTCAACACGGATAAGAAAATGTTGGTTTAATAGATCATCTTAAAATTTTAATACACATTTTACAATTGCTAAACATTCTTGTTTAATTGTTGGATAATTCTTTGCTGGTCCTTTCCAGGTACCAGAGGTGAATCTTAATAATTCGTCTTTATGAGTTTGAGGATTTAACTGCTTCAGAATACCTCCATAACCTAGGTTAGAGGCATCAGTTTCTACAATTTTCTTCCATGTCGGATGTCGTAAAGCTAAACAGTGTAATTGTTGAATTTTAGCTTTAATATTTTTAACAGCTAAGGTAAGATCTGATGTCCAAGGTATAGGTTTCTTTTGAAGTCTCGGATTTAACAGAGCAGTGTCCTGAGCTAATTGGGGATAAAAGTCACGGATATAATTCAAACTGCCTAGAAAGCGTTGTAATTGTGTTTTATCTTTTATTTCATCTGGAAATTTAGATGCAAAATCTATATTACGGTTAACAGGGATAATAGTGCCATTAGAAATGTTATGGCCTAAGAATCTAACTGTTGTTTAAAATAATTTCATTTTAGTAGCAGATAATACTAAACCATTTTGGATAATCACATTCTTAAGAATATTAAGATGTTTAAAATGATGGTCTATGGATGATGAGAAGATTAAGACATCATCAATGTAACAGATAATAAATGCAGTGTAAGCATTAAAAATATCATTCATGATATGCTGAAATTCAGATGGACCATTTTTGACACCAAATGCTAAAACATTCCATTCAAAATGGCCAAAAGATACTGTAAAGGCAGTTTTATACCTGTCTGCTTCAGCTATTTGGATTTGCCAAAATCCTGATTTTAGATAAATTTTGAAAAGATCACAGAATCATAAAGTCTATCAAGTAGATCTTTTTTATTCGAGATTGGATATCGAATCCATTGTAATGCATCATTTAATGGTTTATAATTGATCACTAATCTAGGTGATCCTCTTTCTATCTCAGCATTCTTGTTTACATAGAAACTAGTACAACTCCAAGGAGATTTACTGGGTTTAATTAATTTCTTTGTTAATAAAGATTCAATGTCAGTTTTGCAGAGTTCTAAATATTCCTTTTTCATTTGGCTAGGTCTTGATTTGGTAGGAATATTCTTCTCATTGAAGTCAGGCTGATATGGCAAGGAGATAATGTGTTTCTTTCTATCTCAAAAGACATTAGGGATATCACTACAAGTTTCAGATTGGAATTCATGAAGAATAGTGTGAATTCGCTTTTGTATTGAGGGTTGTTGAATGCGTTGGTCAACAGTCAAAAAGTGTATTTCTTTTTGTAATAAATTAATCTGATTGGTCTTATTATCAATCAGATGTCTGATGATATCTACTTCCTTAGTATACGGTTTGGTGATGAATTCAAACGTGATGTCTACAGTATCAACAACTGTATGGATATCAGAGGTATCAATTCTGGTAATAGGCATAATTGAATTAAGAAAAGGATTGCCTAAGATAATACTTTGTGTCATATTCTTAATGAGCACAAATGGGGCAGGTATGCAAACTCCCTGTTTGCAGATAAGTGCTTCTGGTATTTTGTATTGGATTCTCATTGAATTCCCACTAGCGCTTGTGAGAGATTGAGTGGTTGCATGAAAATATTTTAGAGGCATTAATCCTTCATGAATACAGTTCATATCTGCACCACTATATACTAAGACAATTGCGTCAGTAATGAGGAAATCAGGTTTGATTACTAAAGTAATCTTTGTATACCATTTCTGAAAAGTGACCTGGTTTAGAAAGAAAATGTACGGATTATTTTTTTTTGTCTGATCTGGTGAGATCTGACAAGGCTGATCTGGGGAGGTCAAAGTCTGACTTTGACTTTGACTAGGAGATGGCTGATCTGGTGAAGTCAAAGGTTGACTTTGACTTTGACCTGGCTGATCTGGTGAAGACAGGTCTGGGAAAACTACAGAGGCTTTCCCTTTGGCTGTAGACTGTTTGAAGAGATTTAGTTTTTTGGAAACGAAGATAGACGTTGCCACCGTGAGTTTGGATGACATCATCAAGAGATTGTCGAATGACAGGTCTGGTAGGGACAGCTTGGGGAATTCGCCAGGTGTCAGGAAAGGTGATGTCAGACCAGGGAATCATGCGAGGAACAGCCACTTGGCTGTTAAATAGATTAGTATCAATAAGGACAGTATGTCCTTGCTCACTTTGCTTTCTGGTATAAGGATTCAAGGTTGTCAAAACCTTAAGATGAATCCGAAAGAGGATAGCAAAGGGAGACGATCCTTGAAGATAATCATAGCCATGTGATTGAACTCTAAGTTCAAGTACTTTGGCTAGATTGCTGTCGGATAGAGCAATACTTAAATTCGGATAAATATTAAAATAAATAGGTCCATGAGATAAACTAGTCTCTATGGCTCTCATAAGGTGCGTGTCGGATAGAACTCTAAGTTCACATACGTATATATGTATGTATATATATATATATGGTGCGTGTCGGCGAGCCCAAGTTGGTATCAGAGCCATGATTAGTCTTGGTTATAGTACTATTTATATCCCCTTTACATTAAGCATGCATGGTCACCCACACACATGTCTGAACTCAGTCCTGCATCTATTCAATCTGTAGCAAATACTGTAGCCTCCACCTCTGAGGTAACTGAATTAATTGCATATCAAGATGTAAAAGAAGTCTTAGATAAATGGACTATACCTAAGGTAAAACCCGACACAATATATAAAATTGGAACCTTTGATTTCACTAGCCGTAAAATCATTAAAACATTTGAGTATGCCATTCCATTACAGCATAATGATGATATTTTATATCTGTTGCATTTGCATGATTTATATCCATTCATGCAAAAATATAAATATGTGCATATAGGTTTAGTGCAAAATGCATTATAACCGTTAACTCTGTTAGGACAGAACACCAGCATACAATGCACCCTTAGAGATGGTAGGTGTCTGAACTGGAAAGCTTCCTTTATGGGAGTCATAGAGACTAGTTTATCTCATGGACCTATTTACTTTAATATTTATCCGAATTTAAGTATTGCTTTATCTGACAGCAATCTAGCCAAAGTACTTGAACTTCGCGTTCAATCGCATGGCTATGATTATCTACCAGGATCATCTCCCTTTGCTATCCTCTTTAGGATTCATCTTAAGGTTTTGACAACCTTGAATCCTTATACCAGAAAGCAAAGTGAGCAAGGATATACAGTCCTTATAGATACGAATCTATTCAACAGCTAAGTGGCTGTTCCTCGTATGATTCCCTGGTCTGACATCACCTTTCCTGACACCTGGCAAATTTCCCAGGCTGTCCCTACCAGACCAGTCATCCGACAATCTTTGGATGATGTCATCCAAACACACGGTGGTAATGTTTATCTTCGTTTTCAACGACCACCTCTGCCTCTGACCAGAAGCTCTTCTAGTCTTAGTCGCCAAACTGTACCCCCTTATCAGGTGGATCTCCCTGAATCTTCTCGGGCTTCTTTCACTGAACCCTCTAGATCAGAGGAATCTGATCATTTTCCCCCCAGAGGATCAAATTAGAGGAATTCACATCAGTGAAAATCAGATTCCTCATGGTGTGTATGAATCCACCATCAACAGAAGGCCTCTGAGCCCTACCGCAAGTGACATGCAATTCAACATTTAAATGGATTTTACACCAAATAGCATGTTGAGACAAAGTCTTCACCAGGATTTTATGCAACCAAAATATAAGGATTTCCGAGATTGGTATTTCTCCAACCATAATCCTCAACAGCTCTTAGATCTAAAGAATCTGTACTACTTCCAATTAGAACAGAATCAATCCCTTCAGTCTTTCCCCGAATGGTATTACCAGCTCACTCAAAGAGTTAAAATTAAGGATGACCAACAGTTACAAGTTCTTACCAATATACAGAAAACTTGGATTACCACTACTGGGAGAACTTACCAAGCTATTCATCCACACCTTTATCTTTAGAACTGGCTCCAGGACAAGGTAACCAAAAACCTTTGGTCATTAACCCATATACTGAGGTGCCAGATAAGACCAACCATCAGGACATTGTTAAGGTAAAAGACATTGTACCTGTAACCAAACAGAACAATTACACCAACCTCTTCCTTCAAACTGTAGGAACTCAGTTAACTAGGATTGAGGAACATGTTTCTCAAATCCAAGAAACCCAATGTAAAACTCCTCCAACTGATAAAGCTAAATTAACTATTGAACCAGTTACTCTTAAACCTCCTTTAGATGTCCAAAATTTTAAATTAAAATCCAGCAAGAATGAGGAAGACTTCATGGAATCCATAATGGATAAGATCAAGAATTTAAAGATCTCAACACCTGATAAGACTGTGCCTGAATCATCTTCAGGACAGCTGAATATGATGTATCAGGATGCACCAAATCCTGATGAACCAGAAGAATATTCACTCTCTCAAATTCTTGACATTCAGAAGAATTTTGCTGATTCCCTCAACAAACTATCTTCTAACTATTCCAAAAGACCTACGACTCGTACGGCTTTAACTGGACCAAGTAGGTATTATTACCCTAGACCTACTCCCCAAGATATTCTATATGAAGAAGACTTTCTTCATTCTCAGAAATCTTACCATGGGAAAACCATCTATGAATGGAATATAGATGGTAAAACAGATTATCAGGTCTTCGAGACCATTCATCAAATGATCATGTATTCTTCTGTTTGTAAATAGAATGATAATACAGATCACCAGATCTGTGGATTCCTGGTCAACGGTTTCACAGGAATTCTGAAAGGCTGGTGGGACAATTGTCTCACTGAAAGTCAACGCCAAGAAATCTTAAGCTCTTTCAAAATTCATATTGCCCCGATCACTGGTACTCATACCAAAACTGAAGACGCTTGTTATACCCTGGCCCAATCCATTATCCATCATTTCCTTGGCCCAGGAGTAGTCAATACTGATAGACACAGAGAACTCCTCCAAAACCTGAGATGCCCTTCTCTGACTCACTTCAGATGGTACAAAGATGTCTTTATTATGAAAGTCATGCAGAGAAGTGACGCAAACAATGAACATTGGAAGGAAAAGTTCATTGATGGCCTCACAAGTCTTTTTGCTGAAAGAGTAAGAAGAAAACTCCGAGATAAACATGATCAAATGGATATTCCATATGATCAATACACTTCTGGACATCTCATTGCCCTAGTAATAGAAGAAGGACTAGGCTTATGCAATGATATGAAATTTCAACAGATGATGAAGAATCAAAATCTGGACAACAGAATAGAATTAGGTGAATTTTGCGATCAATTGCCTATGATACGAAAATTCATTATCCAACCACTTCTTCATCCAAACCTCCTAGGATTTCCTCCAAACATCCTAAACCGCATAAAAAATACTTTTCCAAAAAGAAATTCAGACATAAAGAACCCAAATATAGACCTCCACCACATCAGAAGTCTCATAACAGTAAACTCAAAGCTGTCTGTTATAAGTGTGGATTAACTGGACACTTTGCCAACAAATGCCAATCTAAATTCAAAAGAAAACTTCATGAGTTAGCTCTCGATGAAGAAACCCAACAGAAGATTCTGAACTGCCTCTCTGAAGACAGTTCTACCACCAATTCAGATGATGACGTTGCATACATTTCTGCATCTGAATCTGATTCTTCTACCACTTCTGATCAACCTGATCAACCTTGCTGCAGCTCTAAGAACTGCAATGCCATAACAGAATCTAACTATTGGAAGGCAATAGTTGAGATGAACGGTTTAGATCTGAAAGGACCAGGTCTAAATGTTTTAACTGACACTCAACGATCTCTTCTTGCCACAGCTGATTAAATCACTGATCCGAAAATGAAACTCAAGTTTCTTGAAACTTGTTACAGAGAATATTCCACTCCTAAAATCAAACCCGTAGAAAATTACAGTATGAAAGAACTGTTAAACCGTATTCAAAAGGAGTATATACCTCATAAACCCGTAACCATATCTAATCTAAAGATGGAGATTAGTATTATAAAATCTGACATCCAGCAGTTAAAAACTGCACATCAAATCTTTTCTCACGAGTTAAATCTCATCAAACAGTCTACAACCAAAGGGAAAGCCCCTGTTGTGTTCTCAGATCTGCCTCCACCAGATCTGTCTTCAACAGATCAGCCAGGTCAAAGTCAAAGTCAACCTTTGACTTCACCAGATCAGACTTGTCAGATCTTGCCAGATCAGACAAAAGAAAATAATCCGTATCTCTTCCTTCTTAACCAAGTAACCTTTCAGAAATGCTATACTAAGATTACCTTAGTAATCAAACCTAATTTCCTCATAACTGACGCTGTTGTCTTGATAGATAGTGGTGCAGATATGAACTGTATCCATGAAAGATTAATTCCTTTAAAATATTTTCATACAACTACTCAATTTTTCACAAGCGCTAGTGGGAATTCCATGAGAATTCAATACAAAATACCAGAAGCGCGTATCTGCAAACATGGAGTTTGCATACCTGCCTCATTTGTGCTCATAAAGAATATGACACAAAGCATTATATTAGGCAATCCTTTTCTAAATTCAATTATGCCTATTACTAGAATTGATACCTCAGGTATCCATACAGTTGTAGATACTGTTGACATTTCCTTTGAATTCATTTCCAAACCGTATACAAAGGAAGTTGATATCATCAGACATCTGATTGATAATAAGACCAATCAGATCAATTTATTACAAAAAGAAATACATTTTTTAACTGTTGACCAACGAATTCAACAACCAGCACTACAAAAGAGAATTCAAACTATTCTTCATGAATTCCAATCTGAAACTTGTAGTGATATCCCAAATGCGTTCTGGGATAGAAAGAAACACATCATTTCTTTGCCATATCAGCCTGACTTCAATGAGAAGAATATTCCTACCAAATCCAGACCTAGCTAAATGAAAAAGGAATATTTAGAACTCTGCAAAACTGATATTGAATCTTTGCTAACAAAGAAATTAGTTAGACCCAGTAAATCTCCTTGGAGTTGTACTGGTTTCTATGTAAACAAAAATGCTGAAATAGAAAGAGGATCACCTAGATTAGTGATCAACTATAAACCATTAAATGATGCATTACAATGGATCAGATATCCAATTCCGAATAAAAAAGATCTGTTAGATAGACTTTATGATTCTGTGATCTTTTCGAAATTTGATCTGAAATCTGGATTCTGGCAAATCCAAATAGTTGAAGCTGACAGATATAAAACTGCCTTTACTATACCTTTTGGTCATTTTGAATGGAATGTTTTACCATTTGGTGTTAAAATGGTCCATCTGAATTCCAGCATATCATGAATGATATTTTTAATGCTTATACTGAATTCATTATCTATTATATTGATGATGTCTTAATTTTCTCATCATCCCTAGACCAGCATTTTAAACATCTGAATATTTTTAAGCATGTGATTATTAGAAATGGCTTAGTTTTATCTGCTCCTAAAATGAAATTATTTCAAACAACTGTTAGATTTTTAGGCCATAACATATCTAATGGCACTATTATTCCCATTAACCGTAGTATAGAGTTTGCATCTAAGTTTCCAGATGAAATAAAAGATAAAACTCAATTACAACGCTTTCTAGGTAGTTTAAATTACATCCGAAACTTTTATCCTCAATTAGCTCAGGATACTGCCTTATTAAATCAGAGACTCCAAAAGAAACCTATACCTTGGACATCAGATCTTACTTTAGCAGTTAAGCACATTAAGGCTAAAATTCAACAATTACATTATTTAGCTTTACCACACCCGACATGGAATAAAATAGTAGAAACTAATGCTTCTAATCTAGGTTATGGAGGTATTCTGAAGCAGCTAAATCCCCAAACTCATAAAGAAGAATTATTAATATTCACCTCTGGTACTTGGAAAGGACCAGCGAAAAATTCTCCGACTATTAAACAAGAATGTTTAGCAATTGTGAAATGTGTTTTAAAATTTCAAGATGATCTTTTAAACCAACATTTTCTTATCCGTGTTGATTGCTCTGCTGCAAAACAGATTTTCAAAAAAGATGTTCAGAATCTTGCATCTAAACAAATATTTGCATCATGGCAAAGCATTTTATCTATCTTTGACTTTGATATTGAATATATTAAAGGTGAACAGAATCCTCTTCCTCATTTTCTAACCCGTGAATATTTACAGGAAAAACTCAACCATGAGTAACCGAGGAAGAGGCCGTAGCTCTCGTGGGCGCGGACGTGGTAGAATTAATCTGCAAGATCCGAATGATGGGATTTTCTGGCCCTCAGAATTCCCCAGTGTTCAAGAGGCTACTCGAAAGAGTACAAAAGAAGTCCTCTTGACACCTGAACAGTATATACTTAACCGATTGACTGAGGAGCAGATCCTCATTATTGAACCGAATGATGAAAAATGGATGGAAGATCCATGGGAGATAAAAAATCGTTATCTCTCCACATAACAGTATCCAACCAGGTTTGAACACTATAGATATATATATGAGGCTATAGTAGTACAATCTGGCAGCATGGAAATTAGACATACTTTCCATGACTCAAACCGAAATACCAGCCCAATTACTTTTAGTAAGGCTGTCATCCACAATTTTATTTCCATTAATCAATGGGGTTTACATCCCCATACTACTAAAACAATGGAAATACACCAGAAAACAATTAAATACAGCTACTGGGATTATATTGAATCCTTTACTAATACATTTTATTATCAAAATCCGATAAGAAACCATACATGGTTTATCTGTATTTGTCCTACTGTATTAGATACAGGACTACCAAACTTGTTCCTCCTTTGGTGGGATAAATTTGGTATTACTATTGAAACTCTACCAGAAATTTTACAAACTGAATTTAAAGAGTGGCATTCCCAATATGCCCTTTTCCAGAAAAATAGTACTGTTTCCAAATCCTGGATCTATTTTATTATCCGTTTTAATATCCCATGGATATGGAAATGGGGTTTAAAGTGTGAATACCAAAATGGTATACCAGTATTAAAGCGTATCTTTTGGACTAAATGGTGGGATAAAGGTATGAATCCCCACATACCAGAATTAACCAAAATCATCAAAACACATGCCCAAGCATGTTATGACTCCATTCCTAAACCCGTACCAGCACCAACGAGCAATCCCTTCCTAAATGCTCAAAACTTAATTAAACAGCAATTTCCTCACATTAGTGAGCAAGACTTAGCAGTTAAAACTATGGCCTTTGTTAAAAACCAATTCCTTCACGTTTTTGGTTCTGACACATCCTCAATGGCCACGACCAGTACCAATCCAAGTCCATCCAGACCATTATCCATATCACCTCCTCCTGCCGTCACTGATCTCAGTCTGGACATCAGTCAACAAAATGCTTTCAGCATCCTTGCTGGCGAAAGTCGAGACCCTGAAGACGACATACCAGACTCGACACCAGACGCGACAACTACAGAGGACCCACCAGAACCTACAATTGCTGACTCTGGGATTCCTTAGCCGCGATCATTTCTGACCAGCTAGAAAAAGACAAAGACCAGAAAGGGAAAGGCAAGCATATATATATATGTGTGTGTGTGTGTGTGTGTGTGTGTGTGTACATATATGTGTGTGTACATATATGTGTGTGTACATATATGTGTGTGTACATATATGTGTGTGTATATATATACTATATATATATATATATATATATGTATNCAAGTGGACGATGCGTAGCACGCCACTCTATGTTATGTAATTATTAAAGCATAGACTACTGTTGTATAGTTACTTTTACGCCTAGGTTAAGTTACTTTTTATCTTTGAGTGTACTCTAGTTAGTTTACTTCTGTATTATAAAAGGGCCTCTCACTCTTGTTGAGAGTAGAACTTTTTCGTAGAACTTTTCATGTGAAATAAAATTTTCCTTATGCAATAGACTGCTCATGTGTTGAGCTCTTAAGGTTGCCTTACCCTTACCCTCTCTCTCTCTGTCACTCCTCTCTTATCTCTGATCTGCGCACACCTGCACGTATCACGTTGTTGTCACCAAAAGCCTCAGTGCTCTCTAACCGTAAGTTCCTTCTTCCCCATATCATCTGTGCATGAGACCATGTATGACTTAATGTAAACCGTGTATAGCCATGACTATAGACTCCACTAATCATGATCCTGTTGCTAGCCTAAGGCACTCAATATGTATCTATTATGGTTAAGGAAGTACTCACTGTACTACAGTAAGGTCAGGAAACAATTAATGAACATTGAGTGGGACGTCACCCAAGTCGCGTCTGGGCAAGTCTGTTGAGCAGAGATTGCATTAAGACCGTTGACCCCTATAAAACGTTGACAGACGTGCTCAGTGTAAGTTAATTGTCATCTGATCTCGCTGAACCTACAGTGTTTTGCCTCCTCACCATAAGGGTGTGTGTTCTATGTATATGTATCTATGTATATGTATATCTATGTATATGTATATATATGTATACACATATCTATGTATATGTATATATATGTGTATAAATATGTATACGTATATCTATGTATACATATATATACACATATATATACATCTACATAGATATACTTATACATAGATATACACATATATATACGTATACATAGATATACATATACATATATATACACATATATATACATCTACATAGATATACATATACATAGATATACATATACATATATATACACATATATACACATATACATAGATATACATATACATATATATATGTATACATAGATATACATATACATATATATACATATACATACATATATATATATGTATATATAATTTCTTTAATTTTTTTCTTTCATTTATTACATAATATAGTCTTTTTTACTTTATTCTTGTATTTTTTTTTGTATGTTTTATATAATCTCAACATTTTATGTTTTTTATAATTTGACATCCTATAAGTTATCTCTATTCTTTTACTTCGATTTTGTTTTAATTATTAACATTAATTTC
Organism: Datisca glomerata; assembly: GCA_003255025.1. Classification (NCBI taxonomy): domain Eukaryota; kingdom Viridiplantae; phylum Streptophyta; class Magnoliopsida; order Cucurbitales; family Datiscaceae; genus Datisca; species Datisca glomerata. The sequence goes on from QANY01009435.1 coordinate 2,876,813, forward strand.
CTTTACATGTTTATTTATTTAGCATTCTTGCATTGTCATGCTTATAATGCGATTCTTGCATTATTATAATTAATGTTCATGTATGTGTAAATTATAACTTTAATAATTAGATTTAGATTTTGTTACTTCTATTATTTAATTTTCACTAAAAAAGGCTGACGATGGACTTTGAGATTTTTGGGATACCAAACTTCTCGAACTACTGAGGTGAGAAGTTATTCTTGGGATACCGAGAATAACTCTAATAATGCTTTGATTTAAAAAGATAGGAGAATACAACAAAAGTAATTTTTTAATGGTCTTTGAACCACCCATTAAAAGTAATTTATTTTGTTCATTTCTATGATACAAAATTCCTCAAATGGGACATTCAAAAATAAATCTCTTTAACCTTTGCCTTGAAAAAAATGGATAGCATTTGATTAAATTTGGTAACCATTTTACAATGGGTGTTGTGGGGTGCTAATACCTTCCTCATACTCAAACGACTCCCGAACCAACTTTGAGTTTTCGTAGACCAAAAAAAATTTTCATCTTAAAATTGGGTGACCAATCACACCCTAAACTAATTGGTGGCGACTCTAAATTTCTTTTTCCTAAAAAAATGATTTTTTTAATCGCCACTCCGCGTCGCACGCACGTTGCGAAAGCTTGGTGACTCCACTGGGGACCTTAACAATTGGTCTAACCATCTTTAGATCAATAGAGAGTCAAGCCAAAATTTCATCCTATGTTATCCTTTTGTATTGATTCTTGCTTCGTTTATATGATTTATTAATTTTTTTCGTAACTGTAGTCGTACATAAGTTTTTTTTACGAAGTATATTTTTTTTACATAATTTTTACTTTCACACATACACACTAGCCCTATAACAGGGGTTTCCCTTTAGGATTATCGAGAATGAGTAGTGGAATGCCTTCGTGGAATTGAGGTTCCCGTGCAGGCTCATGATAGTTCTCACTCAGGTCGACCCTTTCGGGATACCGTTTGGGGGCCCTTGTTACTCTATTCAGATAACAGTGTGGACAACCTGGGAGCCTATTAAGAGATTTTTAGATCTCAACCACACATGTATTATGTTTTTAGAGCCCACATCATGACCAACGTTAGATTTCTGCTAAAATCATGATCAATTTTGTGCATGTATATATGTCTTGTGTCACTTAAACATGTCTTCTCTTCATCGTTTCACTTCTAACTTCATCTTTGTGTTTTGCATACATGCATCATGCTGCGTGATGGGATTGTAAAGAAGTAATCAATTCATTCATATTTTAGAGACCATGACTCCCACTTCGAGTGTGATAGAAGATCAAGTTACGGTAGCCCAATGGTCAGAGGAGTCGCAGAAACATAAAGGAGATTGTCTGAAAAAGGAAGACGTTGTTCTTCTACCATCAATCACTAAGACAGAGTTCCCACGCATTGACTTGGAGAGGTTGAAGAAGATATGGGAGGATTTTTCATCACAGCAGAAAAGTTTGTTTGTCGGAAAATATGGTCACATAGCTTATCTATTGTACATTGTAGTCAACGTCCCCGTCCTGGAAGTTTTAATACATTTCTGGGACCCTCATTATAGATGCTTCACCTTTGGAATAATTGATCTTACTCCCACAATTGAAGAATATCAAGCACTACTGAATGTCCCGTTGCAAAATGCCGACAAAGTTTATAACTATTACAAAAAGCTCACGTTGAAGAGAGATTTGTCTAAGCTCTTGGGTACTGTCCATGCTTCTGAGATTGAGAAAAGTTTGAAAATTAAAGGGGGAAATGAGTGTGTGCCGTTGGATTACCTCCTAGATCTCACCCAGAATTTCTTGAAGGAGGATAAAGGCATGACTCTTTATGCTCTGTGTATTTATGGCGCCGTGTTATTTCCAAAGATCCAAGGTTATATGGATGATAAAGTGATAAAAATGTTCCTTCAAGTCGAACATGGTGTTAACCCTGTTATCTCAATTCTCGCTGAGACTATCCGTTCTTTGAATCACATCCGAGTGTCTGAAAGAGGAAAGTTCATCGGCTCCTCAACTCTTTTGTGCATTTGGATTCTCAACCATCTAAGATGTCCGCTAGATTTCAAGTGTCCTCAAGTTAAGTTCTCAAGTCCATGGATGAACACGAGGATCCCTATTGCAGAATTTGGAATGGCCAAATGGAATCCGCAGTTTCCCAAAAAAGGGGTTTGGCTCTCATACCTATCCAAGTTGAAAGATGAGAATGTTATTTGGAAAGCTCATTGGATGCCGTTAACACCAATGATCTACAGATGTGGTGATTTTCAATGGGTTCCGCTCCCGGGACCATGGGGTTGTACTAGTTATGCTCCGCTAATGGCACTCCGTCAATTATACATGAGACAGTTTGTCCCCACCACGCATGCATTGAAGGATATTGAGGTTAGTTACGATTCTCAAGAAATTGAACTAAAACTACAGCAGCTGATTGGAGCTTGGAAAATAACAAGAAGGATGCGAAATGAAAAGAATCGCATGAACTGTACAAAGGAGTATGAAGCATGGCTTCAGAGTAGAAACAAAATAATTATTGCCTTACCAATTGAGGATGTACCATCAGCCAAATCACTGGAAGTTCATCAAAAGATTGCTAAAAAGGAGGAGCTAGATGAGTTATATGAGGAGCGTCAAAATGTTCTAGCCCTTTTGGAAGAAAACAGACGACTAGAAGTCGAGGAAAATTTGTCTGAGAAGCACAGAATCGAAGCTAAAGAACGACTCAAAGAGTTCAGAAATAAGGTTGAGGATCAGGCGTATCTAAAGCGGAAAAACTCAGAGTTGGGAACTGACACTCGCCAATTGGGCAACAAAATTAGAAAGATGGCGGAAGACAATAAGAACTTGCGAGGGGTAATCTACGAACAAGAGGATCAAACCGTGAAGTTAGAGAGGGAAAATAAACTGGTACGAGAAATTCTAGAAAAGGTGAAGGGAACTGTTGATAAGAAAAATGCGTCCATCATCGAGTTAGAAGAGCAATATGACGTCTTACGACGAATCGTTGATAATTTGTAAGTTGATTTAGAGAATCAGAAAGTTAAAAAGACTGAGTCAACAAATGATTCTGAAGAATTATTGAAAGTCATCGCAAGCTTTGAGCACCAAGTTAGAGCTTATCAGAACGTGGCAGAAAGGTTGGCAAGAAACAATGACGTTAATGTTGATATACTGAGATATGATTATCAGTTGCTACAACAAGAGTACAACTCGATTCGACAATGATCTGGGTAGGCTGTGGAATGGCTTAAAGGCATGGCTGTGAGAGCGGGCAATTTGGCGGAACAAGCTTCATTTTTGAAGAAAAATGTCTTGCCCATCCATCCTAATGGGGAGAACTTGTCTAAATTTTTGGAAGAGGTCAACCGGGATTTGGGTCATTTGGGTCGTTTTGTATGAACTCATGTTATGACGTAATGTAATTGACTTCTACATACTCAAATGTAGTGGATGACTCTACTAATTGAATGAAATTGATTACTTTAGAACTTTCACTTCGCGCAGTATCATTTCTCATGCATAAGTTTACTCTCATTATTTCTTCTTTTTATTAGCAAAAATCAACATCTCATTGCTTTATTTTTATTTTAAAAAAAAATTTCAAAGATAGCCCGACAACTTCGACATCCCTATCGAAATCGAGCTCAAGTTAGGGTCATGGACGAGCAAGAAAGAGAGCAATCACGAGAGGAAATGAAGGAAGAGATTAGGGAGCTAAAAGAGCAAATGGCTAAAGTCCTCGAACTCCTGGCCGCAAGTAAGGGAAAGGCCTGTTTTGAAAATCCGCAAGGAGCTCAATCATCACAAAATCAACTGCCAAACGATACTCCACTTTACCCTCCTGGGTTCACTCCAACATATCAACGTCATCAGGTTGACCAGTTTCAGCACGCTTCACCACCAATAAATATCCAGCATCATCCATTTCCAAATGTCCAGGAAACAATGCAGACAGGAAAAACTGGGTACAACCCATCCGCGATGGCATGTGGTCACAACCAGGCTTTCACTCCACAAGGCGAACTTGTTAACGAGCCAATCATCATAACCGATGTTGATGACCTAAAGATACATAAGCCTATTACCAAGCCAAGTGATGACCCACGATCGAAAGATAAATTGGACTTTCTGGAGGAGAGATTACGTGCTATTGAAGGTTCTGATGTATACGGTACCATTGATGCCACCCAATTATGTTTGGTCCCTGATGTGAACATCCCACATAAATTCAAACTACCTGAGTTTGAAAAATATGATGGTAGTACGTGCCCCAGAAGTCACCTTATTATGTACTGCAGAAAAATGGCTGCTTGTGCAAATGATGATAAGCTGCTGATTCATTTCTTTCAAGATAGCCTGATGGGAGCCGCATCTCGTTGGTATATCCAATTGGATAACCAACATATTCGAAGGTGGAAAGATCTAGCAGATGCTTTTTTAAGACAATATAAGTACAACATAGACATAGCCCCTGATCGTTTGGACTTACAAAGGATGGAAAAAAAACCTACAGAAGGCTTTAAAGAATATGCACAAAGGTGGAGGGAGTTAGCTGCTCAGGTACACCCCCCATTGTCAGACAAGGAGATGGCTGGAATGTTTATTAACACCTTGAGACCTCCATTCTATGACAGAATGATTGGAAACGCTTCAAACAACTTCTCTGACATCATAGTGATCGGTGAAAGGATTGAGTATGGGATAAAGAATGGAAGAATTTTGGAAATTATATCAGATACATCGTCAGTAAAAAAGGGGCCTCCATTGAAGCGAAAAGAAGGGGATGTGCAGATGATCAATTCCGGGTACCCATCACAAGCTGCGAACCCGGGATCAGGATTTTCAAAGTATGGGGAAGGACCCAAGTCTACGACATCATACGTGGCTAATACCTCACAAATTCCGTACAATTATCACTCTCAACAATCAACATTTCAAAATAACCCAAGGCCCGGTTTCAGACCACCGGCCCACCAGCAAAATATTGGTCAGGCTGATCAGCCTCTGAGGGGAAATAGAAATAATCAACGTTTTATCCAATATGATCCAATCCCCATGTCATATACAGAACTCTTACCACAATTGATACGGAATAATCAATTGGTGCCAATTCCTTACGAACCTCTACAACCACCATACCCAAGGTGGTATGATCCGACTGCTCGCTGTGAGTATCATGCTGGGGCAGTGGGACATTCGACTGAGAATTGCACGGCATTAAAAGGTAGAGTACAGGCACTGATCAAGGCTGGATGGTTGAATTTCAAAAAGGCAAACGGGAATCCAGATATCAATTCCAACCCTCTACCAAATCATGGGAATCCTGCCGTGAATGCAATTGAGGAATATTTTTCATATGGAAAGAGGGACGTGGAAGATGTGAGCACGTCAATGGAAACACTTTTCCATCTTCTTTCTAGAGTAGAGTACACCTACCCAACACGCTCAAAGGATGAGTGCGTTTCTAAGAAGCCTATGCATGACTTCGATTGTTTGTTTCATAAGAAGGTGACGAGGCATACAATTGAGGAGTGTGCTGATTTTAAAAAGAAAGTGTAAAAGTTGTTGGATGCAAAGATACTTACGATAAGTCGTAAAGAAGAAAGAGAATACCAAGAAGATGACTCTTTAGTCCTCATGATAACTAAAGAATCATCTGAAGTTAATGTTGAAATGTCGTCCTATATCCCAAAACCTCTCACAATACATAACGAGGAAAAGTCAACTCGCACCACTATGTCTTATGCTCCGATGCCTATCACCATTCAAATACCGGGTGCGTTCGCTTACAAAGATTCAAGAGCAGTACCATGGATGTACGGATATGAGGTTATTACAAGCAGTAACGACAAAACCCAAGAGCTAAAAATATCTGACCTCGATCTCCCCATAACTAATATTTTGGGAGTAGGTGGGATGACGAAGAGTGGCAGATGCTACACGCCAGAAGTTTTAAAAACGGATAAAAGTGATGTGTTTGAAAGGCAAAGGAAAGCGAAGGCCAAAGAAGGCGACAATGGTCATGAATTCCAAGGAGAAATGCATGGCGGCCAAGTGATAGACCCAGATATAAGGTGATTGAACAACTTAATCGCTTACCTGCTCGCATATCCTTACTGTCACTCTTTCTGAATTCTGAACCACATCGCCAAGTATTATTAAAGGTTTTGAATCAAGCATGTGTCTGTCATGACATTACGGTGGAAAAGTTGAGTGGAATTGTGGGAAATATTACCGCACTGAATTTTATCACTTTCATAGATGATGAAATCCTGGCCGATGGTACTGGGCACACCAGAGCTTTACATATATCCGTAAAATGTAGGGATTATATTATTGCAAAAGTATTGATTGATAACGGCTCTTCTCTAAATGTAATGCCAAGATCCACACTGGCAAAGATCCCAGTGGACGCGACACATATGCGGCCGAGCATGATGATAGTAAGAGCATTCGACGGTACCCGAAGAGAAGTAATCAGAGACATAGAGATACCTATCCGAATTGGACCATGCATATTCAATATCATTTTTCAAGTGATGGACATAAATCCAGCGTACAGTTTCTTTTTGGGTCGACCATGGATTCACTCTGCTGGGGCAATACCTTCTTCCTTACATCAGAAGCTGAAATTCATAATGGATCATAAACTCATTTGTATATGTGGGGAAGAAGATTTTTTGGTATTCAAGCCAGCCATCATGCCATATGTCGAGGCGGCAAAGGAAGCATTGGAGTGCTCATTTCGATCATTTGAGATTGCGAACACCACGTTTGTTGCTAGTGGGAAACCATCTCCAACGCCAAACCTATCAAAAGTATCTCAGATGGTTGCAAGGTTGATGATCAAAGGGGGATACCAGCCAGGTAAGGGACTCGAGAGTGAGCATCAAGGCATAAAAAAGTTAATTGACTGGGACAAGAATGAACAAAAGTTTGGACTTGGATATAGACCGACTAAGGCTGATAGAGGGAGAGTGGAAGCTCAAAAGAAAGAAAAAAGGATTGCTAGGCTTGAAAATAGGGAATTCGATGTGGAAATGACAATCGTACCCCATATTTCTAAATCCTTTAGAAGTGGAGGAATTTCATTCGAAGAACCGGTTATAGTAGAGCAGTACAATCTTGAAGATGATATCGCCGAGCTTTCAATATCCGCAATCCTGGGAAAATCATCAAGTTCAAGTACAGAGGACTTGGTTTTTCAATACGATTCAGATCATGAACTTAACAATTGGGATGTCACTGAACTATAAATGCTTCTCGAGAATTTTTAAGAGTAATGTGTTCATGCCAAAATTCTAATGATTATACCCAATGCCATAGGAATTTCATTGTTATGGGCCTATGTTCTCGTCTATTTCATGTCATATTTTTGAATGAAAATCTAAAAAACTTGTTTCGTCTCCTTTTGCTGATGATAAATATAATTCCAGTTTCTTTTTGTTTCTTCC